>VNJR01006020.1:0-14372 GCA_008042585.1 Drosophila punjabiensis | reverse complement strand
TAGCATCTTTCAGAGGGCCATCGATGACGTGCTGAGAGAAGGAATCTCTAAGCTATGCTACGTGTATGTAGATGACGTCATAATGTTCTCCAAAACAAATGAGGACCACGTAAAAGACGTAGATTGGGTGCTCAATAAACTCTTGGAGGCAGGCATGAGAGTATCTCAAGAAAAGTCAAAGTTCTTTAAAAAGAGCGTTGAATACTTGGGATTCATTGTGTGAAATCTTAGCATCAGAAGACGTTCTGCTCTCGTATCCAGACTTTAAGAAGCCTTTCGATCTAACAACGGCTGCGTCAGGCTTTTGTCTGGGGGCATTGCTATCACAAGACGGCCGCCCAATCACTATGATATCACGCGCCTTGCGTGATTGCGAAAAAAATTATGCAACCAACGAACGGGAACTTCTCGCTATCGTATGGGCATTAAAAAATCTCCGGAATTACCTCTACGGTGTAAAAGACTTAAAAATCTTCACCGATCACCAGCCATTAACCTTCGCTGTCTCCGACAAAAATCCTAATGCAAAGCTGAAACGCTGGAAAGGAATTATCGATGACCATGGCGCAAAGCTAGTTTACAAGCCAGGGAAGGAGAACCTTGTGGCGGACGCACTGTCCCGCCAAAACATAAACGCCCTCTAGGACGGGCAGGAATCGGACGTAACTACCGTGCATAGCGAACAATCGCTAACTTACACGATTGACTCAACCGACAATCCCGTAAACTGCTTCCGGAATCAAATAATAATTGAAGAAGGGAACAGCTTTTCGGTTGACACGTTCATCTTGTTTAGGAGCAAGGTAAGGCACGTGATCAGAATACAGAATCGCGACAACCTACTGAAGGCCCTACAAGATGCTGTGAATGCAGAGGTAGTGAACGCAATACATTGCTCATTACCAACTCTAGCGTTCATTCAACACCAGCTAGTTGAGTTATTTCCTAGCACTTCATTCAAGTACGCGAAGACCTTCGTACAGGACATAACGGACGCAACAGAGCAAAGGGAAATAGTTGTAAATAGGGCTTACTTCTTCCCGAAAATGCTGCGGTTAGCAACAGAGGTAACTGCAAACTGTAAAACCTGCACCATGGCAAAATACAAACGCCACCCATCTAAGCAGGCAGTAGCGGAAACACCCATCCCTTCTTCCGTAGGAGAGATCCTACACATTGACATTTTCTCAACGGACGGGACACTTTTTCTCACCTGCGTAGACAAATTCTCAAAGTTCGCTACGGTGCAAAAGATCGCATCAAGGGCTATTGTGGACATTAAGGCTCCTCTACTACACATAATTAATTTTTTCCCAAAAACCAAAACAATCTACTGTGACAACGAAAAGTCACTAAATTCCGAAACCATCAAGTCTTTTCTTCTGAACCATTTCAATATAACAGTCTCAAACGCTCCACCTCTGCATAGCACCTCAAATGGGCAGGTAGAGAGGTTTCATAGCACTCTGGCAGAAATAGCCAGATGCCTGAAACTGGGAGGCAACCTAAACGATACAGTTGAATTAATCCTTCTCGCAACAAATAAATACAATAGCTCAATCCACTCGGTAACCGACAGGAAACCAATGGAGATAGTTCATTCAAAGCCATTAGAATTTGAAAGAGAAATTAACAGAAAAATCCAACAAGCTCAGGAAAAGAGCCTGGACCAGGTGAATAAAGACAGGACCCATAAAACTTATCAGGTCGGCGAGAAAGTTTTTTTGAAAACAAACAGACGCCTAGGTAACAAGCTCTCACCACTTTGTTCGGAAGAGGTTGTTGAAGCGGACCTGGGGACAACGGTCCTAATTAAGGGGAGAGTGGTCCATAAGGACAACTTGCGCTAATCATCTTCGCTAGATTCCCCAATTTAATTTTCGAATTTTTTTATATTTTTTACATTTCTCTAGGTTAAGAAAATACATCCTACTTTTGACTCTAACGGCTGTTAGAACGGACGCGACTGTAAGACTGAACGACTATACGAACGCAGACTACATACCAATAGAGGACGGTAACATCATTGTGTGGGAATCCTATGGGTACCTACAACACGCGACGAACATGACGTCATACGAAGACTACGCGGACCAGACGGAGACATTAACTAAGACATTCACTGACGACCACCGGATACCGGTTATAAGGACGGACCTCGGACAGTCTTAACATACTCGGGACAGCCTTAAAGGTTGTTGCGGGTACTCCCGATTTCAATGATTGGGAGCAGGTAAAATTCAATCAAGAATCATTAATGAAAGCGGACGAGGGGCAGACAGAACTAAATATAAAGTTTCAAGAACGTCTAAACGAACTCGCAAACGCTATGAATAAAATTCAGAAATTCGAAACAGATAAAGAAACACACCTTTTGGAAATCATCTTAGCAAAAAATAGAATCGTCATCACAGATTTGGAAAACATATTAATGGGCTTAACCCTAGCAAAATTAAACATTGTAAGTCCAGCAATCCTAGACAGCTCCGACATTGGCGAATTCAGAGACAAGCAGCCTACTAATGTTAGTTTAATAGAGTTATTAGAAGTATCTAGTATTAGTGTTTTCCAAAACCCCGACATTCTTCACTTCCTCATTAAATTCCATAAACCTAAGTTTACATGTAAGAAAATTACGGTCTATCCGGTCCAACACCATAACAAAATCTTGGACTTCGAGAAGGGAAACCTAGTCGCCGAGTGCCCTGGAAGAAACCTAAACATCGGGCACTGCAAGACAACAGTCGGCGCCACCTTCTGCAAGGAGCTACAGGACGAAACGTGCGCCCAGCAACTGATATCTGGTGCCATTGCGCATTGTTCCACACTTCCAGGCCACCTGGATCCAAATACGGTGGTGGACCACGGCACCCTCATTGTAAATGAGGTCAACGTGACTGTGATCGATGACCAAGGTCAAGACCAGAGAATAACCGGAACTTACCTGGTAACATATTCAGACCGAGTGAACCTCAACGGAACCTGGTTCGTCAACCAACTGGGGAACTCGATGAAGAAACCCGCTGTATGAGCCACTTCTCCGCGCGCTAAGCTTGACGAATCTCCAACACATCGGAACCCTCCGAGATAAACTCACCATGGGCTCCCTCGTCAACTACACCTTCGCTCTACTCGCTGCCTCCCTACTGTGCTCCACTGTTTGGCTTGGATACCATCATCTGAAGACCAATAGCCACGCAACCTCCGAAACCAGCGGCGACATAGAAGCAGCAGGTCACCGGGACGGCGACCACTTTAAGGAGGGAAAAGTTAACACACCCAGTTCCCAAAAAGGGAACTCGCTAAGTTGCAGGCCACATCCGGTCGCCAACACACGCAATTGCGAAAGTGGTGACCAAGCATCCTGAGGGCAATTGCCCGGAGTCCGTCGCCAAGCGGATAGTTGCTGACCCGGCACCTTACTAACAGTGCCGGGAACACTCGGGCAGCTCATGATCAACACGCGCCGGATTCCAAGTACTGACCAAGCATCTTGGCGGCAGCGCTGCAGCGGGCCGGAGACTACGAGCCGCGGCCGGATCAGACCTTTAGTTTAGTTTAGAAATATGCTCCACAGCCGTAGCTGTATCTCACAATAAAAATTGTAACGTATTTTATCCTTACCCTAACGGGTTTAGGATCAATAAAACCTAATAAAAAATAACTCTCTTATCTTTTCATTCACTATTGCCTTAACAGGCAATCGGTTAAATAAAGGTAATAAAGAGTAACTTATTAACTTATATTTAGATAGAGCCGTAGGAGAGACAGAGAGTTAATATTTATTATAAAGCCTAGACTTAACGTTTTTTAGGCGTGTCAGCTCTTTACTAAACCAAGGTGGTTTACTAAAAACCAACGGATAGGTCATCGGAACACAAGATAAAAAGAAGGAGTTCATGGCACTGTAAAATATGTCCACGGCAGTTGCCATGTCAGTGCACATGTACAAATTTGACCAATTAAATTCCGCTATCAGCCTGAAAGTCAGCTTTGCGAAAACAGCGAACTTTATCGGCCAATCAATCAGACTTCACCTTTACAACAGTGCCCGTATCGATAGTCACATCGAAAGTAGGAGGGTAAGGATCTTCAGGCAGCGTCAGTGGAGAGTCTCTATTTAAGTTTACTCCTGCAGGATCAGAGACAAAGCAGAGATCTAGTAGGCGGCTTAAAGAATTAAAGACATGGTTAACTTGAGACAAAGATAAGTCAAGCAAGCTATCTATAAGGTCATGCTGCGCCGCGGTCTGAAGGACATTCGACACACCATCTGATGACCAACGCGCTCCAGGAATATTGAAGTCACCTAAAGTCACTAGTTGGTCTCTATCTGAAAGTGTATTGGAAACGGCCTGAATTGCCGAAAGGTGTTTCCAATAGATAAGCTCTTCAGCAGATGGAGGGACATAAGAGCATGTAATATATATAAAACTACGTGGAAACGATAGTTTTACACAAATGAACTCACAGTCGGTCAAATCGTCGAGAACCACCAGCTCAGAGATAAGGGAAGAGTCAACGGCAATTAAGACTCCACCTCCTCGCTGGGAAAGGCGATCCGATCTATAAATTGTGTACTTACCTGGAAAAATTTCGCAGCTAAGTATCTCCGGTTTTAACCAGGTTTCAGTAAACAAAATTACCTGGGATGCGAAGGAAAAACTATCAGAGTACAATTTGGCGAGCTTGCTACGTAAGCCTCTAGTATTCTGATAGGAAAGTAGGAGGGAAGTGTTTGGTTTTTTGCAGCTGAAGTAGAGGAAATGTTCGCCCTGGTCTCATTGGTTTGTGCCGGCTTGGGAAGTCGTACTCCCACAGGCGGTTTTTTTTTAATTTTGCCTCGTATTCTTTAACTACGACGTGCTCGGGCCAGAAGTCACCAGAAGTCAGGGGCAAGCCGCGAAACAAATATTGTTTTCGATGGTGGAACAGCAGTGAGAGTCTTTGGTAAAGCTAAGTTACCAACTATTCTTTTGTGGTTGTGAGCATTTTATTCGTGATTTTTATGGTAACAACAAGACTGTAAATATTTTATTTTGTTCTGGGTGTTTTGCATTTATTATTATTATTATTTTTTTTTTTTTATATATTTTTTTATTTAAAATTCTTCGATCACTGAAGTGGTTTGTTTGCAAAATTTTCCTTTCTTAGGTGCACTCGCACATATATTTATTCAATTGCTTACATGATTGTATAGATGATTAGGGTGAGTGTAGTAGGCATTTGGAATCCTTTGTTTGTCGTCGGCTGCGCCAGTTACTATATGTAACGTCGTGATCGAGTGGATAAGTGTCCCAAAGATTTACCAGATTCAAATAAAATCAACCGCAGTTGTTTATGGTCTGAAAGTCAAAATCAGAGTGTTTTATTATAAGGTTCGGTGGCTTTGCTAAGGCTCGGCCCATACCGTAAGAAATGCTGTGTAAGCATTTCTGTACAAAGGTTTGTATTTGTATATGTGTGTAGTTGTCTGTATGTCGATATGCTGAGTGCAATGCTCTATATATCCAGCTAAGTCAGGCCGGATGTCGATGTGCCGATTAGCTGGATTTCGTGGTGCCGGTGGAGCGGGGGGCACTGCCAGTAACTCGCGCAGAGGCCAAAAATAAAAAAATTTATAACAACAAAAATGTACGAAAAGTAAACAAATCGTCTTTAAAATGTCCCAGCTTCTTCATGGCAAACCAGACTTTTCTAGAAATCGAAAAATTGGTAATTTGCAAAGCGCAGCTGCGAGCTTCGCGAATTCTTCAAAACAATTGGTCAATTCATTATTTATGAGTGCAAGTTAAATTTTTGTTTTGTAATGGAGTTTGGACTTGAAGGTATTTTCTTTAAAATGAGATAGAATTTGATATATTAATAATGATTATTTTTATAATATATTAATGTGAAAAAATCTATGTTGTTTGTCTATATTTTGAACGTCTTTTTCATGTTTAGCTAAAGTTTTAGTTGTGACCCCACAAAAATCCACAATTGGTTTGTAATTAAATGTATTAATTGGACTTTTAAGGTAACGTATGTGAAAAAATTTCCTACCGAAATTTGCCGATGTGCCTAAAATCGTAAAATTACTAATATTGTCTTTACCTATTTAGGGTCAGTATTTGCCGATTTTTTACTAGTTGTACTGTTGCTCTGTTTACGTGTGTCACGCTTGTGGTTAACTTTCAAAAACTATTTATTCATTAATTAATAGTTTTTTTATTTTTTAAATATTTTTTTGCATTAAATTTGATTAGGTTATAAGTGTGTGTTTGCCCGATCTTATGTTTTTAATTTATGCTGTGACAAAAAGGGAACCGGTGTGCATTTGTTACTAGACGAATAAATTACTAAATATATATATGTGTTATTGTTTTTAATTTTTGGGGCTAAGATTTAATCAACTCTCGTGGAAAAAAAGATTTTTATTAGGAGTTGCAGCATAGTTTTGTATGGGAGCTATAAGATATAGTTCTCTGATTCTAACAAAATTTGGTAAGAATATATATATTTGTCCAAGACACATAATCTGTGAGATTGGTTTAGATTTCTTAAAAAACAAAAAAGTTTTTTATACTTAATGTTGATTTTATAATATGATATGATATGATAACCTACCGTTCCTATGGCAGCTATATGATAAAGACGGCCTATATAACCAATTTTTTACCTATATATACTTAAAATATTTTTCTTGATTTTTGGTATAAATTTCATAGCGATATGTCTACTAGAAGTATTTTTGGACGCGTCTCCATACAAGCCCAACCACTGTGCAGTAGCGCCTTTTCTCATTCTACGTTGCAAAAGTCATAACTTCTGAACCAAATGAGATATTCAAAGAATTTCAACGGCAATCGACAGGTAATTCTTGTAAAATGGATAATGTGCCACGCCCACCCATTCGCCTTAGGGTATCAAAGTGGAAAATCGATTTTTTTCTATGAAGACAATTTTTATACCCTTGCAGGGTATTATAATTTCAGTCAGAAGTTTGCAACGCAGTGAAGGAGTCATCTCCGATCCTATAAAGTATATATATTCTTGATCAGCATCAACAGCCGAGTCGATCTAGCCATGTCCGTCTCTCCGTCTGTCCGTTTCTACGCAAACTAGTCTCTCAGTTTTAAATCTATCTAAATGAAACTTGGCAGATAGTCTTCTATATACTCTCACTCGTATATAAGTCGGAACGGGCCGGATCGGACGACTATATCATATAGCTGCCATACAAACGATCAGAAAATTTTTACAAAAAAAATTATAACTTCGCCGTTTTTCAACAAATCTCAGTTAAATTTGGAAAATAGGTTTTCTATATTATTTCAAATTTTTGAGATAAATTTCATGAAAATCGGATTACTATATCATATAGCTGCCATACAAACGATCAGAAAATTTTTACAAAAAAAATTATAGCTTTGTCAGTTTTCAACATAATTTCTTTTGCTTTGAGATACAAGTATTTCATATTTTTTCAGAATTTTGTTGTAAATTTCATAAGAATCGGACAACTATATCATAATGCTGCCATACAAACGATCGGTAAATGTGGTGAAAAATTACATTTCACTTTACATGTAAAAATGTAAAAAAAAAAATAAAAAAAAATGTAAAGCTGTAAAAATTTTAAGAATATGAAAGTAGTTAATATTATATTATATTGGGATAGATTATAATTAATTTAATTGGAATCTGCAAGGGTATATCAACGGCGTGCCGAAGTTAGCTTCCTTTCTTGTTTCTTAATATTTTTAATTTAATTTTTTATCTTTATTTTTATGTATGTGCTCAAATAAAAATAATGTGAAAAATGAAAGAGAAATATTTTATTTTTATATATATATATTTTTTTTTTTGTTTTTTAATTTGGCATTATTTTTGTTATTTTGATTTATTTTTACTACAAAATAGGCCTACTTATATTACGGAAATTTCTAATAGTTTAAGCATTTCTGAACTATACTTACTTGATTCTATATCTTTTCGTGCTGCAGAGATGCAATAAATGTGTCAGATACTGCAGCTAACATATTGAAAAGGTCCTTATTTTGCCTATGTCTGGATGACTTGTAAGCGTTGCAGTATCTATACTTTTTATAGAATTTATTCAGCAATTCCTGAGCTTTTTCTGAATATCCCAATTGGCAGAGACTGATGTTCAATTATATCTTTACTATGTTCCAAAATATTGTGAACTGTTGGAGTCAATTTCTTGTGTGGCTACTTCTTAGCGAAAAGTGAAACTGTTCAACTGTTTCTTTAATAAGTAATTTATTTTTTTCTTTGGAAGTGTAATTTACCTACAATCAGGTAAAATTAAAAGACCTTAACAAAACTTTTCCTGAAAACCTATTTCAAAGGTACGTTTTGCCACACAAAACAATAAAAATAAACAAAAGTTCGAATTTACGCGCCACAAAAACGAGCGCGCTGCAGTTGGTATATTATTTGGTATATATTATGCTATATCGGTCAAAAAATATCAACAAAAGCTGTAGTTATAGTGTACTCGGTGGCTTTCATCGGCTTCAGAAGATATAGACTACTTTAGCCAGAAAAAAATAAAAAAATGGACACCTGGCAGGTAGCGATTTACCTGTGCAAGCCTAGACCCAACTGTCGTATTTTCAGCTTAGTTTACAGGTAATGAAGGTATCTATCATTTAAAGAACATGACAATAGGTCATCTACATTTTGAATAATGCTACCTGAAAGTCCACCAAATTTAAATTTTTTTCTCCTATGACGCAAAAATGGAAATATTTTTCACCTTTGAGTGCTCATATCTTCTCCAAAAAAAAAACTTTTTATTGTAGATTCTTAATCCTTGGGAAATTCTCAGTCGATTAAGTATGGTTAAAATCGTTATTGCGACATTGACTTTTTTGATTTTTGCAACGGCTTTTGTTCTAGAGGCGCAACTGTGCGGCGGTTGTGTGGTTCTTTTGTTCGGTGGAGGTTATTTTTTGGACTGCGGAGACGGACTTGCACGGAATATGTAAGTGTACAAGTTGGCACGCGTGTGGGTGTATATGGATGCACATATTCCTTGACCGTTGGCAAGTGGAACGAAGAAACAAAAGAAAACGGCAATCAATATGGCGACGCACACAAAGTGGAGACGGATTAAAAAAAATTTACAATAGAATTAAAGAGAAATATAACTTATCTCAACTCGGACCTGGAGTTTACACGAAAAGAAAACGACATCTTACAGCAGTGTGAAAGAAATTTAATGTTCGGACCACTGTTGAAGACCGGAAGCGGAAGAAATCACCGGAACTGCTAGCTGTAGTTCGGAAGGATATCCGGATCCAGCTCGAAGAACTAATGTTTTGAAGGGGGCGATCCTTCCACAAAAGATGGCAAAACCCAGTAGAATAAAGTCGGGGGCGTGGTGCAAGAATTCAAGTCAGCTTTATTAGGCTGCATACATGATACTAATCCTAAGCATAGAAAAAGAAGCCAAGAAACCTTGCTGCAGTGAGCGCGTGAGATCGGCAGCGGCCGACCGTGGAGTTCGAATATGGCCCGAGGCCCGCGGTCCGGAGTGTGGAAACGGTGGGCAGCACAAGCGCGAGAGCATAGAAGGGGGCGAGAACGAAGGCTCCGACAGCTCAGCGAGCAGTGGCGTAGGGTGGGTCGCTGAACTAAACAATAACAAATAATAATCGGCAAAAATCTTGGTCTGCATATTCCTAATTCATCAATCATGTTAGCCATCACATACCAATTTTGAGAAAAGAACGGTCTAAGTAAGAATATGTCCTTCTGTTTGGAGCTGTTTAAAGCTTAATAAGAAATCCGTTTGTGTTGATGGTAGGCTTAAATGAAACCTTAATATTTCTGTTTCAATATAGAAAAGATGTAAGACCACAGGTTCATAAGCTATAATGCTTTTCTGAAATTACTTTGGCTCCATATTTTTGTAACGACTATGTTTTCAAACTATAAGCGCAGTATGCTCGCATAGAGCACGGATAAGATAAATACTGAAAAATATTAGAATTAACTCAAGCCTCAGGTATTTTTGTTCAAATAAATTTCCGACCTGGTCAGTAAAAAGTATAAAATATTTAATGCTTCGGCTGCCGCATTCGAAAATGGATACAAGTCGTAAATACAAATGCCAAATAGTGGCTGTTTCCAGCGAAGATAAAATAAATTTAATTAATAAAAATAAGGTGCAGCAAATAACATGCGTTCTTTTCCCTAAAAACCACTCTGACATGTCATTTTTCTAACAATAGTATTGAGATCGGTCAAAATTGTATCTGATGAAATGTTATTATCTTGGGAGCAAACCCGCAAAATGAAGTTATGGAGGAAGCTTAACAAAACTGAGTTTTGTGTACGATGAACCGCCACACACTGGGGCATTCTGCCTAAACTCGTTGCAAAAATCACTTTTTGACTTGTTGAAATGAGCCAAACGAATAATACCATTTAATTGGAAATTGATTCTATTTTTTAAGTGTGAAAACTAAAAAATTTAACGATTTTTTTTTTTTGAATTTATAGAGACGCGCAAAGTTGACACAATTTTGAAAAAAAAAAATAAATATTTGCGAATAACTTAGTATGTAGGGCGAATTTGACTATCAATATTTAAGTAACTATAATGGTAGTTAATGTAATTTTTCCCTAATTATTTGATATAATGCCAATAATTTTGTGTCATCAGATAATTTAATTTGAAATTTCAGATTTTTGTAGAATTTCTTTGAAATTACACCTATTTTTTGCATATTTTTAAACAGAACATAGACTTCTAACTACAATGCCAGCGTGTGCCACCTTTCTTGACGACATCAAAAAATCTCTTAAATATTTCTTGATAAATTAAAAAAAAGTTTTCATGCTTCATTCTTGAGCATTGTGAGATATTTGAAGTTTTGCCAATTTAACTCTGCGTTTTAATCAGCCCCCTAAGATATGCAACACTTTTCTTATTGATTTCATGTTTGATTTTTTTAATGTAACTATAGTTTAATTAAAAAAAATAGTGCTTTTACCAAAAATCGTAATTAATTTATTAGTTAACATTATTCAACGGCTTCTACTTCAACGCTTTGATTATTTACGTCGTCCTCAAAGTTCTCAAATAGAGCCACCATATCGGGCGAGTAAGTTATTTTTAATTCCGGCTCATGTCTCATAGAGGAAATTTTTGGATGCGATGACACCAGCAGCATATTAAAAAAATCTTCATTTTGTCGAGACCTTGAAATTTTGCACGTATTTGAGTATCTGTACCTTTTATAATCTTTATTTTTAGCTTCCTGTGCCTCTTCAGATAGCTCGCCAATTGGTAGACCGATCCAGCACCTTGTGCACCGTTGGTGTTAACAATTTATTTGGGTATTTGTCCTTAAGAATGTTGGATGTCTCCGCAGCATACTTGCCAAACTTTTTGGGATCAATTTTTTTTGTGCAGCTTAGCACACTTAACAAAACGTTGACTCTTTTAATGAGTTCATTATCGACTCCGATTATACGGGATGTCACTTTAAAGTTGCTAAAGAATTTTCTCGACGTATTTCCGTCATTGGTGTTTCCAAAGCCTTGCTTTGGAAGACCTACCAATAGACCCAGCTCAGTTTTAAATTGCCCTTGAATTGTTTTCTTCGTATCTGCTTTGTAGTTATTAGTTGGCAATGTGTATGCCAGCTTCAAGAAGAATTCCATGAACCGTATGCGAGCATGGAGAGGAGAAATTCCGTACTCATAATTCTGAGCATGAGCGACAGACTAATTTATATTTTGGAACTGTTTCTGAGTCCCTTGGCAAATAGCACACGTTCTAGTGGACTTCGTATTAGTCAACTCATTGAGCACTTTGCCATCTATCATTTTAAGAATGAACTCGTGCTCGATGACAAACAATTTGTTTCGTACATAGACTTGCGTCGGGCTCATCTCACTAATCTCCTTGCGGATACTATCCACCGTCGCCGTGATTAACTCACCAGTATCTTTAGCATACATAAACATAACAGGTCTACAGAAATGAGTAGATGATGGACGAGGATTTCACCAAATGTCATGCAACTCATATTTCAGGCGGAGTGGCATTACTGAAACCATAAACATATTAGCGTCTGTAACCTGATCATGGGTGGGAGTCTCGATTTTTTGCTTGTAGGCACTTTGGCCTGATGATCCATCACAGCCCCATTTCGTAAGCAACTTAAATCTATGCGGCATTACATCTAACTCCACCACAGTTTTGGTTTCTAGAAGTCGCTGAGCAGTATGATCCATCATATCTTGTAACTTCACTTTGGCTGAGACATCAGTGATCTCGCAAGGAGAAGGTACAGCTGCATTTTTGGCGGTTGCTAAGTTTTTATATGTAGGAAGGATATCTACATTTTTTCCTCTTAGCGAATTACGCAGAACGTTGTATTTTTCCCTGGACAGCCCCAAGTCAAGGAAAAGCACAAGAGCTTCCTCATTGGTGTATTGAAGTATATTTGCCTCTGGTGGAGTTGGTATACAATTTTAATTCGCTCCAGTCTTTTCGGGCTCGCTTGCGAAATTACTGAGACTATATTGCCCTTTACCCGCTCTTGATCTTTGTTATATTTTATTGTTTAAGCCACGGACATTTGCTCCGAGGAAAGAGTTTCAGTGGCTTCCATCAGCTTTTTTTTTTTTTAGTAAAATCGGAGCAGTCTTCCACACACAACTCCGGCCGGCCTCTTGTCAATGCACTGTCTTCGAATTGTGCAAAATTAAATGTGGTTTGAAGCCAATTATTGTATTTGTTTAAGAATCTGGCACGATTCCTGAAGACAGCATTCCAGTTGAACTTTATTTTTCTATAAATGCGCAACAAATCGTTTTCATACAACTTGAAGTTAGCACATTGAACATGATCCCTTATAGCAGAAAGAAACACGTCAGTGCCTTTGCTAGCAAGGATAATATTTAAAAGTTCATTGATCGTTAGCTTCATACTGATAAGAATTTACAATTTCACTTTCACTGAGAGGCACTTGCTATTTCACATTAAATCGGTAATTTAAACTTCTAATTAGCTCAAGCATATTTGCGCGCTTACTAAAACCACTTGGGAATTATAGCAGTGATTAACTCTAAGCTTGAACACGAGCTCAATGGTTGTATGTCATAACGCTACTAAACAATAACAACAAAGCATTAAAACAAACATACAACGTAACTAGAGTATGCCAATTGCACGCAAAACGGTGCGCGCTGAATCGTTAAAATGTAGTTCACAGTGCGTCAAACTGAGAGTTTTTTTCTGTGTTTAACGCCGCATATTTTTAATTTGACTTCGAAATTATTTTAACATTTAACATTTTTCTATTCGTTAATCAATTTTATTTATTATGAACTATTGTAGCCAACTTTTTTATGAACCTAAATAATTTTCCTTGACCAAAATGTAGAAAGTCACAAAATTCATCAAATTCAGTTTGAAAATATTTTTTTCTTTTTGTTTTTTTAGCTTAATTAAACTATTTTTTTATTTTAATTAAGTAAAATTAAGTAAATAAAGCTAACACTAAAATATGCGTAAAATTTTTTTTTATATTTTTATTTTAAAGTTAGAAATTTCGAAATTTTGTGTTTGAACCTCTTATGCGCCCATTTCTGGTTGGCGTGGCAAGTCCATTTTTGCACCAACAAATTCTGTGGGTATCTACTTTACAATGGTAAAGGTTTCAAAAAATTAGAAAATTAATTTCAAATGTTATGATTTTTGCAACGTGTTTAGGCAGAATGCCCCACTGTGCGCCATCCTTTTGAAGCCCAATATCCCAAATGGATTTTTCAAAATTCATTCTCCACCGCCACATAAAAGACCCACTTTAATTGCATGCTTTTATGCTGCCATTTCTCAAAAGTACGTTTTGAATTTAAATTTAATTTTTAAAGGGAAAAGGAGAGCAACTGCGCTTGCATGGGTTTGTTGAATAATATACTAAGATCCTGGTCACCAAGGCCAGTTGTCAAAGTATAGAGAGACAAAGCAGACTAAAAATGTAGCTCTACGCAGCTATAGCGAAGACTCCTATAATTAAATTTTGACCGAGCACAAATATACTTAGGGGTATAAAAGTGCATTAAACTAAGGCAACATCAGCATATCATCTGTTGATGAATATTCCTTGACTAAAATGGTGCACCAAGTCGACTCGTAGGTGAATATCAATCTGATAGACTCCACCCACTCTCCTGAGAGGGTTTTCCGCGTGGTACCTCCTGGAAACGTACTACGGTACGGTCAATACGAGCGGCATTTCCCGTGAATCCCTCACCCAAACATCCAATTCCTTGTCGAGACCTGGGCAAGCCTCGAAACGGCCGTTCCTCAAGCCAGGTGTGTCAAGCGACCCGTGCACTCT
>VNJR01006016.1:0-57225 GCA_008042585.1 Drosophila punjabiensis | reverse complement strand
TTTCGCTATGAGGATCTAGTTTTCGTTGACAATTCAGTTATGAAGCTGGCTAAGCAACCCTTTTTGGAATTCAAACGCCGGAATTAGAGTCCTTAGAATACATAGATCTCTTCCGCTTTAAGTCACTAAAATTAAGTACACAAATGGGAAAGAATGTTCTAATTAAAGTAATGGAATTCTTAAAATAAAATAAGGCGGGATCTGACACTTCGACAGCCTATACACTTCCGCTGTCACGTTAGCTTTTCAGTCAGAAAGTTAAATCCAGTTTGAAATGAACTCCACCTAGATTCGACCTTCTTTCCAAATTCAACGTGCACCACAATGTTGGCCCTGGTCAGGAGCGCTTTGGATGGCCAACTGATGACCCGCCTGGCTACCATGAAGGGCAGGTGCCCCTGCTCTAAGGACTCCAGGAGGGCGGCGAGTCAGGGCAAGTACAAGATCGTAATGGTGCGGCACGGGGAGTCGGAGTGGAACCAAAAGAACCTATTCTGCGGCTGGTTCGATGCCAAGCTGAGCGAGAAGGGCCAGATGGAGGCCTGCGCCGCCGGGTTCGCGCTCAAGGAGGCCAAGTTGGAGTTCGATGTGGCCCACACCTCGCTGCTGTCCAGAGCCCAGCACACGCTCTCTGCGGCCCTGAAAGCCGCCGAGCATCGCCGGATCCCAATATGCCACACCTGGCGCCTCAACGAGCGTCACTACGGAGGGCTGACGGGCCTGAACAAGGCCGAAACTGCCAAGAAGTTTGGAGAGGAAAAGGTGAAGATCTGGCGTCGCAGCTTCGACACCCCGCCACCGCCCATGGAGAAGGACCACGAGTACTACGCCTGCATCACCCAGGATCCGCGCTACAAGGGCCACCTGGAGCCGGCGGAGTTCCCCAAGTCCGAGTCCCTCAAGGTAACCATCGACCGCACCCTGCCCTACTGGAACGAGGTGATTGTGCCGCAGATCAAGGAGGGCCAGCGCATCCTGGTTTCCGCACACGGCAACAGCCTGCGGGGGGTGGTGAAGCACCTGGAGTGCATCTCCGACGAGGACATCATGGGCCTCAACCTGCCCACGGGAATACCCTTCGTCTACGAGCTGGACGAGAACCTCAAGCCGCTGGACACCCTCAAGTTCCTCGGCGAGCAGGAGGCGGTCAAGAAGGCCATGGAGTCGGTGGCCAACCAGGGCAAGGCCAAGTAGCCCAGGGCGATATTTCGGGAAGGTCACTCCCCGCCGGCAGAGGTCACTCCAATCAAGCTCAATGCACTTGTATGCCAAACAAAAACGGAGGATCGAAGGCGGCCAGAGAGCGGGAAAGTGGCAGTGAAAGCCCAAGGCGAATGTCAAGCAGCAAATAAATTTATTTGATTTTAATTGACAATGAAGAGTCAACAGCGATGGTCGATGGTCGACTGGGCATCGCCTGGTCTCTCTCTCTGGGTCCCAGGGTCCGGACTGGGTCTGGGTCTGAGCCAAAGTCCAGCCGTATTTATATGTGTTTCCATTGCGCTCATTTAAGAAATCAGGGAATCGAGTGTGTCGCGTCAATTTTAATTGCTGCGGGATGAGTCCGCGCAGCCTCTGGCATTCCGAGCGGGTCGAGTTTTAATTTGTTTAAATGAAATACTCATTTGGGTCTTATTGACAAACAAATTGAATTGATTGATCTAAATGAATTTATAGGGTGAGCTGCTGGCCGAGATGCGTAGTCTCCGCTGGATGGGATGCTGGGCCAGCTGGGAGGCTTAGTCTTCCTCGCATTTGACCCGCTCTTAGCTGTCCCTCTGGAGGTTCACTCGGGGCCAGATTTTCCATGTTATGCCCGCCGAGCGTGGCGAGCTTTGAACCAGTAAATTGAGAGCGTGAAACGAGCTGCGCGGGGGCACGGGCCCAGCTAGGTGCGGATGGGACCTGCGCCGGCCAGAGGATTCAGGGTCTAAAAGCTAGCGTGAGCTCCACATTATTTGAACTTAATTACACAGCCGCGTTCGAGGCGAGACCAAAGCCGAGGCAGGAGATGGAGTCAGAGTCAGAGACGGAGTCAAAGTCGGCGCCCCGTTAAATCGTTTCCACCACACATACCAAACGCAGCATAGAAACGGCGGGAACATAAAAATGTTTGCACTTCGTATTTGTCGCGCATAAAATCTAATATCGAATTACAGGCCCGCTCTTCAGTCGGACAGAGGAGTTCGCAGGAGGAGCGCGGCCTGCGTGACTTCTATGGAGACTTTGTGGCAGGCTCCTCTCCGCCAGCTCCACCTCCTGCGACCATAAAGAAACTGAATTGAGTTAAATGTGCGATAAATTGCTTTTTGCATTTATCATGGTGCCTTGGCAGGCGGCAGGCGGCATGCGGCAGCCGGGGATTCGCTGGAACCGAGCCAGGTCTAGCCTCAGAAGCTGCCCAGGCTACTCCTCGCAGACTGCCACCCCTTCGGCTGTGGCGAATATTGAACAAGACTTTTAATTAGTCGCCAAAAGAATGCGGGGAACGGGAGGAGCCAAGAACCAAGTAGACTTGTAAGAATTTAGTCAAGTTCGGCTTGCTTTATTTATGCGCTGCGAGCGGGTATTTATTGGGCAAGGTCCTGGTTGATCACCTGGCCAATGTAGGCCAGAAAACTGGAGACTCTGGTGTACACGTCCGGCCTGCCCTGGGCACAGGTGGAGGAGCCGTAGGACACAATGCCCACCAGGTGTGGATGAGGACCAGCCTTGATCAGAGGTCCACCGGAGTCTCCCTGAAATATAATATATAAATTATAATAAGGATTAAATAGTTCATAAAAAGGAGCCTAATTGTCGCCTTATCACAC
Organism: Drosophila punjabiensis; assembly: GCA_008042585.1. Classification (NCBI taxonomy): domain Eukaryota; kingdom Metazoa; phylum Arthropoda; class Insecta; order Diptera; family Drosophilidae; genus Drosophila; species Drosophila punjabiensis. The sequence continues at coordinate 54,412 of VNJR01006016.1, read as the reverse complement.
ATGCTCCTTGACCCTGGACTGCCAGGGCGCAGATCTCGTTGCGAGTCACGCGGAATCCCTTCTGGTTGCACTCCTCGTTGGAGATGGTGCGATAGTTGAGGGCCTGCAGCTGATCCGGCAGAGTGGCCGCGGAAGTGGAGGGCGTAGTGGAGCCCCATCCAGTGAGGCGGACGGCCACCTTCTCGCCGATGCGATCGGAGCCACCGAGGTGAATGGTGGCTATGTTGGATCTCTCTAGGCGGAACGGCGGTGTTACCCTCACCAGGGCGATATCGTTGATGATCCTTGGACTCATCGAGTACTGGGGGTGCACGTGCTTGGCCAGCACACGGTGCCGCAGTCCACCGGCCTTCCAATTGAGTGTTCCAATCACCACGCTGACATCCTCCACCTTCATCTTCTCCATGCAATGGGCAGCCGTGAGGACGTGCTGGGCACTGACGATGGAGCCGCCGCAGAAGTGCTGCCAGCGTCCTCGCCGCTGCAGCTGCAGGGAAACCTGGAAAGGCACCGTCTCGTTCACCAACTGGCCACCATTGATGCGCGGCGGTGGGGCAGTGCTGTCCGGGATTGGAGACACTTCAGCCAGGGATTGTCGAAGGATCAGAAAAAAACAGAAAAGTTGAAGGAGTATCATTATGATACGTTTTCACTTTGACTGTGAATGAGAATGATTGATTTGCACCTGCAGAGAGTGGTTTTTATACCTTGTGAGTGCAGTCTTATCATTTATTTGGCAGTGCAAACATGTAAATGTCAGTGATCTTGAAAACGAGAGTAATGTGGGTTGGGTTTGGATAACCTCCAACTAAACCTTATTTAAATAGATGGATGTACACTTTAAAAAAGGAGTAAACATTTTACAAATATATTAACATTCAATAAGAAACACTAGAGCCATATTTAAACTAGAATCTCTTCTCATTTGCTTACTATCGCCTAAAGAATGGAAACAAAAATATGAACTCATATTTAAATTTTAATTCCCCGAAATGATGGCTTTATTAACCCATTATTTTCCCTTGATCCAACCACTTTTCACTGCGAATCTTAACAAATAAGTTATTTTGAAACAGTAGTTGAATGGGAACTCCTGCTGGTCGGTTCCGTGCCGATCAGGTATCCCTCTTGCGTGCCTGGTTACCATAAGCTGGCCGGGATCGCTAGATGCCATCATATGTGGCTGGGATGACAGAAGCGCCTACCTGTTGTCATCAATTAGGTAACAAGCTCACGCGACCGATAAATATTAAGCCAGCTCTAGCCTCGGCCTCCGTATCTGCATCTGTATCTGCATCTGATCTGTCGCTGGCCGCCGCTCCGTGGCATGATCTCTTATCTGGCTCGCAAATAAGATCTGCTTAATTTCGCCCAATGCTCCCCGGGCCAGAGACCGATGCGAGATCGCGGCATGTGTTGGAGGCGAGAGTCATAATTTATAAGACCAGTTGTTGGGAATCGTTTGGGATCGGGAACCGAGCTCCTAGTGGTGCGATGCTGGGCAAATTAAGTACTGGAATAAACGACCAATTTACTGATTATGCAAAACACGCAATTAATTTTCGCACTCGTTTCCAAGCGGAAAATTAATTGCCAGCGAGTGTGGAAAACTTATTCCGCGCTCCAAGTTGATCCCGTTTCTTTATGTCTCTTAACTGCACTCATATTCATTAGCATACAGGTCGAACCTGGGGAAACTTTTCCTTTAGCCTCCTCCCGATTGACCCTGTTATCGAGCTGCCATTCCCTCTCACAACTGGCTACTGGATGTGATGAGAGGCCTATAAAACGACACTTCTCCCACTCCCCGGAGGGCTCATAAAACCAGCGGCTGTGCCTTGTGAAGTCAGTCCATAAATCACGGCAAAGACGGAAAAACGAGAAAACAAGTCCCGAAAACAAAAGCCCATAAAAATTGCACCGAGCATGAGGGCTCACTTCGGTTCTGGGCCACACGCACAATTCCACCGAAGTTGGCCGGCGAACATGGCCATGAATGAGGCCCAGCCCGGAGACAGGCAGGCAGGCAATCAAACAAAATGTCATAATAATGATGGCGTCCTGGGCAGGATGCTTATCTTGTCAACACCGATCCGATCCGATCTGTAGGCCCCTGGAGAACGACCGAGGAGGATGTACTCCGGAACATGACTGATGGAGTGATAAAGTTCACTTTGTTAGTGAGAATTTTGCAAGAGTTCTTAAGTTGGCTAAAAAAAGGCAGACCTCTTCAGTGTGCTGCAGTTGGAGTTGGCTTTCAGTTAAAGTTTCTTGGTAATTGAATAACCTTTCATTAATTCAAAATTAATAAAAAAAAGGTGAAGGTAAAGGGTTCCCATATATCTATGTTATGTATCCCTGATTTCCCTTTTCTGGCTAGAACAAAGCCTAATGAGTTTGCACAGGGATTAACCCGTCAACCTGGAGCAACACCAAGGCTCACATGCAAATGAGCTTCAGGAATTAAGCATAAAAATCCGCAGATAAGTCATGCCTTGACAGGGTGGTCCAATTAACAAGGGAGGCATGAGGCGACGACACGACAGGCGCCAGAGTCTTGGTCGGAGCAAGATCCGCCGACACATCCTGTGGACCAAGGTGCGGTCCGATTATAATAAAGCCATTTCGGGTTCAAATCGGTTCGCTGGTTCGCTGGCTCGCAGCGCACAGCCACTGCATCGCGGCCCAGGACAATTAACACAGTAGTCCAAAGATCAAGACCTCAACAGCGGGCAGAACGCGAATGGAATCGCCACGAAACCGAGAGGTGTGCATAATTAATTTGCGCCAGTGCGCCACACACACAGTCCCGAGCAGGAGGAGGAGGAGGAGGCCTCAGTCCAGATCCAGCTACACCCAAAATGATTCATTAGCTGGTTGCAATCAGCCCCGGAACTGACACATGCACCTTCGACTGTCGCTGGCCGCGACTCCGACTTCGATAGCAGAGCCCGCCCAGACATCGGTCCTCGAAGGAGTGCGGATGGAATTGGGGCTACGAAACGGAGGCTGATTTGCATCGAACACGTGAGATTGCCTGGAGCTGCTGCAGGACTGCCTCCGAGGTGTCCGAGGTGTTGATTGCCAGCGGCAGGTCTCTCCCTCTCTCCGGCCGCTGCCCGGGCACAATGAATTAAAAGAAATGTCCGCTGTCGTCGCTGGCGCTGCTTGTTTAATCGGAATATTTAAATTATTCGCTGATTAAAACCCAGAGACAGATCAGTCCGAGTGGGGTTTTGTCTGGCTTTTGCCTTGCTCCGATCCTGCCTTAAGCTGCCTTTACGTAGGAGTAGGATTCTCGGGAATCGCGGAAGCAGACTCACCCTACTCCGCGGCAGTTGAAGAGTCTTTGGGAGCAGTGAATCTTGTCTACAAATGGAGATGGAAGAGTTGGGATTCTGTGGCTTCTCTGCTGCATATTTATATGTCTTACTTAGTGGCCACTATTCCTACCGAGGTACCTCAAGCACAGCGTTGTTACCTTGCTTAGCTAACCAACTGCCAGTTCCAATCGCTTGGCGCACTGCTATCACCGCCCAGCGACCTTGTAACCCATTACACGAGGTAAGACGACCGCCCACAGCTGCACTCGATAAAATTCAAATGAATCGCACAGAACGAAAAACCCCAATTAATTGGGCCTCAAACCTGGTATATAAACCTCGAATGCACTGCTAGTTCTAAGCTCAGTCCCACCATGAACGGAGTAACTTCTCTTGTGCTGCTCGTGGCAGCTATTTTGGCATTCGAAGTGGTCCACAGTAAGCCCATGGGCAACGTGATTGACTGTAAGTTTAACTCAAATCTTCCTTGGGGACTATCCTTCAATCTAAATCTCTTCTTTCACACAGTGGACAAGTTCTTTGAGGAAGCGGACACCAATTCCCAGGAGCGCGTGGTGGGCGGCTACGATGTGCCGGAGGACGAGTATGTTCCCTACCAGGTCTCGATGCAGTACCTCACTCGCAACGGCCAGAAGCGGCACTTTTGCGGTGGCTCCCTGGTGGCTCCAAACCGCGTTCTTACCGCCGCCCACTGCGTCAATGGCCAGAACGCCAGCCGGATCAGTGTGGTGGCCGGCATCCGGGATCTGAACGATTCAACGGGCTTCCGATCGCAGGTGCAGTCATATGAGATGAACGAGAACTACCAGGAGTTGGTGACCAGCGATATAGCCATCCTAAAGATTGACCCTCCCTTCGAGCTGGACGAGAAGCGCGTTTCTACCATAGATGTCAGCGGTTCGGATCTGGTTGGCGCCGACCAGGAGGTCCTGCTCACCGGCTGGGGCTCGGTCTTTCACTTTGGCACAGGACCCTTTGCCAAGTATCCGACGGTGCTGCAGAAGCTCAACTACAAGACCCTGAGCAATGCCAGGTGCAAGGAGACCATGACCCAGCTGACGGACACGGAGATCTGCGCCCTGGAGAGGTTCGGCAAGGGGGCTTGCAATGTGAGTTTGAACATTTTTATAATCTAATAATATCTAATATAATATTTTTTATATTGATAGGGCGACTCTGGTGGCCCTCTGGTAATGAAGAGTGGTGAGACCCTGCGGCAGGTGGGCGTCGTCTCCTACGGCACGGCTTTTTGCGCCTCCAATAGTCCCGATGTCTACACCAGAGTGTCCATGTTCGATGGCTGGATCAAGGAGAGAATGGCCTAACTGGACCATATTCATTCATAAATAAAGACTCACCTTTTGAACACAACTTTCTCTCTCTAAGTGAACTTAACTTCAGATATTCGCAATAAGGCTAACTGGGTTACGTTGCCAGCAGAATGAATGGCTCATTATAATTTCAATTTCAAGAGCAAATTTAATGGCATAAGCAAGTGCCCCAGATATCTGCGATATCTATGCAAATTCCCTGTCTAATGGGGGCCAAGTTTTTATTTAAGAAGCGCGGCAGATGCGAAACCCACGACATTAACCAACCAGCGATGGGTCTGACTGAGCTGCTGTTGATCGGAGTACTAAGTGTGGGAGGCACCTTGGGCCGGCTGAACTGTGAGTTGCAATGGGAGTTCCATCTGACGCATTTACTTAGACTTTGTATCTTCCTGCAGCCCGCCAGCCCAGCGGCTATACACCGCACCGCATCGTGGGTGGCTCCGATGTCCCGGCTGGAGAGCACGTTCCGTACCAGGTTTCCCTGCAGTACAGTACCCGAGGTGGTCAGATGCACTTCTGCGGTGGCTCCATCATCGCCCCCAACCGCATCCTAACAGCCGCCCACTGCTGCCAAGGTCTCAATGCGAGCCGCATGTCCGTGGTGGCCGGGATCCGGGGCCTGGACGAGCGGGGCTCTCGCTCCAAAGTCTTGTCATACAGCATACATCCCAAGTACCAGGAGCTGGTGACCAGCGACATAGCCGTCTTGTCCATTGACCCACCGCTGAAGTTCGACAATGCCAGCATAAGTGCTATCGAATTCCGTGGCAAGGAGTTCGTGGGAGGCGGTGTACCCGTGACCCTCACGGGCTGGGGCCTCCGACTGCCGGTGCCCTTTCCCTTTCTGGACAACATCAGCTATCCAAACACGCTGCAGCGGATGAGTTACCACACGATCACGAACAGGGAGTGCAGGGACGCGGGCATGGAGAGCGTTACAGATACGGAAATATGCGCCCGGGGTCCCTTTAGGGGAGCCTGCTCGGTGAGTTCTAGATGAACTCCAGATATCTTCAGGACCCCTTATTGTGTTTTCTACTTTCAGGGCGACTCTGGAGGACCACTGGTAACAACGGACAAGGGTCTAAAGCAAGTGGGCGTGGTGTCCTACGGCCTGGTTGTCTGCGGACTGTACATCTCCCCGGACGTCTACACCCGGGTGTCCACCTTCAGCGAGTGGATTGAAGGCCAACTGGCGTCCTAGACGGATTTATTCACTTGCAGGAAACATAAATTTAACACAGAATTGAAACAAATAAAATCGTTCTGCCCACATTACTCGGCTGCTGCTTCGGCGGGCGCTTCTTCGGCTGGCGGTGGTGCCTCCTCCGCCGGAGGGGCCTCTTCGGCCGGCGGTGGAGCTGCCTCTTCGACGACTGCTGGAGGTGCCTCTTCGGCGGGTGGCGGAGGTGCCTCTTCGGCGGGTGCTGGAGGTGGCACCTCGGGGGCAGCAGGAGGGGGCACCTCTGGGGCAGCAGCAGGTGGTGCCTCCTCGACCGGCGGGGGAGCCTCTTCGGGGGGTGGTGCTTCCACAACTTCTTCTGTCGGAGGCGCTTCTGGCGCTGGTGGCTCCTCTGGCGGCGGCTCTGCCTGCACCTCCTCTGGAAGAGCAGTGGCTGCCGTTTCCAATTTGGCCTGCGAAGGTAGAACGCTGGGCGCGGCAGTTCCCGCTGCAGTTCCCGCTGCTGTTCCCGCTCCTGTTCCCGCTACTGTATCCGGATGAGTGGTCGCTGCTGTGTCAGGTGCCGATGTATCTGTGGTCACATTCCCCACAGTAATCGAGGATATGCTCTTGTCGAGCGAACGGTTACTGTCTGCACATGGATCTGTTATCTGCTTCGTGGTGACGCGCTGCAAAACCAAGGAAGAAAAGCTCAGACATAAGGATCTTTTGTTGATTTAAGAACGAAGCTAAGCTCGAGTTCTTTGTATTCCCGAAACTCACCAGCATCACGTGACGGAAGAAGCGCTGAAGTACAAGGGCTGCTTCATTCCTGCGTCTTTCCTCCTCGTCGTCCTCCTTCTCCTGCGGGTGACCAAGAAGGGATAAAGACTCGAAAAGGTCGAGACCCATAGGAATTGACTTACCGTGGCACAAGTGCACACACAGATTTCCTTCGGGAACTGGGAGCGCACCCAATAGCCGCGCCAAGCCGCCTGAATGGTGATGGCCGCCTGGTTGCGCTGAGCCGTCTGGAGGCGCTTCAGCTCCCGGTCGCGGAAGTACTGGTAGAGCACCTCGGTGCCATCGGTGCCGCGTTGGGCGGACATGTAGGCCTCGACGAAGCGCTTGTAGGCAGTGTCAATGGCCGGCCGCGACATGTTGAGCTCCTCTTCGGTGAACTTACACTTGACCAACAGCTCCTCCAGCATGTCGACGTCTTCGAAGTTGATCGTCTCCTTGCCGCGCCGCATATCGCAGCGCCGCTTCTCGAGGAAGTTGGTGAAACACTCCTCGAGCACTTGGCTCATCATCTCCGACTTCTCCCTGGACAAGTCGCAGATGCACAGGTCCGAGATGATGCTGTCCACTTGGCGCAGAGATCTGTCCAAAATGGACTTGGCCACTGATCATGGGGATTTTGTTACCACATTAAATCATGCACATCGACGTTATTTGACATCCTTGCTAGCACTTACCTAAGGCCTTCTCCCTGGTCACGATCACCGAGTGCAGATAGTCGATGATGAACTGGCAGAGGCACTCCTTCGTCGGCTGGCAACGCAGCACCTCGCGCGTTATGTCCGACAGGAGTTCCGGCAGACCTTCCGGAACGCTAATCGCCTGCTGGCGCATCTTTCCGCGCTGAATCAGGTAATTCATGGTGACTTTGTTTATTTACAAATATAAGATAACCAAGATAACCAGGGGTATGCCGATATTCGACAATTTTGAGCAGAGTACGACTTGGGGAGGAAGGATGTGTGAGTTTGGGGTAACCAGTGCTTTGAGATATGTTAAAAAGGGTGCTGCGATAATGAACTCACATCGCCGCTATTAAATCTAAAATAATAATACTATTCTAATTAAATAATTTCATATTTAATGGTTAATATAAATATGAGAATATATATTACATCCTCGGCTCAAGAGGAAACTCTACCTTTTTTTGGTGCTGCCTAAAAGTATGCTCAAGGTTTCTAATTGAAGAAGCTTATCCTATAATATGAAAACATGCGTTTATAATGGGACTTTGACTCCCAGAGATTGATAAGTAAAATTGATTTGCTGGCCTGATTTTTATTTACAGGAGCTAAAAGTCCGAGAGTCCGCATATCTTACATTATTCGAAGACAAAGTCCATCTTTACTCTGCTGTAGGCAGAAAACCCTTTAACACCACGCGGCGCATGCCAACAAAAGTGGGTGTGTATCGTGGATTTGCATTGCTAAATAGTGTATTTCGCGGGAATCGGAAATCAGCGAGCTGTTGAGAATATATTCTTGATTTCAAAAGCATTGAACCGCCTTTCTCTTTCATTTCTCTCCCTCTGATCTTTAGCCCGCCAACTCGGTAATTTTTCAAAAAAAGCTCGAAAGCAAAGAACTGTTTATTATGGATTTCCCTATATATACATAGGTAGTTCTGAATATTTAAGAAAGGCGTTGGGTCTAACGAACAGGGTTTCAGTACCCTATCATTAAATACCATATATATGTGCCTTTTCATATATGTATGGTAAAAGATAACCAATTGAAGAATGTGTTTCCTCTACAACTCTTTCCATTTCCATCCAAAATTTATTAACAAAAATAATTGATATAAAATTAAATATACAAGACTGCATTTCTAATTTGAAAATTATTTACCATTCAATAAAAAAATTAAATTTCTGTCAAAGAACCCCCATTAAACCCCCAATGATACGCCCCTGTTGTCGTTGGCACAGCTGGAAAGCTACCTATAAAAGCTGTTTGCTTCGGATCCATTTGGATTCACTCGCTGCTATCGCGAGCCCCACGAAAGCTCCAGCGGCGTCGATCGCAGCTGGCACCAAGGGCTCTGGGATCAGTTGGACGAGTGCGAGAGCGGCGGAATGCAGCAGCTGATCAGAGTAGCGCGGAAGCTAGGTGAGGATTTGTTGTGACACCCCCCCAGAGCTGATTACCATGTCCATGTGCAGGTCAACGCTCTGGCGGAGCTTGGAGCTTGGCCAGAGGAGGAGTGTCCAGCGGGGACAGGGGAATCGCCTGCCTGGCCGCCCTCTCAGAGACCCACCAGATTCTGCAGAAGACCTGCCGAGACTTTGCCAATGCAGAGTTGGCGCCTCGGGCTCGCCACCATGATCGCGAGGAACTATATCCGGCGGAACAGGTCCGGAGGCTGGGGGAACTTGGACTCCTGTCGGTGGCAATAAAGGAGGAGTATGGTGAGTTTATAAAACAAATAATAATTATAATTTTTTAGCACATTTATTATTAGATGCAACTAAATAGTCAGAAATTCTTTAAAAATTACTGGAATTGTTATTGTCCAATTGCATAAGCTTAAATTTTGGGCTTAGCTTTTAGATAGCTTTTATTGGTTCTGAAAGTACATTTTCCAGACCCTTTGGTTTTTACTTGTAAAGTGCAATTGATCCACAAAGACAAGCTTTCCAATTTCGAGTATCTTCTAATCGAGTCTTAAACCCGCAGGTGGTTCCGGACTGGACTACCAGGCCTACGCCATTGGCATGGAGGAGGTGGCTAGGGGGGACGCCGCCGTGTCCATCGTGATGGGCGTGAACAACCTGTTCCTGGGCGCAGTGCAGCAGCACGGAACCGAGCAGCAGAAGCAGGACTTCCTGCTGCCCTACACCCAGGGCGCCCACATTGCCTTCTACGCGCTGTCGGAGCCGGGCAACGGGTCGGATGCGGGGGCCGCCAGCACCACGGCCAAGAAAGAGGGAGATGGCTACCTGCTCAACGGAACCAAGGCCTGGATATCGAACTCGAAGGAGGCCAGTGGGGGGCTCGTCTTCGCCACCGTGGACAAGGCCCTAAAGCACAAGGGAATCACCGCCTTCCTCACGCCCAAGGATGTCCCGGGACTCGCCATAGCCAAGAAGGAGAGCAAGATGGGCATGCGGGCCAGCTCCACCTGCCAGTTGGTGCTGGAGGACGTCCAGGTGCCCCGATCCCGTATCCTTGGAGCTCCTGGCGATGGCTTCAAGATCGCCATGCAGTCGCTGGACTGCGGCAGGATCGGCATTGCCGCCCAGGCAACGGGAATCGCACAGGCCGCCCTGGAACTGGCGGTGGACTACTCCCAGAAGAGGATCGCCTTCGGGAAGCAACTGTCGCGCATGCAGCTCATCCAGCAGAAGCTGGCGGAGATGGCCACGCGGGTGGAGACCTCCCGGCTGCTCACCTGGCGCGCCGCCTGGCTTAAGGACAACGGAATGCCCATCACCAAGGAAGCGGCCATGGCCAAGCTGCACGCCTCGGAGGCGGCCACCTACTGCGCCCACCAGTGCATCCAGGTGCTGGGCGGGATGGGCTACACCACGGACCTGCCCGCCGAGCTCTACTACCGCAATGCCCGCGTCACCGAGATCTACGAGGGCACCTCGGAGATCCAAAGGATTGTTATAGCCAACGCCGTGCTCCGGGAACTAGGCAGGGAGTGACTCCGACAAGGACTCGGCTCCAAAGTTGTGCATTTACTCTTTAAGTTGTGATTTAATTAATTCAGAAAAGTGCATTTATAGAAGTAAATTATGGAAAATAAAAATTAAATTAAAAATCCGTTAAGAATCCGTTTAGTTTAACAATATAGTCAAAAAGTTATTTATTTAATATCCTTTATAAAACAACTTTTTTGACTACCTTAGCCATAAAATAGCTTATTTAATGTTATTTAATTTAATTCGTTTTTTTAAATTCTTTGCAGTGTGACCATGCACTGAGAAAGTGGATAAAATCGCGGAATCTGGGCACACTAAAATGGTCGCCAACCAGTGCTGCCCATTTTTCCGAAGATCAGCACCCAATGCTGCCAGATTCTCCGAAGATGAGCACCCAGTGCTGCCCATAATTTTAGTTCAAGCATTTAAGCAATGTTTTCCACCTATCTGTGTTTTCAACCTTTTCACGGTATGGTAACGCTGGTAGCTTGAAAGTCTGGCAACAATTGCTTGTTTTGGCGGTTTCTAGCTTTTTTCAAGAAGAGTTGGCAGCACTAAATCAGGTTTCAAGTATTTTTGGTTTTTCAAAAGTTTTCCGAATTAAATGACGGCCAACCTGTTGAACCTGAACGTGGACACGCTGTTCGAGCAGCACGGCGTGTCCGAGATCGACGCGGTGCACAAGAAGATCCAGACTCTGGTGGAGAACAAGCGCGAGGAGCTGCGCACCCATGTCGGGTGAGTGATGTGGCACTGCGAAAGGGGAATCAAATGGATAAACAACGCCCTAATCCTTGCAGAGAGCGGTACCGGGACCTGCTGCAGGCGGCGGACACCATTGCGGCGATGCAGACGTCGGCGGGCACGCTCATCGAGCAGGTGCGCCACGTCCAGGCCAACTGTCGCAGCCTCAACGAACAGCAGCTCCTTGGCTTCCAGTCGGCGGCGAATGCAGGTGCCAGCACGGTGGACAGTCGCCCGGAGGGGGCTCTGCATCAGCGGAGCGCCGGGCGGAAGCTGCAGACGTACTACGGCACCATGGCTCAGATCAAGCTGCTCACCGCCTTGCCGGAACTGATCTGGACGCACCTGGACAACGAGCGCTTCTACGCCGCCGCCGAGCTGTTCATCTTTAGTCGCCACATCAGCACCGGTCTGCAGCTGGATGGACAGAGTGCGCTGATGCAGAAGCTGCCGGTGGCCCGCAAACAGTGGGAGATCCTGCGTCCCTTCCATGTGACCATCAAGCAGGCGGTGCTGGCCGCCCTGGAGCGGGAGGAGCTGGTGCCCGAGGTGGCCGTGGACTGCCTGCAGAGCCTGTTGCTGCTGGACAAGAGCGATCTGGGTGCTGTGCTGCAAACCTTTCTAAGTCTGCGGTCCTCCGCCTTCCTCAGTTGCCTTCAGAGCAGGCCCTCGGAGTCGCGGCGCGTCAAGGAGCGTATTCTGGCCAGCTTGGGCGTACTGAATGACACCGTGGACCTTCTGGACAAGTGTCTGTTGGGTGAGTGGCTATTTATTTGTGGAATCTGTTGATTAGGCTAAACAGCAGCAAGAGAATCAAGTTAATCCGGAGAACCTCACATCCGATGCGGCTTGTGACCACACTCTGCGAATTCTGTAGACTTCGTAGAGCTTCACTGGAGGCATGGGTGTAGGTTGAGTGGTGTTGCAGACATGTCACGTTGTCAGTTTAACCAACGTGGCGTTTCCTTTGTCCAGAAGAAATTAGACCGCATTTGACTATGAATCTTATTTGGTTTAAACAAATATTATTTTCGACAGATAATGGCCTTCTGTTCACCCGACTGGCGGACTGTGCTTCGTCAACGTGCCCGCCTAGCATCAGCCGAATGGAGAGTAGCGAGAGGCAGCTGGCCCACCTGCTGCCAGACATCATAGCTGGCTTCCGTCCGCAGTTCGAGGTTCCCCAGCTGACACCTGAACAGCTGGGCGCTGCTCTCAAGCAGTGGCTGGACAAGATGAATGCCCTCGCAGCGGCTCACCTGCAGCAGGTCTTCGCTTTGGTCAGTAACATGCAGACCATCCAGGACATCAAGTCGGCAGCCAGGTCAAATGGAAGGCCAGACTTTGTGCACCTGGAGAAGCAACTGCATTTGGAGCCCAGCCAGCTGGACTTCTACGCCCGCAAGTATGTGCCGCTGATCAACGCCCGAGTGCGGGAAATTATTCGCAGTAGCTGGGCGGCGGCCATGCAGCAGACCTACGAGCGGGTTCTGGTGCTCATCGAAGCCGGGCAGGCCCAGGCGCCGCATGAGATTTGGTGGGAGCAGAGTGACGATCTGCCGCTGAGCTTGGCGGCGGCCCTCAGTGATCAACCAAAGCGACTAGCCAACCGGACGAAAGGATACGACGGGGCCACCGTGGAGTTGTGCAAACAGTTCGACTCACAGCTGGCAGATATTGTCCAGGAGCTAAATGTGATGCTCCAGGAGCAGGCCACGCGGTCGGAGGACAAACTTTCGCTAATCACGTTCCTCCGCGAGACAGCCCAGGAGCAGCTTACTGAGTATCTGACCAATCTGAAGGGACTGCAGTTGAAGGAGCGCCCTGCCCTGCTCCTGGCTCTGCGCAACAGTCTGGCCTTGGTGGAGCTGTGTCCCAACCTGAAGCTCTGCTTCTGCCAGCCCTCTAGCTGGCGGCAGTGGACTGCGAACCTGGCTGGTGTCGGCATTGAACACTGGCAGCGCATCTGCGGGCTAATCGAGGAGGAAATGCTCAGCTTCTGGCTGCTCATCGTGGACGATGTGCTGGCGGGCCACAGTTGCGAGGACAAGCTGCCAAAAGTCATTAACCACGAAGTGGTCCTGAGCGATTTTGCGGTAACTACAAGCTTTAATTACAACTTTAAAATGAGCATATTTGATTTGTAATTCATAATTTATCTTTCAGCTGTGGCAGACCTTGACCCTGGAGCAGCGTGACGAGGAGCAGGACAAAAGTGTTCAGTCAACGATCCGCATTCCCAGCCAGCCGCGCATCTCTCTCCAAACGTATCTCCATCAGTTGATCCAGGGACTGAATATGGCCGTACCCCAGACATTGCCCCCCAAGGTGTTGCACGCCTTTAACCAGCGTCTTTTGGAGAAATTACTTTCTCACTACGAAGGACTCACCTCGGCGGAGGGCACCAAGTCCAGCCAGAACATTGCCCTGCAGCTGTACTTCGATCTGAAGTTCCTGGAGCGCGTGTTCGCCATCACCCGTGAGGAACGGCTTCTTTACGACCAGATCCACGCCCAGCAGAATCAGCTGCGCGACTGCATCGACCCCTTCGACTTCGAGCTTTTTGCCGAACACATTACTTCGCATGTGGCCAGGGCTTCGGGTCGCCTGCAGGGCGAATTGGGAGTGCTGACACCATCGGCAGCTGCTCCAAGTCAGAGCAGTGCTTTGGCCCACGAGGCCGATCCCAATGTGCTGTGCCTCAGCTCGTCCGGTTCCACGTCGCTGTGGTTCCCCCTGCTGCCAATTGTAATGCCCCAAGCTGCCGGAGGAGGAAGGACTGCCAGTGAGCGGAAGGTCTTAGCCCCGGAGCCGACGGAGAAAGTAAGTCAAACGCCAGTGAATATTTCTCTTGGTTATTTTTGCAATCTTTATCGAGCTGTAATTATCTGTTCCCACGTTTCTCTCCTAGGATTTCGTTCTATTGCTATCCTAAGTCACTACGTAGTTCCATCGTTTGCTCTGGTTGGGTAGGAATTGTACTTGATTGTTGATATTTCGTTACCCTTACTACATAGTTTGCATGCTGCATGGTTGGTTTTAACTAACAAATATTTTGAGCGAGTCGCAGTGCCTCCTCCGCTCTTATTAGATGCTTCATTTCCAAATTGGAAGGCTCTTCAAACTGAAGCCGCAGTTTAATTAAACTAATTTGGTTCGGCCAGCAATAAATAACCAGAATGCCGCAAGACAAATTTTAATTAGGTGCAACTTGCTGCCTGCCGGTCCCCAGCTCTCTCCACTTCGTCCGCAAGTGCTTGGGAAAAGTTTCGAGACTCGAAGCCGAAACCAAAATTTCCAAGTGGATGGCCAGGCCATCGGCAGGATGATTGTGTGAACATTATAAGTGTGCGTGTGTGGCCTGAGTCTGAGTGTGTGAGTGTGAATGTGAGTGCTATAGATGCTAATTAATGAATCGCTGCAATTATTGAAATCAAATCGCTGGGCAAACGCTAATTTATGGGCTCGGCTCCTTGGTCGTTTCTCGCATGTTTTGTAATTAGCTGCGATCTCCGACGGTATAAATCGTTCTCTAATTATGTCTGCCTTCTGTTTGTCCTTCGTTTGCTGTTCGCCATAAATCTGGGAGTTCAACCGCAAATTAACAGATTAATCAGACAAACTACCAATTAATAGTACTAATTAATTAATAACATTTCGCTTCTCCCCCTATCTCTACGCTCTCACCCCCAGATAGCGCCAACCACCACGACACCGACGCGGAAGTCCGGGGGCAGTGGAGCCCGCAAGGCAGACGGCGGCAAGTCCAAGTCGAGCGCAGCCTCCTTCTTCGGCATGTCCCAGGAGTGGTTTCGCTAGAAAAGTCAACTCAAGTGGCCTGTGAAGTGCATCCGAGTGGAATTCGGAGGGGCCTCGTGCAACTGTTCCATTGTTAAGCTGAGCATTCGAAATGTTTAACCTGTAACCCGTAGCCTGTAGCCTGTAGCCAGTAACCGGTATTTAAACACATTTGTAAAATGGGCGCAGCAGCGCCAAGTAATTGTAAGAGAGTCACATATATATATATATTACAGATACATATTCCCTGATACCACGTTTAATTTCAGCTTAATTCTAAATTTGTAATTTTTAATGCGCTTTGATGTTTGCCACCGTTGCTATTTCTTGCCTCCTTTCTTGCCACCGCCTGCGGCTGCCTTTGGCTCTGGTCCTTTCTTGGCTCCACCTTTGTCACCGCCGCCTCCGCCTTTGTTTTTATTTCCCGCACCGGCTCCAGCAGCTGCTCCTGCACCGCCGCCTCCTTTTTTCTGTGGGCAAAGAAGAAACACGGAAAGATTTCTCTTTGAGCTGTGACTCGGCAAATAATGAGCCACGGTTGTTTAAAGTTGGCAGCAAAGTCAGTTAATGAGAAAAAGGTTAGTTGTGTCGCGGTATTGCAATGGGTCTCTTAGTCAAGAGGGTGGGGAAAGCAAAAGGCTTTAAAAAAATGTACTTTTATTTAAGCTTGTGCAATAATAATCTAATAAATTATTAAACTCTATTTAGAACTTGAATTTAAATGTACAAAAAATAATAATCAAAGTTGCCTCTAGGGTACATTTTCTCCTATCTTTTTTGAGCTCTACTATCAAACCTAATTAGGTTAATTTATGAAAGTCTTTAATTTGTTATTTTCTGTAAACATTTTAAAATCTAAGAAAGTTCTGCAATACGTAAGGTTCTCTTAGGGCTAAAAGCAAGTTGTTTTAAGAATTTAGACGAGAATTATCAGTAAGTTGACTCACAATTAGTACGCTAGTTGCATAACACAAATATTGCTTACATTGCCGCCACCCCCTCCGCCGCCGCCTCCTCCTCCTCCGCTGCCGCCACCACCGCCACCCTTATTTTTACCCATCCTTCAGTATCAACTTCTTGGGGCAGCAATTATTCCGATTATTTAATTTATTTGGTTTGGCTTGCGGCTGGTTGTGGGCTTTCGGCACGAACTAACTCTGGCCACAGCTGGCAAATTGCAACTAATAAGCATCGCCAGAGCCGCAAAGCGAGGTGCATGAAATTAAATCATTTGGCCAGGAAAAGAAGGCCAAAATAAACGTTGAGAGCAAAACACAGAATGCACAACAACACCCGACGGCGAGAAGCGGAAGCCCGAGAGAGCCTTTGCTGTTTTTTTCTTTTTTTCGATTTTCTGGGTGTGAAGGTGAGAGCGGTTAGGAGAATGGGCAACCGCTGCAATGGCCAATGGCTCTTAACTGATTTAATCATTGCACTGGCATCTCTCCCCCCTTTGGGACCGGAAGCTATGGCAAGTGGCTCTCTGGCGGCGACTGTTGGATTATTTTGTAGTGCCTTCGCCGCCACTGTTTGGCACTTTCATTCCCATTCCGATTTTGTTTTCGGGGTCTGCATTTGCATTTGGCCATGTCCACACCCCGTCGCCACCTGTTCCCCAAGGCCACGGCATTGACATTGGTCACCTCGCGCGCTTCTGGTCTGGTCTGCCAATGGCCAATGGAAGGCAATACGCTGATAATCCCACGGCTCAGTGACGTAGCCCACGGATACGGGCAGTGCAGCAAGACGGTATTTATAGATGCAACGAGAACCGAGGGAGCTCTCTGGGGCTAAGGGAGAGATTTTCGGATGTAAATGGGCAAGACATGGTAAGAGAAGCGATTGAATTCGTAGATATATGAAGGCAGAGTGTGGTGAATATGGCGAGCACACAATTGAATCAGGAATAAATGGTCAAGTTGCTCAAACCAGAATGATATCATTAATTCTCTTAGACAAAGAGGAAAAGGTGTGCAGTGGGTTTGATCCATGTAAACGGAATACATAGGTAAGATAAATTTTCCTAAGCTAAACATAATGCTTGGTTGATTCTAATGAAAATGTACAACTTAAACCTAGCCACATAAATTTTCAAATAAATCCATAATTACAAAACTGCATCTATTAAGTATTCGCACCTTGCCGTTGGAAGATTCTACTGCCGAAGTTATGCTAATTCAAGTCTATTTAAATTATTTAAGTAAATTCTTTAAGCTGCCTATTAGTTACATAACCTTGACTACAGACGGAAGTATTTTATTTGAGCTAGGAAAATATCCGTTCTCGATATGAAAATAAAAATGGCTTTTGATGTACACAGTTTTTCATTAGTTCAACGAACAGTGAGCCATAATTAACTCGTTTAAATTGGTTCTGCTATATTTTCAATGGAAATAAATCATCTATCTCAATGTTAGTATTTATATTTTTATAAAACTCGGCCAGAAATTCAATGTCTTTAATGTAACTACAAAGCCTCGTGCATATTTTACCAGCTGTCTGTCCCCCCGGTTCACCTTTGCTTAACTTCCTTCTTTAATTACTGCCACAGCACAGCAGGTGGATGTCTAATCGGAATGGAATACATTTAACGGCCTTCCGCCTGCCTGCGCTCCAAAGGAAAAGAAAAATGTCCGAGTCCGATTTCTTCATATGCTAATTACAGTTATCAAAAAGTTTCTCTGGCGCTGGCACTGGACACAGGACACTGGACCCTGGAAACTCAATGCATACATAATGAGTCCTCCTACTTTTCCTGCTGCTGCCACAGATGCTAGATACTGGGGGGAGCCCATGCTAGGAAGCAAAGGAAGACAGGAGGGGACACTGGTCGGTGGCACCTAATTAAATTAGATGTTTTATATTATGGTGAGCCATAAGTGAAACCGATATCAGCAGCCGGCTACCGAAACGAAAAGGAAAGCCCCAGCTCTCCCAAGGGGACTCAACAAGTAGGAATCTGCACATGGCAACGAGCATGAAACCAAATTAGAAGTGAAAAGTATGAAATAAGCTCATAAAATTACGCTCTCACATGCTTTGGAAGGGAGGGAAACAGGGACGGAGCGGGGACAGGTGACCCGTTGCCGGAGGCGAGGGCAACAAAGTCCTGCCGCTTCGGACATTGCTGCAGGTGCTCCGGACGAGAGTTGCAGCTGAAGGACGACGAGTCGGAGTCGGACACTTTGAATTTAAACGAAATGGGCGGACTTTCCGGGACTGTCTAAATACATACATAAGGTCGAGAAGGATCTGCGGGGATGAGCAGCAGGAGTTGGAAGCCAGGAGCTGAGAGCTGAGAGCTGGCTCTGTAAAAGTGCGGAACTTTAATTAAGTTTTGGTTCTCCCAGCTGACTGACATCTTGAATTACAAATGAAAAACTTGTGTGCAGCAGCAGAAGGAAAGCAGCAAAGGAAACGGGCCAAAGAAGCGACACGGAAAAAGGACGAATAAAAAGGCAGGACTACGAAAAAAGCAGTGCATAATAACACACTGAACTGCAAGAGGTGGAGCTGCAGCAAAAAGGCAGCCTCTGCCACAGAATGCGAATAAGTTGCACAGCCAGCAATTCAGCGAAGGAAAATAGAGCGGAGCCCCCACGGATGGACAGCCCCGAGTCACTGGGCGGGAAACCCAAACAACTACCTTAGCCAGTTACCCAGTTAGCCAGTTGGCCAGCTGGCTAGTTAGCCGCCATAAGAATACATAAGAATACCCAACTAAATGGGACCGCGGATTTCCACCAACCGGCGGTCTCTTAAAGTCCCGGTATCTCGAGAATCGAACAAGAGCCGCAGCGACAAAAATAGTTTCATTCATGCCGAGCCAAGAAAATTATGCGCCGAGACCCAAACTACGGAATACCCTTGGGTATCGTGATTATCAACTTTCATTTCCTCCAAGTCTGTGTAAATCCCGGGCATTGGTGACGTCTGCTAACGTTAGTTTCGGCTGCCAGGTATCTTTTATCCAGGTAAAGCTATACACCGATAAGATAGCGCGCAATTAAGTTTAAGTACAGAGTCTGTAAGTCTTGAATTGGGTGCAAAAGGCCTTAAATTTTAGACAATTGACAAGGCTAAGGCTTAAAGTACATTCAAAAATAATATTGTATTAAAACTAGTTCCCTATTCTTTATACAGAGGAACTAGCAGTCAGCTCAAGCTTGAAACTTCATCCACAGCCGAACTTCATCATCGGCAGCCCTGCCACAGAATTTGGTTTTAGTTCACGTGCCACCGGGAACGGAAAGTTGATTTTCCCTGCCGGCTGCCGAATGCCGTCTGCCGTGGCTGGAAAATCAGGAAACAGATGTTTGCAAATATCTTGCAAGCAAACTTTTTCGCCAAGGTATTTAAATAGCGTTCTCGCTGCACCAACTTTTTGTCAGCCGCAGCGCCAAAAAAAGGGAAATAAAACCTGAAAAGCGCAAAGAATTGAGCATAGAGGGCTGGCCGAAAGGAAACCCATTCAATTGCGCCGAATTGGGCAGGTTTCGTTTGGAGGGAATGTCCCGAATTATCATGGCTACGCTCAATGGGATATCATGCTGCATTCATATCGCAGCGTCGCCTAAATATACTTTTAAATAAATCCAAGAGCTCGTGGCAATGCCGATAATCCGCACGGGTGACTAATTAAAATGTTGGAAAAAAATGTGCAAACTTTCCATTCCATTTCTGATATCGTTGGACGTCTTGAGGTATTCCTGGCACAAAGTCCAAAGCTGTATTAACCAAGCGCATGGTACCCCTCAAAAAGCTTGTATAATCTTTTGATATGCAACCCCACGGGGTTTGCACATTATCAAAACAAACTAAGGAAAAATAAAATAAATATGATATTTATATTTAGAATGGGAATTGCCAATCGATTTGAATACACGGAAAGCCCAAAGAGCTTGTGTTTGTAAATAAATAAGTCGGAGCTATTTCCTTCCTGTAATCATGACCCAAAGTCGGAGCGATCCGGATCCCTATTACATAAGGCGCAGATAGAGGGAAATCCCAGACGCGGAACAAAGATAAACTGTGAGGCAATTAGGGCTGGATGGTCGTTGCCATTGACTGGTCAATGGCCAGAATTTAATCACGCTTATCGTGACTAAGGACACCCTTCAATTAAAGAAGCCCGCACAAGCTATCCGATTAGCTTTCAATAATATATGCATACACGGGGCCAACTTTGGTCACTGCCGTTTATCTTTCATTGATACCTTGCACTTAACCTAGGCCATGCTTATCGCCGGCGATAAGCCCCGTGGGATCCGCGTCTTTATAAGTAGGCCCTTGGCCCGGACAGCCCACAGATACTGGCCGATCTTTCGGGTGTGCACTAAAACTCAACTCTCGCAGCAAATATGTCCAAGTTACCCTGCAGCTACGATGCGGAGAAGCGGATCTGGAGGGGCATGCCCCAGTACACCCCCTTCAAGCCGGACACCTCCCTTGGCCGTATCATCTTCAGGAACATGAGGAACTGGCCCCAGAACGTCTGCCAGGTGAGTTGAGGCCGGACTGCTCCTGCTCCTTCTTCTGCTGCCAGGACCTTTTCTACCTGCCTTGTGACTTGCCAGATTTCGGACACCGAGGGCGTGGAGGTCACATTCGGTCAGGCCCTCAGCTGGGCCGTTCGCATAGCACAGCACTTGAAGAGCCGCGGGCTGGACCACAAGGATATCATCGGCATCTCCGCCAAGAACACCACCTATGTGATGCCCATCGCAGTGGCTTGCTTCTTCCACGGAACGCCCTTCCAGTCGGCGAACCCCATTCTCGAAGAATGTGCGTATTACTATTTTGGTTTATTGTAACTTTAATAGTTATATATTAAAATTTTGTGTACTTTTGTATATTGCAGCCACTCTTAAACACTTGTACACCATTTCCAAGCCAAAAATAATCTTCACCGATGCCGTGCACTATGATAAACTTTACTCGGCCACCAGTGACTTCAAGCCAGAGATTATCCTCACCACCGGCACCAAGGAGGGAGTCCTCAGCGTACAGGATCTGCTGCATCCGACCAAGACGGAGTTCTACTACCAGTGAGTGGGAAATAATTATAGTAATTATAATTATTGAAGTATTTGTTTGCTTATATTAGGCCCACGCCTCTGAAGGAAGGACCCAAGCAGACAGTGGCCATCCTCACTTCCTCTGGCACCACTGGAATGCCCAAGGCTGTGTGCATCTCCAACGATATCCTGACCCAGGAGACTATGTAAGTTGGTTTTCTGCCGTTCTAAAAATTATTAAACTTTCAAGTGGAAATTCCTGACCCAACACCTTTTCTGCTGCAGCTTCGTCAACTCCAGCGACACCATCTTTATCTCGGCCAGTCTGGACTGGATCACGGGTCTGTGGGCCACCATCTTCAGTACGGTGAACGGCTGCACCCGCATCATCAGCAGCAAGCCCTTCACCGCGGACTACTTCGTTCACCTGGTGAGCAAATACCGCATCACCTACGCCCTCATCCCGCCGGAGCACTGCTGCGCCCTGCTGGACTGCCCCACGGCCACGCCGGAGGCTATGGGCAGCCTCACCAAGCTGAACTTTGGCGGCGGCCGCATGACACAGGCCACCGTGGAGAGGATCAAGAAGCTGGCGCCCAACGGAGTGCTCAACTCCTCGTACGGCATGACTGAGGTGGGCTTCATTGTGTTCAATCATGGACACTTGAAGCTGACGGCGGCCGGCAACCCGCTGCCGGGCATCCAGGTGAAGATCGTCGACGATGATGGCAACAGCTTGGGCCCGAACCAGACAGGCGAGATCATCGTGCACAACGGCTTCAACTGGAACGGGTACTTCGCGGACCCCGTGGCTACCAAGGAGATGCAGGACGAGGAGGGCTGGTTCCACACCGGGGACATGGGCTACTTCGACGAGGACGACTACCTGTACATGACCGACCGCAAGAAGGAGGTGCTCAAGTGGAAGGGCCTGCAGATGTGGCCCGCCGAGGTGGAGGCAGTCATCGACGAGCTGCCGGAGGTGAAGCGCGTCTGCGTCATTGGCGTCTACGACGAGACGCAGGGCGATGTGCCGGGAGCCCTGATTGTCCGAGAGGAGAACGCCAACCTCACTGCTCAGCAGGTGATAGACCACGTGGCCAAGCGGCTTCCCGACATCCAGAAGCAGCTGCGCGCCGGCGTCCAGTTCGCAGACGAGATACCCCAGAACCACAACGGCAAGGCTGTGCGCCGCTATGCCCGCGACCTGTTCGTCGCCCTGTCCAAGAGGAACTGAAAACGCATCCTGTCCTGGCTAATGAAGTCCATGTTTAAGTTTAAGTTTTTAGGTTAGAGAAACTGGCCGATCCTTTTTAAATAGAATCGTCCTTTTAAATGCTTGTTGAAAGTCGCTCACTAATAAAGAAACTGCTGATGAATGAAATCGCTGTAAATTATTTAAACAACCTTCTTACAGCCTAAGTTAATAGATATAATAAATTCGTATAATTTTGTTAATTTTGTTAAGAGCTTCCGGGTTAAGTTGAGAGTATTTTCTTGACTATATTTCCTCTTTTCATTGGGTCAAGCGCTTGCAACAAAATATTTATTAAAGAATTTACAGCTAAAGTCACAGTCAAAAAACAATTGCCGAGAACATTTGATTAACGGTGCCATCCCATCAATTCGGTTATAAAAATATTGCGCCAGTTTGGGCGGGAATTTCGGCCATAACTCAAGTGGAACCGTGTCGCTGTGCGTTTATGGCTAAACACTTTCATGGGGTAAACAAAGAATTGCCATTTTGCGCCAGGGGCCGTGACTCCTCCTGCCACGGCATAAAAAATCATTTTATTTAGTCATAAAAATCGCACGCATAGAATTGGCCAGGGGAGCGTCGAGACCGCGTAGCCAAATCACGCGGGCCGCACAAAAAGAAGCTTTTCACGAAATTAAAGGTAAATAAAATGTTTATGAGTGGAGAGCAAGCGCTCGCTCATATGATTTCACATTCGATTGAATAACATTTACACACGCAAGCGGGCGCCGCCAAGGATTCGCAATCCGCGCCCGGATCCACATCCACGCTCGCATCCACGTCCACGTCCGTGGGATCCGTCGGGGGATGGCAGGCACCCAAAGACGGGCAATAAATTCAAACATGTGCACATAAATTTTTATTTCGATTTACTGAGCCGCTGTCAGTCCTGTCCTGTCCCCTGCTCGAGTCCTCCTGCCGAGCCACCCCTCCCGCCGCCTGCTCCCCAGTCGGTTTTATGAACTGTGAATATGTGCATGATGAAGTTGCCAAAGGATCTCGGCGGAAGTGAATCGTTCGGCATGCGGTTCCCTCGCTGTGCGTGTGTGTTTGCGGGTGACGCCTGTCAGGAAGGGGGCTAGGATCGAGGATGGAGTGTAGGGTGTGGAGTGTGGGGGTGCCAAACGTCAACGGCATCACAAATTATTGCATCTCAGTGTTCTGGCAAGCTGACAGTGGATAAAATGATCAATTTAGCACTAATAAGTAAGAGAGTTTATACGTAAAAGCTACTCCCTACATCCTACCATCCTGGCTTCCTTTGGAGAAGTTTTTTCCGGTAATATTATTATTGTTTTGTTTCCAAATAGAAGCCTGTTTTGCCCACAGTGAACATCCGCAAAGTCTCTGACGGTAGCGGAAGGGGAACATGTTCTGCCGCCAGTCAATTGACTTGTCTAGGCGGGGAAATGGGTATTCGGGCAGAAGTCAGCGGCAAATGATCCCCTCGTCTGCAGAAGTTAAAAAACGAAAATGTCAACTCCTGATTGAAGACCCCCAAAAGCGGCGATGCAGCTCAATCAGGCTTGAAATATGCACGAATCAAGAAAGAGTTCGGCTACACAAAAAAAGAAAAAATACAAAAAAAGTCACATTGACCTTTGCCTCTTGTGAGAATTGAACTCACGGCCCCTGGTTTACAAGACCAGTGCTCTGCCACTGAGCTAAAGAGGCTCACGTTTTTCAGGTGTTCAAAAACCCACCAAAAGCCACCTTTGTGACACCTTAGAACCACCTTAGAACGCACAGTTGGGAATATTTCCCAAAGTATCTCGCAGGTGCAAACAATAAACAGTTGTTTCAACAGTTGTCAACTGATAATTATTCGAGCCCCGAACAACATGCGGCGGCAAGTGCCCATTCATTTGGGCAATCACTCAATTGCGTTGCCTAATTAAAACTGTGGAGATGGAGCCCAATTAGCAGCTACCCGAGAGATACAGTTTCCCATTTTCCCACCTGTCCGTCTTGTGTCTCGTTGGCTCGGTAATTGATAGACCGGCGCACTGAGGCAAATACCCGAATTCGAGTGCAGCACTCACGCTTGTTTATTTGGCAAATTGGCAAATCAATTGCCTGAACTGAATAAGCTGCCACACATCATCGGCAACGCAATCTAAGATGTATCCGTATCTGTATCTGCATCTGTGGCATTCCCCTACGATTTCTATCGGAACCGCAAATGTAATTGGCGCAATGAATGAAATTAATGAAACGCATCGGAATCTTGTGTGATCTTTGGCAAACACATTTGCGGTGACAGCCGGGGATGCAAATGCAGATGGGCCATAGAACAGAGCTGAGAATTCGGCATTTTATCAGCCAGCAGTGGAGGTTTGAAGATAATATTAACGATTTCCGCTTATAATAAAGAGAATTTAAGTTATTGGAGGGAAATTTAAAAGGAAACCTCATCTGTAAAATGCCTATCTTTTTGACTTATACATTCTTCCTGCCTTTAAGTTCTTTTTCCTAAAATACTGACCGGTTTTATAGTTGATCCATCTTAGATAAAGTTAATTTGCCAGCAATATTATAAAAAGCCTAGCAACTTGCTAAGCTATTCCCCTTATTCAATATTTACAGATTTTTCTCTCAGCATAAAAGCACTCGCTTAGGCTTTTCCAACTTTCAGTGAATTAAGAGCGTTGGCAAATATTTCCAAGAGCAAGAGCCAGAGAAAGTGGAAGCCGGCTGAAGCCGCTTATAAAGTGCAGGAACACGTATACGCACCGTTGCACCAGCATAACTACCCCTCCCTCACCGGCGCCCCCCTGGACAGATTATCTGGCAGCAACAGCAGCATACTTAACAAGTATTTATCGAGTTTTTCAATATTTTTAATGCCACTTTAAATACTTGACGCGATTATTTTCCACCGATTTTGCTTTGCATACACACACACACACACACACACAACTCTTTCGATATATACACATACATCTGTAGTATATATAGCCCCGCCTTTCCGTGCTGCCTGCACTTTTTTGATCTCGCGAAAGTAAAGTTTCAAGTGCCAAACACACGCAAACTTTTTGCTCCGTTGCAGCGGCATGCAAGTTTGCTGCCACCGAGAGACATAAAACTTTTATAGAAGTTATTAAAAGTGCGACGAAATCAGAGAGAGAGAGGGGGAGGGGTATACTGAGCGAAGGAGACAGCGAGAGGGAGCGAGATCTGGTAGCAGGTCTCAGCGCCAAAGAGCTGAGAGAAATGATTCATTTGCCATTCAATAAATCTTCGCCTTACTTGACTACGCCAGGCAGATGCCCGCCAGCTCTCACTTCCCCCACACTCGGATAAAATTCGTGGTCTAGAAATATAATAAAAATCAAAGCCATTTTAATGTTTCACTAAAAACCACATCTCGCAATCAAAAGCATCTTTTACAAGTAGAAAAGCAATCGAACCGAAATGGTTTAGAGAACCAGTAAATGTTTATATTCACATTTGGTTCCCGTTTCCTCTAACTCTTCTAGAGTACTTAAGTATTCATTATTGAATCAAATATTTAAGTAGTTGCCTAATTTTCTCAGAGTTTATTCCCGGCGCCCAGCTATCGCGTTTCTGCATCGGACGGACGCTTTAAGTAATGACCATCAACGGCTGGACGCCGACGGCGCCAGTTTGTACATTGTTATCTGCTAAGGACTGCGGGATT
This sequence comes from Drosophila punjabiensis, assembly GCA_008042585.1. NCBI lineage: Eukaryota > Metazoa > Arthropoda > Insecta > Diptera > Drosophilidae > Drosophila > Drosophila punjabiensis. Next base: position 28,647 of record VNJR01006016.1, on the reverse strand, counting down.
ATTCGGCGAATCCAAGGTGCAAGGATGTGGCCCGGAACCTAGCTCCGAGGCAACTCCTTCCCCGTGCTGCTCCCCGCACCCATTCATTATTCAAACGCATTAACAGAAGTTGTCCGGCTCGACTCCGGCTGTAGCAGGACAATTTTCGTGATATCCTTGACTTGGCATAACTTTGTCCAAAGTGGCCTAGGGCCTGCTCCTGCCTGCTTCTGCCTGCTCCGGCTGCAGCTCCAGCTCCAGCTCCTGCATCGCCCCCAGCTCCTGTGTGAAAAGTTTTCCTGCTGCACTCGAACAATAACACAGCCAAGTATTTAAATGCAAATTAGCCCCAAATGATGCAATCATAATGCAAGTGGCTCCGGGCCCGGACCAGAAGGCTTGAGTGGTCATGGGAATAGGAGGCGATGGCGATGGCAATGGCAATGGCAGAGGAGATGGGGATGAAGCGAGACTGTGCAGCGAATCTGCTCCTGCACGAGTGTAGGTTCCCCATTTAATTTCCACTTGCCTGGGCTCATTTAGCCCAATTTGGCAGCCACTCATAATTCCCACTTCTTTTTCTTTCGCTCAAATTAATTTCCACCTCTGCTTTATCCATTTCTTCCTTTGTATCCTGTGGAGGAACAGAACAGAACAGAGCGGAGCTCGCTGTGGGTGCGGAAGATAAATGCATTTTCAACACATGTTGTTGAAAGTTAATTTCCGAAACCGTTGCTCATTTATTTTAAATGTGCATTTAGTGTTGCTCTGCCCAGCTCGCATCTTTTTGTTCGCCTTCAACGGCGGTAATGCATTTTTGATCGTTGTATTCGGGCCTTTCTCCGGCATCCAGATGCACTTTAAACGAGCCAAGAGTCCACTCACAGAATGGGCCGGTCCGGAATTATTCAAATGCTTTCTTCCAATGCTTTCCCACGGAAGTGCCGGAGCTCAAATCTATATCCCAAAGCCAACTATTTCCAGCTGCTGCAAAAAGGCCAAAACTTGGCAATCGAATAGCCAACTCGGCCGCAAACACAATCAGCCCGCTCCCGAGAAATGAGCAACTTGAGAATTGAACCGATGGCAGGACAAAGGCACACACAGCTCGGCCGTCCGGCTGGGAAGGAGAAACTTTTGGTGTTATAATCTGTACCGAATTTAAGTGCCCTGATATCGCTAATTAACCCACAGCCATTCGCACATGCATGAAAGCCATTTGCGAAATTGGAAAAACAAAGGCAACGGGCCACCGAAGACTTCTTGTGCCCGGTTGGTCGTACGGGCGCTCGGTCGGAGAGTGTAAATGTAATTGTGATTGGGTTGGTGTTGGCTGGCAGTTTATTATTTTGCCAGCTGCTCCTGAAATTGGGGTGGCTCTTGGATGTGTTCCAAGGCGATCCGCTGGTTTTTAGTCCGGACAGCAGCACTGCAACGGGGCGTATGCGTGATATGTGCGACAACAATGCAAGCGAAGCAGCTTGGAGGAAACTTTTCAGATATCCAGCGTCTGTCTCTGAGGCGGAATCTGGCAATGAACGCTTGAGAACACACTTTAAAGTCCATTAGCGTTGAGTGGCCACAAAGTAGCAGTCACGAGGACAGGAAAAATTCGAGCAAACTTGAGAACGGAATCAAACAATTGCAAGACGCATTGCATATTTATTTATGTATATTCGAATGTATTACAAATGTATATTTAGCACAATTTATTCAATTGACAAATTTCCAGTCTGCGACACTTGGCAGGGAAAAATATGGCCACAGAGGGAGAATGGAAATTTGTCTATTATTTGTGTTACTTTGCGGTTGTCAAAATATTGAACCCGCCATAAAGCAAAGGAAAAATCTTGTTCGTCTTTTATTGCTGCTGCTTTATTGAAGTTTTGCGGCGTGGAAGAAGCCAAGAGATATTCCATGAAATATTGTAGCTGCTGCAAATTATCGTTCTTCGTTGCTAACATAAAACTTTTACCACCGCCGGCCCCACAGCGCTCGCCGCCTCTACTCTCTGCTCCGCAAACCCGGGAAAAACTCTATGCAAATGGCTCAGACATTTTGCAATTGATGCTGCTCGGGGGAATGGAAATGCAAGACCAGAAAGGGAGCTTAAAGCTGTTTAAAATACGACCAAATTTAACAAAATTCAGCAGCACAGCACACCACAGCCCAGCCCAGCCCGACTCTTAAAGTTTCCAATTAATTTTGGCCATGTGGCAGGGACATGTAATGAAAATGCTTTTAAGCTTAATTCAATAGAATCGAGCTTGCAAAATTATTGGTCGAAGCCGAATCGATTTCATGCATTAGGAGGAGACACGAATCGCCATTATCCCGGAAATCTTCGATAATTTCACATAATCCACAAGAGCACACAGTGTAAACTTGCAACTGCCAAAGCCACAGCTAGAACAATACGGCAACAACGGCAATGGCAATCAGCACTCGAAGCAGGATACACTGTCCAAACATCATGAGCGATTTAATATAGATGAAATATATAATTTACACTGTTCATTAGGCATTTTATGATATATGAAGATAAGCCTTATTAAGTGAGTTATTAATTTACTGCTTATGAACATAGTTTATTCAATAATTTGAAAAGAAAACTTTATAGCATGTCAGTTGCACTTTAATTTTAGAAGAGACCACGTTGCTTCTCTTCTAATGTAATATTTTCTCACCGTGCAGGAGGAGCTCGTCGGACGTCTGTGAGATTGCGGTTGCAGAACAATGACTCACTGACTCACTGAGCAAATGAGTGGGAACCTGCATAGATGGGGGCAAAGGACTTGGGAAAGGGTTCCTGACGAGACATTGGCATTGGCCGACAGTTGGCTGGCTACAAAGTGTGGAGCTCAGAAAAAGAAACTTTTGCCATTCCCAGCACAAACACGATGCGAGCAACTTTCAACATTTACTGCTCGGCGGTGGCTGTTGTACCAAAGTTACAAGTAGCATTTGAAACTTGTCCTGCGAGTCCCGTGCGTCCTGCCCATTTCTGCTGTCGCCCATTGCGTATGAGTGATTTTTATGAGCTGCTCTCCACGTCATGCGTGTTTGTTTGTTGTCTGCTCGCAGCTATGTCATCCCATCCCACTGCCATACCCACTCCCCGTCTAGTGTTCTTCTACAAGCCCAAGGACACACGCAATTATACGAACATGACAAGTGCAATTTGCCGATGGCTTCACCTCAGAGGGGCTTCTGATTTGGCCTGTGACTCCCGGTGCCTTGTGCTGGAAGGAGCCTAATCAAATTATATCACTTAATTGCATAAATCAGGCCCCAGTCTGTAACAGGAGGTCTTTCTCCCTCAAAAAAATGAAAAGAAACGAAAACTTTTCACTTGAAAATATACACCGTCGCTTCATATCTCGAAGCCAAACATGTTTATCTGACTTCTGATTTGCCCAGAATCAGCTCGGCTCGAAATCCGAGCTCTCTTTGTTCACTCAACCTGAAATCAAACTTCGGGCTCCGTGACTCCGTGACGTCCAATAAATTAGGTCTCGCGGCAGTTTTAATAAAATTCTGGCCCAGTTAATTAAAATCCCGCCCGGGGCCGAGTGCAGCCGAATCCGAGTCCCGGCTGCCGTAATTAAGCTGTCAGCCAGCATTCCGTCTGAGGAGATCTCACCTCCCAAGTCATAACTCATAACTCATGTGGCCCCCGGGTCGGGGAGCCATGTGTCAGAACATTAGCTCCGAGATGTGCATATGACAAATCTGAAAACTTTCTAGCCGAGATTCCCTTCTAGTCTCGAGTCGTTCCCTTCGCTTCGCTTCGGTTTGGTTAGTTATGTTACAGTTTCTCGCTCGCCAGACGCCAAAGTTTGCGGATGCGGAATGCAAAGTAACGGGAGCAGGAGCCTTGAACAGACTTTTTCAGCTTTAAGTTGTTTGACTTTGGACAAAGGAAATCTTTTGAGTTGCTGTTTGCTGCTCATTTTTCCCACAGCTAATTGCGCGGTGTCCCAGAACGGAGAAGTGAATGAGAAGTGAATGAGAAGCGCTGAGCCACTGGGCACACACAGCGGCGCTGAGCAGGATAGACCCTGGAAGCGGGAGCGGCTGCCGGAGGGATAATGTCATAAATCACCATGGATATATGCATAAATTATCGCTTGAGCTCTGCCAGCGACCGGCGGCCGAAGCCGATTCCTTCTGGAGGGAAAGGAGGTCGCTGTGAAAGTTAAAAAACAAAGCTCACGATAAACGAAGCGACATTTAAGGATTTAACGAGAAAAAATCGCTGTCACGAGGACGCATCGTTTTAATCAGTGGAAGACAGTCACTGGGCTGCCTCGCCTCTGACGCCCCCTCAGCTCCATCTCAGCTACAGTGTGCAAAGTTGCATTTTTTATAAGTAAACGAGATATGCAACAGCTTGTAAAGTCGGAGGCATAACATATACAAATTTAAATGATATTTCTCTGTTTTATGGTACACTAAACCAATGAAAAGCTTCGACAACTTTGAGGATTTTAGGCATATACTTGTGAAGAAATTTGACACAAATCTTTCCCCATCTCAGTACAATCAATGCATATCAAGAAATTAAAGAAAAACCTCTATTGTGGGTATAGAGATTTAAAGACTTAACTATTATAAAATGTCCTTAGGGGAGTACAAGTATCTGTCCGGAACCACTGTCCGCTGGCACGTGCTCATGTCCAGCTGCCTCAGCTTCGCTTCCTCTCCGTCTTCGGCTCTGAAATGGTAGCAATATTTTGTCAGACCAAAGTCAACAGCCGGCAGGCAGCAGGCAGCCGGCAGGAGACGCCAGGACCCTAAAGACAAGGACCAGCCCGGCGGTGTGGGGAGGAAATTTACATTGGCGCTGCAAAGTATGCAACGCATATTTTTACATCACTTCTGTTTGCCTTTCTCGCAGAGCCACAGCTCGGCGGCGAGGAGCAGTCAGCCGGGAAAAGGGCGCTTTATACATTTAAATGTATTTATTTTTGTCGGAGCCAAAGGCAGCGCCAAGAGCCAAAGGACTCTCGCCGGCATAAATATGCCAGTCAAGGTGCGGGCCAAAGGATGCTGCCTGCGGACAGAGGCTGGCTCTTCGATGGTGTGTCTGCCCCCGGTGCCTTTAATTATTATATTGATCGCTCGTGAATCGAGCTGGTTAAGCTGGTAATCAAGTAAGGAATTTATGCGCTTAACACCATTGTGTTTGGTGTCTAGAGATGATAACACTTCAGAGCACTTAAATCTTGAATTCAAATGGGTAAAAATTTTCTGGAATAAATAATATGTTACAAATGAAGCTAAAGTTTTTAAAAAAATATGTTTAAATTATTATTATTGCTTAAATCCCAATAAGACCATTATAATTCGACTAAGAATTTATTTACACATTCTTTTTGAATTCCTTAAATCCCTAATCAAAATTTTACATGCACGTTTCACTAAATTTCGGCATCTTTTCGACCTGAACGCCTATCACGTTTTGGGTCTGCTGGGAGGCGAATATGGCGGTGCGGATGCAGTAGTCCAGTGGCATGTTTTGGACATACATGGCCAGAAATCCCCCAATGAATGCATCGTTGCATCCGTTGGTGTCGATGATCTTGCTCTTGTCCACCTTTGGCACGGGGTACTCCAGGACACGCTCGTTCTCCTGGAAGCAGAGCACCGGGCACGCGCCGTCCATTATAATCACCAGGCGCGGACGCATGTTAGCTTTCGGCATGGATTGCATCCGGGGGCCGATCTCGAAGATGTTCTTCGTCTTCCAGTCGCTGGCATCGCCAAAGGCGATAGCCTCTTCCTTGTTGCAGATAACGATGTCCACGTGCTGCATGACCTGGTTTAGAGAGGCTCGCTGCATCTGCAGCACGAACACGGCGCTGAAATTGAGGATCATCGTTTTGTTGGTTTCGGAGCACATTTTGGAAACAAGCTCCACGACGGTGGGGCAAACGGCCAGGAAAAAGCCTGTGAAGTAGAAGTACTGTGCGTGATCCAGGCGGCAGATATTCTCGTCCTCCTCCATCCACTCCTCGCTAAATAGAGAGGCGGCACCGAGGTTGGCCACCATCGAGCGGTTCAAACCGTTGATTATTACGGCACAAGAACCTAGTCAGAGAAAGGAGCTGCTCAATCAAAATGAAATTATATAGTAGATGATCTGGGTCGTACCTGTTGGCAACTCGTCCTTCACCTGGTATAGAGTCAACAGGCCGTCGGCCTTGGCCCTCTTGGCGATGCGTTCGCCCAGCTTATCGTTCCCCACAGCACCACTGAAGATTCCTCGGTGGGGGGTCTGGACGATCCACTGGAAGATCCTCATCGTGTTCTGGCAGGCTCCGCCCGCCGAGTAGACAACGTTTTCCATGTTCATCAGCTCATCAAAGAGGGTGTCGTGCTTCTCCTCGGCGATGATAGCGGTGTTCGGGGTCAGGCCGAATTTCTCGAGGATTACATTGTCCTCGACAATGCAGGTGATGTCCAATAGGGGATTGCCAAAGCCTATTATGATTCCCTCCGGCAGGTCCATAGTCTCAGAAGCGGGACTAAAAGTGGCTAATATAACCGAAGGATTGGGCGGTTGGGAGCAACGGGATCGACCTTAGGCTGTTGCTGAAAATTTCCAGGGCGTTCCCCGAATTGATCCTGCGGCGACTGGGGTCTAGCTCGTGTTCATGCTGCCTGACTGTGTACTGATTCTGACTGATTTAACGAGTATTGTGAGTGGAGGGGAAAAGCCGTCATTCCCCATTCAGCTCGCCGGGCAGAGTCGAAATTTATTTCCCTCGGTTGCTTAAAGCGATAATTACCTGCATAAATCAATCAGGACAATTAATATTGCTGTGGCCCAATTTAATGTGCTATTAATTACGTATCCATCTTGTCGCCGGCAGTATGTATAATTGCTGCGCAATTACGAAGGCGGGCTGAGCGCGGTTCGCGGAGCTTTTATTTTCATTTTTCAGTCGGAGATGAATGAATTGAATGTAAGTGGGCTTGACAAGCCGAGGCGAGGCCCGGGGGGTAGGTGAGTGCAGCCACCCAGAACGTGAGTGTCCTTCCTCCGCCAAAAAAACACCATCAGCGGCACTGGGCTAGGCAAGAGTAGGAGTGCAGGACTGGGAAACAATGGCATTTGCAGTGCTTTGCACAAGTTGCCTGGCATAAATTTTAATTTTTATGCAACACAATAGCTGCAGCAGCAGCCCGAGTTTTCGACGCGCGTTGAAGCCACGCGAAATCAGAGGACACAAAATAGGGACCGAATGGGAGAGACCCTTTACTTACGACTCTGGATATTTTTATTAAATGTTTTCTATACTCTGATTTATGTAAATTAAATCTTGATGAGGACACATTCACTTAATACTCAATTCACTTGTGAGCATTTTTACAAGTCAAGTTTGATGATTATTAAATCAAATTTAGGAATCTAAATTAAACTTTGCATTTGTTATTCAAGGTAATATATTTATAGACAATTTGTCGCTTATATTCCCGCATCTTACATCCCTCAAATGGACAAGCATTGAGATAGCTACGAGTTGCTATCAATATTCGTGGCCATGAAAGCGGCGAGAAGCCGTCAATCCTGTGCGATAGCACTGAGTAATTTTCAAAATAAATTGTATAGTGAAAATGTGTTTTTAATTTCCCTTTCAGGGGGATCGTGTACGACGAGGCATACCCTTCGGAGAGGGGCGCGTTGTCGTTTATCGCTCGCGAGCCCCGCAAAGTATGCAAGCGGTTTTTCACTTTGCTGCTGCTGTTGTTGTTTTTGTTGGTGGCACACAGTACGCTGTTGTGTGTAGTGGTAGTAGTAGTAGCAGCAGCAGTGGCAGTTGTGTTGTTCCTGCTGTTTTTGTTCCTCGGGTAAGTACTTACTTATGTGCCAGGGCATTATTCTTGGCTATATTCCTTTGCTAAACCGCTGCCGCTTTTTCCCAGCAGAAGCGGAGAGCATCAACGGCAGAAGCGATGGCGGATGAGTTGAAGATGAGAGGCGGAGAAGGAGGGAGACTCCTGAATGGTGAAAGCGTAGAGCGGAGGAGGGGAAACCGCAGCGGTGACGTGGCAATGCAGCTGCATAATGTGGCATGCGGTTTGCATTAAAAATGATATTGCAACACGAGCCGCACATCTGCAGCTGTGTGCCGTTAGGTGCCGCCTGCAGTCACTGACAGCCGCATGGCAATTATAATCCACACACACTCACTGGCTCACACTCAGTGCACTCACTCACGCACACTCCTGCCCGGCTTAAGTCTGCACTGGGAAAAATTTCGCTTTAGTTGGTTAGCCTTAATGCTCTTAAGTAAGTTCCCTTTAAATTGGGATTAAGATAAAACTAAACTAATGCAGGTATATATGCATACATTTATAAATTGAGTTCTGAGAGTAGTAAAGATTTGAGTGTACAAAAAATTATAACTTTTAAGCGTTTCTTTTTGTGCATTAACTGGCAAGTGAGAGGGAATCTGGAGCTGGGCCATGTAAGCAGCAGCTGCCAGTGACACACACATCAACATGACACCCTGTCGCCCTGACAAAGCTTAGCTCAGAGTCCGGAGAATGGGATCTGGATCTGGATCTGGGAGGGAGTTGGTACCACAAACCCACACTACACTCCCCATATCATCTTCCACACATCCAGGCACATTCACACGCTCGACATGTTGCTTTTTGGGGATGAGCCGGAGGCAGGATGTCCGCTTCCTTTTTCGCCGCTTCTCACGTTGTTATCTAACAAGCTTTTTATGTGATTACCTTTTGCCTTCTGTTAGTTTTACTATAATTTGGCCTTTGCGCTTAACGAGATTGTTGTAAGGTGCTCGAGCTGCCAGCCAGCCATCCGAGAATAAGGAAACCGACACGCCGCGCCGCCTGAAACGGGCTCTGACCGGGTCCTGCATACAGGACCCACGTCGCCATTGTAGTGCATTGTGCCGTTGTTTCCTTGCCTTCCCGCTGCTTAGCCGCGAACAATGGCCCCAAGTTAGAGTAATGGGAATGGCAGCGCGCCCTTGTGAGTTTGAGTGTGTTGCCCAGTGATAATCCTAAGTCAGTTACTCCGCTTCCTGCACCGCTTCCACAGCTCAGCAAACATTTATTCGAGCAATTCGTGAGGGATTTCGTAACAATTATACGCAAAATGAAGATGCGAGATATCCCCGATCAGGTCACTACGCGCAGGATAAGCAGGATTGACGCCGTGCCAATCAGCATAACGTTAATAAATAACCGAAAGGTGAACAGGCAAGTAAACATGTCTTTATTGTGGCCGCTTCATCAAGGAGCTATGGCGCAGAACCATAGGCATACCCTATGGGGACTTGAATGAGAAATTCGATTCTCGTCAGACAGGAAATTGAAAAACAACCAGGCCCAAGGAAAATATAAGTTGAACTGAATCATCCAATGGTTACTTAGAGATCATAAACTTGTAATAACATTTAAAAAAATAATGCACATATTTCTATAAATTTTATTATTTGGTAGTTTAATATACACTTATTGTTCTACCGTTTTGTATAAATAACTTTACTATAAGTAAATTTGCAGAAAGAGGTTGCAAATAGTTTGAAATCGATATGTTGACAGATGAGTTTTCTTATCGATACTTACGTTTATTTAGGAAATGTTGACAACAATAATCAAAGAATCAATAAAGAATGCTTTAGTTAACAATGAGCCTCCTTTTAATTTCAATTACTTTAATCCGAGAAAATACGATATTTTTCTTAAAGTTTAGCATTGACTTAAGCTCTTTTAAATTAAAATGTGCTGACATAGCAACACAGTTAAGAGTTGCCATTGGACTTCTGTCATGTCAAGCAGTGCTGTCACCTCCGTGAATGCAAAAATGGTTTAGTCTGATTTTTTCTGCTCGAGAGAACTAATTGGTCATTTAGAAACTCGTAAAATTCCTTAAATTTTCTTTGGTTTTTCCAGTTTTGAACTTTGGTACGAGCATGTCGAACTACGCTCCGTTTATCAAGCCACAAGTGGAGTACAACGAGCACGGCTGGGGTCCGTGCGAGGTTCCAGAAATGGACGTCCCTTACCAGCCGTTCTGCAAGGGCGACCGCCTGGGCAAGATCTGCGATTGGACGGTGCCCCCACAGGAGCGGAAGTTCGCCAACAAGTATGCCTCGTCCTTCGGCAACAGCGGTCAGTATGCCTATTTCCACGAGGATGACGACACCACTTTCCACCTGGTGGACACCACGGGCTCCCGTTCCCAGAAGCCCTACCAGCGCGGTCGCTTTCGCCCCAACATGCGCAGCAATGCTCGCGGAGGCAGGGGTCGCATGGGGCGTGGCAGCGGTCCTGCCGGCATGGGCGGTGGACCGACGGCGGGTGGCGGCACCGGAAACAGTACGAAGTATGGAAAGGCTCGTGACACGCGCCGCTTCCAGGGCCGCCGCTTCGGGAGGAACGCCCCCTCCAGACTGCGGGAGAGCTCCGTCGTTGTGCGCTCCGACTGGGTATCCGTCGAAGAGCTCGACTTCTCACGTCTCCTCAAGCTGTCGTTGCCAAATGTTAAGGAGGGCCTGGATATCGTCACCTGCGGCTCCCTGGAGTACTATGACAAGGTATACGACCGGATCAACCTGCGCAATGAGCGGGCTCTGCTGAAGATGGACTGCATTGTGCACACGGTGTCCACCACCGATGACCCGGTGATCCGGCGCCTCTCAAGGACAATGGGCAACGTCTTCGCCACCGACGAGATTCTGGCCACCATCATGTGCTGCACTCGCTCGATCTACTCCTGGGACGTGGTCATCGAGAAGCTAGGCACAAAGGTGTTCCTTGATAAGCGGGATAATGCCCGCTTCGACTTGCTGACGGTGAACGAGACCTCTATGGATCCGCCGATGGACGAGGAAGGCTCTATTAACTCGGCCCACAGCCTGGCCACCGAGGCTACGCTCATCAATCATAATTTTGGGCAGCAAGTATGTTTCAATTTCTCACTTTTATTTTTTAAAATCGTATATATTCTTTACTTGATCTTAAGGTGCTGCGCAGTGGCGATCAGGAGCCGCGCTTTAAACTGGAAGAGCCGAATCCGTTCCAAGAGCCAGGAGTTCAGCTCGCCTCCCTGGGCTACCGCTACCGCCAGTGGGATTTGGGCAACGGAATCGTACTGGTCGCTCGCTGCAAGCACAACGGAGTGATCCAGGGACCAAGCGGTGAGATGCAGTTCCTCTCGATTAAGGCCCTCAACGAGTGGGACTCGAAGGCGGCCAATAGCGTGGAGTGGCGCCAGAAACTGGACACACAGCGCGGCGCCGTTCTAGCCTCCGAGCTGCGAAACAACGCCTGCAAGCTGGCCCGCTGGACCGTTGAGGCGGTGCTGGCCGGGTCCGATCAGCTAAAGCTGGGCTACGTTTCAAGGGTGAGCCCGCGGGACCACCTCCGGCACGTCATCCTGGGCACTCAGCAGTTCAAGCCGCAGGAGTTTGCCACGCAGATTAACCTGAACATGGACAACGCCTGGGGCATACTTCGCTGCCTGGTCGACCTGGTGATGAAGCAGCCTGACGGCAAGTACCTCATCATGAAGGATCCTAACAAGCCAATGGTCCGGTTGTACGACATCCCGGAGAACACCTTTGATTCGGATGAGGACGACGAGGACGACTCCAGCGATACCGTCGCCAATTCCACTGACATCTAGGGAATGATGCTTTTATTCATTCCTCGATTCTCTCAGACAAACGAATAAATCTAATAGTTCGAATAAAAGAAGCCGTTGACAGGCGACACATGCCCCACTGACGGATGCAACGCAAATGCAATTTAAATTGAGTTTTGACCCAATACGTACAGATGTCGGGGGAGACTGCAGCGGAGTTATTTGTATTCGGTGATAACATGGCCACATCAATCACTGCGGTTCAAAGAAATGCAAAACGAACGCCGGCTAAATATGTATGCATTGTGCTGAACATGTCCCGCCATTACCGCCTGACAATCACAATAATTGAAGGGGGAGTGGGAGGGCGGCATTGTTTGGCTGACAAACCTCAGGTTCAATAAATCACCGAATACGGCATCAATCAATGCAAATTCTGCTGCCTGACTGCCTGGCTGCTGCGCGTGCGACAATTTAAGCAAAATGTTTGCGTACTCAATGCCATTTAATTAAATTCATATAAATGCTTAAATTTCATATCCATCCATCCAGCTTTTTTGTTATTCGCCAATTCAATTTGGGCAGTCACTGGGCACAAAAGTGCAAAAATTATTCCCCAGCGGAAGTGCAAATCGTTCAACTAAATTACCGATATGTTTTACACATTTTTGCTTTTGTTTTGCCGCCGAGCATTTTCTTTTTGTTCCACGCCAAATTCAATTTTCTGCTATTCAATTTTCATTGATATGCTCGCCAGCGAGTGCGTGTGAATATGGAGTGTGTGAAAATATTTAGCGCTGTTTTGCAAATGCGAATTGCTGCAGATTATTTTTAATTCCAGCCTGCGGTGGGCTAAATTGATTGATGAAGTCTGGGTAATTAATAAATTATTTTACGGAGCATTTCGCTCATCAAGCATACGCCCAGTTGAGCACGCCCGTCAAGTATACGCATAGTTGGACAATGGAGCACTTGAACTTGCCAGTAAGCAGTAGTGAAACACCAAAGTGTTATTCAATTAAAACATTTTGTTTGCTAAATCAACATGTAAGCGGGTGGTGCACTCAGGGAAAACGAATACAGTTTAAATGGTTCACAAACTCTGGCTAAATGCTTAGCAATAAATTGATTGTGAAGTTAAAAAAAAAACAATTAAATAAAGAACTTTTGATGTTTTCTACCGAGTTTCTTTGAAATACAAGTAATTTTTTTCTTGAAAATTCATATTATTTTGAATTCGTTTCCGTTCACAAATTTTCCGAGTGTGATGCGTAGTCAGGATGCAGGACCAACTTACGGAATGACTTTTGCGGAATGGTTTTTTAAAGCGTTTGCCGCAGAAAAGTTTGCTTTGGCTGGTTAGCTGCTCGAGTGGCTTCGGCTACCAGCTCCAGCTCCAGCTACCAGCTACCAACTACCGGCTTTAGCTGGCAGCTTTAGCTTCTGGCCAGGACGGGCAATGTGTGCGGCATTTCAAGGTCTGCGCTTGGCTAACCACGCCGTTGAAAGGCGTTTAACAAACTGGCAGTGGAGGGCAGGCAGGGCAGCAACAACTCCGGGCCCAGCTCAAGTGGGGCCTTAGCGCAAAACTTTGAACATTTTATCGCATATGCAGGGCTGCGGGCCACACCGGGGGGGTGTTGTTGCCTTGGGGCACTGGCGGGCGGATAGGTGAGGGGTGACTGGGGGCAGGCATTTGCATATGCAACCACAAACACCGCCCGAGTGAAAAGTTAAGCGTTGAATGAGGGCGACAAATTGCAAATTAAACTCTTTTGCATTTTCCCAGCTCACTCACATGAGGAATAGTTGTAAATAAAAGTGCCACACCCGCGTCAACTTCTGGCCCACCCCCGTGGACCATCCCCTCCCAAGAGCCAGGGCTAAATTCAATTTCATTTCAATTTGCCCGGCGCGCTGCCACGGCGCAGCATGGGAAGCCGTCTGAGCCGCATTAGGAAACCAAATGCGACTTAAAGTTGGCGCCAAAGCAGTTGGCCCCCGGCTCTCCGGCCGTTTAAGCAGCGCGTTTGCCATCTTTGGACATTAGTCGGGATCAGAGGGGGCATTTCAGAATTCGGACTTCGGAGCGGGCCGGGCGGAGCGGGGTGAAGAGTTTAGGAATGTTTGCAAGCCAAAAGTTTGGTGTTCCTTTGGCCGGCTCGGATTTCGCCTTTGCCTCTTGGCATATTTAATTTGCCGACTTGTGTCAGTTTTTCTTTTCTTCTCCTCCCCATTCGGGGATCCTGTCAATTTTGTGACATTTGCTTTGGGCACCGTTCACCGTTAACTTTTCAAATGCAGCTCATTTAAATATCATTTGTCAGGCAAAAGTTTGCCACGAGTCAGTTAATCGAGGATGAAGCTCCTCGGGGCCAGTATCCCAGCCAAGGGTTTGCTGCAGTTGAAAGAAATTTACGAAATCAGTTTCGTAAATCGCTCAAAGAACCCAAAAACAAAGGCCAAAAAAAGCAGGTTCAAGTGATTGAAAAATCGTTGCTTTTAAATATGTAAATCACAGTAAAACTCATGAAATTGTGTTTTCTTTTTAAACAGACAGTATAATCGTGGTTTTGAAGATACTTTAACGAATGATAAATCCTAAAAAAAGCTGACCTTATTTAATACTTTCACTGCTTATGTTTTTAATATACATAAATATTAATTTTCTAGAATAATTTATAAACGATAACTGTTTTCTTTCTGAAGTTAATTCCATAACCGTTGATTTAGTGGCACTCCATAAATAATATATTTAAATTAGCCTTTTCCATTTTCCTCGCACGACCAGGCACAGACTAACCCACCTGGTTGATGACACCGAAATAAAACTTGTTATCAAACCCGCCGCACCTCCATCAAAGACAAGAGCCGCAACAACGACGAAAACAAGTTCCAGCGCCACCTAACAAATCTGCAACAATAGTGGTAATTTTTTGCACTTCTCGACATGTCTCCAGACACTTTTTCCGCTGGCCAAAAGTTTGAGCAAACATTTTGACAAAGTTGTTTTTTTTCTCGGCAATTTTCAGCTGAAACTTTTTCGGTGGCGAGAACGAGAATAATGTCTAAAATTATGCAGATGCAATGGGTGGGACAGCCACGTGGTCCCGGCAATGGGTCCATAATTCGATGAAATGAATTGGTTGCAGTCGCAGTGGCAGCTGCTGCGAAGTACTACCGGGATAGCTGACAAGCCGCCCGATGATTCCACGCAAAGTTGTCGGATCCCGCAGAATTATCGCCCCGCCCGGATCCGGCCGGAAATCATTTTTCCTCTTCCGGTCCGGCGGAGGCTTCAGTTCAGGGCTCAGTTCCCGGTGACGCCGCAGGAAGAGGGAATATTTTTCACGTCTCACTTGGTGCTCCTCCACTCCAGACCGACTGCGGCTGCGGAGCAACTTCTGTTTTACACATTTCTAATTCGTTTCCTGGGAAAAGTCTGGCTGGCTTGCTGCCTGGCTGCCTGGTTGGCAGGGCTTAGGGTTACAAATCTCGAATGAAATTCATTGAATACTTGTCAAAAATATTCCAGTAGCCGGCGTAATTGGATTCTTTTATGCCGTTGTCATCCCAGCTGGGCACATGTGTACTTTTGCACTCTTGAATATTTGTAGAGAGATTTCTGTCTCGCTTTGAGGCCGATGCACTTGCAGGCGGTTGAGGCCCGTATTAAACATAGAGATATCCAGGAGAATAATCTTATTTACTTATTACACAAGTTTAAGAGGTAGCTCTTCAGGCGATTAATGCTGGCTTAAGCTATATTTCCCTGGCGACTTACAACCCAACAGGAACCGTAAATATACCCTGCACAAATCCCAGGAATTCAAAGGGATTCCTTAATGCGAACCAAAGTTTTATCAGCGATGGCTGCGTTCAATAAAGCCCCATTTGGTGGATTTTCCGTTATGCAAATCACTGGAAAGATCAAAAGCGAGACACGATCTCGAGATGTGATTATTCCGGGCAGGTCTCACTTTAAATGGGAAACACAATGCCGAGCGGAGAGCTTAGAGCGAGGAGCAGAGGAGCGCAGCGGAAACTCTGATGTGGCTTAACTTTGGCTCCGAAAAGTGGGGGAAAAGTAAATCAACAAGTTGGATAAACTTGGCTGTCAGACACCGATGGAATATTTTAAGCACGACGAGCTCTTAACTGCTTTAAGTTTTCAACATAAATATCAAGTATACGCACACGATACCCGCTGCCCCCGAACCACCGTGCCACCGTGCCCCACTGCCCCACTGCCCCACACACGCACTCGCACACGGCATAAGGAATAAGAGCAAGAATAAGAATAAGAATGTAAGGTGGCAGCGGTTGTGGAAACCCAAATCCAGCAGCCGGGGGAAAAAACATAAGAATGAAAACAAACGAAACAGACAACAAAGTTGGTTTACTTTCGGGGTCGTTTCGGTTCTTTTGTACATTTCGCCACAAGCATGAAAATCGATTACCTGTTTGAAATGGAAAATATCGTACATATAGATTTATCTTTGAGTGGGTAAGCTGATTGTCTGGGGGCAGACTTTGCATAAGCGAATTGTAAATACGGCAGGGGGCGGAAGGCACCGAAATTATGCCGAATGCGTTTTCCATTTTCTAATTTCAGCATCGATCCTCGATGCCAGAGACGCTGATTCCTCTATCTCGTCGAGTGGCAATTTGCAACGAATTTGCGAAATTGCTCCTGCAGCTAGCTGGATGGAAGGCGATGGCGATGGCTCTTGTGTCCATTCGCTCGCCTGCTTTGTTTCTTATTTTATTTGCAACAAATTGGGTTCTATCACCCATCCCCAGCACTGTCGATGCTGAGGGACAGCTGATGCAACCGTGATGATGATGATGACAACTACGTACTACGTACGTCCTCCCGTGCGGGCTGCCAGAGCTTCGCACAAAATTAAATTCCTTTTCGCCCTCTCCAGCAAACTGGCATTGTTGGATGGCCATCATCGAAATTTTCATCACTCACCCCCTCGACGTCCGACGATGTCCAAACAAAGAGCAAGCCGGACCAGGATGCTGGCCAGCATGTGCTGCTGGCCCTTGGCTCGGTTGCACATACTCAATCACAATCTGAGTGCGGTGGCAAGTGGCAAGAAAAAGATCAAGTGCCACACTTGTTGGCGTCTCCAGGAGGGGAATGATTATTCGGATGAGGTTTTCCCAGGGTTGGACATTTTTCGGATGCCTCTTGCTCCTGCAGCCCCATCGAACTGACTTCCATATGGATTATTTGAGAGTGTAAAATAATCCTGGGGAGTGGGAGACAAGGAAGCGCAATTAAAACTTCTTTATTGTGCAACTGAATGAGATCATTGCATAAATTAACTTTATAATCAAGCAGGAAATTGAATTAATCGAATAACAAGCACAAATTGAAATCTATTTATGCAAATTTCGAGCGAAGCCGAAAGTAAACATGTCAAACTTTTTGCAATAACTCATACCCAATAAAGCATTAAGTGCCTCATAAATTGCTACATTGGACTTGGATGCCAAGCATAATGTAAACAGAAACATTTTGACAATGATCTCTGGGGATTTTTGGAACTCTGCAGAGGAAGATAATCAAGATGTCTGATTAGGAGGGCAAATAACAGAAATATAAAATATTATAATAAACGGAAGGAACTGAGTTATTGACCGTTGTAAAGTCTCGGCTGGGTCGCCGTATCTCGCCCCTCAGAGCCATAAAATATATCTCGTGTTCTGACTGCCATCTCACTAATATATCATATTTAATGTGTCTGACTTTCACGTTGTTTGTTCCTTGCGGTTTTTTTTCGGTAGCTGCATTTTTAGTTTCGTTTTCGGCGTGTACTTTTTGGGGCTCGGTCCTTTATGCGCCACTTACTTCCGTACTTTAATGTGGCTCCATAAACTCTCCTTTACGACGGCTCCCCGCACCCGAAAACAAAATGTTTTTCATGTCTCTGGCTCCAGTTTTTTCGGACCGCCTTTAATGGCTGCGGAATGTGTATTTGTGTGTCGAGTATGGTAGGCCTTTAATGAGTTTATTTGAGTTAAATTTTATGTGGTTAAGCGCATTACGAGTGAACGAACCACGAATGAGGTCAACTCCCTCTTCGCACTTGGGCGCCTTTCTCGGGAAGCTGTGGCTTCGTCACTTGGCACACATTCACTTCAAGATGTTCCATTCTCGTAAGCCGGAGCCAACAGCAAATTAACAGCATTTCCTGCTAATCAGTGCCAGCTCCAGGACCCTGGACCCTGGACCCGAGACCCTGTCACCAGAATTGAACATGACATTTGCCTAATTTGAATTTAAATACCTTCCGCAACAATGGTGTGCAGGAAAAAGTGTATAAATCTGGCGCACAGCAGGACGAAGGACGAAAATCAAGAGAAAATAGCCAAACAAAAAGGTGGAGGCGGCGGGTGGGAGAGGTGGGCGGGGCTCTGTTGTGGCGCCTATCACCTGGTGGCTCACTAAATAAGAAATTATTATGAGCATGCAGTTGCCACAGCAGTCGTTGTCGTAACCACATACACACACACACACAAATTGACCCCACACCCCCCCACTGATAATGTTTAACTTCCGCTGAAACACACACAGAAGCGCGGGCGAACAGGAAACGCGCACACACACGCACGGGCACTCGCGTCATGTTGGTCAACTTTCATAAACAGCCAAAAACACGAGCAGCTGACTTTCGTGGTATTAGACTTCCGAATGACTCTTAGCCAAGTTAATAAAGATGCCAGGCGCCTAGATAAACTAGGCAAAGAATAACTGACCTACACTTTAAGTTCTCTTCATAAGTAGGGATCTTTAGAAGTTTATTTGATATTAGTTTGATGTAAAATTTGCCTTAATTCAAGATTTATTAGATTTGCCTTATTTGTAATGCAAAATAATATAAAATAAGATTAGGATTGTGATATAAATTGTTTAATTGATTGTTTTGAAACAGTCAAATGTAACCTCCTGATAACCTAATTAGTCAAATTTCAAACCGATCTACCAGTTCGTACCCTCGAAAGTGGCTCATACCCGAGACAGAAATCCGTGTGCCAAAACACGAAAAGGGAAGCTGACCGCTCGCTCCATATGCCCGCCTGTCTATCTGTGTGAGCTCGGCCTGCCACGCCCCGTGGGCCCCCTGTTTGTGTTATTTAATGTATCCTGGATTTATTGTGCTGTTTCCTTGTAGCCCGCTGCCGTGCATTAAATGTACATAAACTTTTTCTGGCCAGGCCTCTGTTTTGCTGTGTTCACTTTTTGCCGAAGCTGCTGCAGCTTGTCGGGGGTCTGGGCTGGCTTCCGTTTGGTCTTGAAACCTGCTACAAAAACGACCAAAGAAGCTGTGCACATGTGCATGTCCTCGGGCTGCATTTTTGCAATTTACAGCAGGAAAAAGACGTCGCCCATCGCTGACATTATTATGCGGCGACGCCGAGCAGCGGCGACTTCTGCCCTTTGGCCATCGTGTCGTGTGCGTTTCCGTTTCCAGTCTGCAGAGCTCTCCTCCACAGCCCCTACCCCGCCATCACCAATGTTGCAGTATTCTCATCCTAGAAGTGTCACAAAGAGCCTCAAACTTTGGCCCCACACTCCCCCATTGCCCGGCCACCCTCGCCGAGTGCATCTGTGTCTGATTGTGTTTTGTAATACAAAACTTTTTACACAGCCAAACAATGCAAACAGGCGAGGTCCTGGGGACAGGAAGACAGATCGGGCCATGGCAGCGGCTGTGTCACACGGGGCGGATGATTGCTCATGTTCCCCAGCACACTTGTTTCGCATTTACAAAGTAATAAACAAGCGGTCGCAGCCATTGAAAGCCCGTTTTCCCAGGCAGCTTATGAATTCAATTTCGCTCCGCGGCCAGTCTCCATATCGAAATCAACGACCAACTATTCGAGTGTTTTTATTGCAACTTCAATTGCCAGTCGAGGAGGAGGGTGCCGCCCCATGCCCCATGCCACTTATGGGGCGCACAGTGGGTGGCTGGGCGAAACGGTTAAGGGAATCGTTCCATCGCATAAGCGACCGCATTACACGCTGCATTGAGGGCCGGCTAAATGACCGCAATGAAACACACACCTACCCGAGCCCAACCCCCTCTCCAATCAGCCCCTGCACTCCCACCCCCTGCCCCTGCCCCGTGGCATGCTTGGCTTGGCAACATTCAGAGCAATTTGTGTGCGAGCATGTGTGAGTGAGTCGAAGTCTGCACGAAAGCAAAGTTTACTTTCGCTTTAAGTAGTCGGGGCAGCAGGGGGGCAGCAGGGGCTCAGCCAGGGGGCTGGCGGACGGGGGGCACTGAGAGCCGTGCGATGAGCGCCGAGCAGCATGCCATGGCATCTCGACAAAGGCATCCCAAATGCACACACAGGCATCCAAGTGCAAGTGCACACACCCACATTCCGAGTGGGGGAACACACTGGTGCGGCGGGCGAGGCAATATGACCCAAGAAATACTTCAAACTTGGGGTAATCCTATTGGAACTGTTTTCAAAGTGTTAGATGTAAATGTAATTAAGTTCGTTTACATTATCGCTTTATTTTATTTGATTTAAAGAAAAGAAAACTGATTTAAAAAAAGTAATCTAATGGGTTAAAGTCTTATGAGGAGCATAAATAAACTAAACTTGAAGTTCATTCATTACTCCTAAAAAAAAAGTATCTCAATAAAAACAGTTCCAAAATGTACCTCTTTAACCACTGTGCACAAACCGGATACAGCGCGCTTGATGGGCACTCCAACTGTTTGCATTATGAGGCAGGGAGCTTCCCGTCCAGCGACAGCGGGCAGCATCAGCAGCCGGGACCAGAAGCTGGCGTAGGAGTAGGAACAGTGGCAGTGGCTGGAGCAGCCATCAGGAGCGGCATCAGTCGCAGCTGAGCCGTCTTAGCAGTGGCTCGATCATCAGCTGGCCCCCTGGCAAACACAAGCAAATTGAGCCGGCCACCCACCGAGAACCAGGCACCACCTACCGACCAGGACATCACCTCCTACCCACCAGGACACCACCCCCGAGCCATCAGTTATCGGCCCTGCTATCCGCTACCGCATTGTGTGTGTGTGCGGCTGTCAATACTGGCAATGAGTGAAATGGAATTTGTCTTGCTTGCTGCTGACGGCTTCGAGTGGCGCTTGGCAATTTGTTGCATTTGACCTCAGACCGCAGTCCTCCAGCAGGACTCGGATCGCTTTTCTCCCTTATCCAGCTCCCAGTTCCCCGCTGGCTGCCATCCATTGTTGGGTTAATAGTTTCAAATCACTTTTGGATCGACTCGAATTTCGGGGGGCCAAGGATAACGCGAATGGTGGTACTGATGGTATTTTCAAACTGAACACAAATCTGTGCCTGGAAACTTAACGATACCTTTTCAGAAGCCATTGTTTGTTTAATGTGTTCGTTTAGATAAATTAAAGTAAGTAAATTCTAAATAAACAAATAATAAATCATATTTAATGCATGAAAACATCTTTTAAAATTGAGTTGAATCTCTGCCCGCTGTAGTTAGGTAACCAATTATGTAATGCATATTTTTAACTGCTATTTTAGCATATTTTAAACTTTGTGGCGTGGTTGTAGTTCTGCGGTTTCTGTAGTTTCCACTCCAACTATGTCGAAGCACTATTATGCTGAATAAATTTGAACCCTTTTCCAGTTGGACCGGAGTGAGTAATTAAGTTTATTTGGCTGATACACGCGCACATGTAATTCCGGCTGGATACTAATTTAGCAGTTTGATTAGTTTAGCCGGGAATGTGGCCCCATCAAAGGGGATGATGAATATTTTCCCGGGCTCCCCACTCGCTACAGTTCCACATAAATATTTTCATTTTTACCGTGCAGGCGGAATTTATGCGGCTTTATTGAAAATATCACATCGCTGCCGGAGACCCATTTGTCCAGCTGGTGGAGAACTTGACATTGATGCGCATATCAAATCAGAGAAGTGTAAACAAAGAGCCGAAATGCACGACTTTGCGTCGATTCATTTGCATTTATTACAGCTCCCGTTTTCAGTTTTCCGTTGGCCAAATGTGTGTGTGTGGGAAAAGGTACAAAAAGACAGTCGGAGACCAAACCGGAATCGCATGCTGAATTATTCATATTTCTGCAATGGCCAAAGTTTCTAGGGCACCGAAGGGGGAGGAGGGTTCCCAGCAAATCAGCTTAGCAAATGAAAAATCGAAATTGGGCTAGGGCAGCAAAAGTTGCACTCATTTGTAACAATTTATTTGATTTCTAGCAGAGCAATTCCCTCAGCCGGCGCCCATTTGTTGGCCTTTTTCTCTGGCTCCGACTCTGCCTCTGCCTTTGCCTTTGGCAGTGCCTTTGCTAGTGGCTCTTGAGTTCGATATGCTCAATGCAAAAGCGTTTTTTATTCAATTTTCTGCTCACGTAATATTGACAAATTATTAGCGGGGATTTTTGATAGCAGTGGGGGCCACGGGGCGGGCGGAAACAGCTGGCAAGGCGATGGGAAAATTTTTTATTGTTCCCTCGGACGAAAGGTGCAGCTGGCAGAGGATTTCCAGGAGCCCACAATGACTTTGTTTTGCATTTTTTATTGGGATCCAAACGATACGGAAAAAAGTAGATGGAAAAGGCGGAACGAGAGGCATTTTGAAATTGATTATTCCTACGCAGCCACATCTCCCAAAATGAGATTTGGCTGCCTTCTCATCTGTGCGAATCCCGCAGCCCCAAGCAAACAAATTGTTGCACAAATATTTGCTATTAATTTCTATAGACAACATTTTGCGCCCCCCAAATGAGCAGCTCACGGGACTCAGGCGGGGCACGTGCTGCGGCACGGGGAGCTTGCCGCGCCTATTATTGAAATACCGATGAAATTTTAATGTATTAATTGACATAAATTAGGCTCGGCTATCACCGTTTAGTCAGGCCATTTGGCAATAAGCCACCTCAGCGCGTTTTATTGCCTCCGAAAAGGAGGCAACTCTTTGAAGAAACTCCTTCTGCTGTTGAGGGCTTACAGAACATTTAACAGAGTCCTTACAGCGTGCAGGAGAACTGCTCTCATGGCGGCGCCTGCGTTGTGGCTCCTGTTACCCGAAGGAAGACCCGCTCTTTTGATTTATTAAGGTCCTGGCCGCTCTCTTCCCTCGGCGAACGTGGCAGGAGGCACAGAATGGCATCTGATATTGGCCTGTTGACATATATATTTTCTAATTGGCATTTCCGCGGCATTCGATGTGTGTTCGCACACCTTTAGATAGCTCACTCACCTGCCCCCAAAGTGGAGGGTTAAAAGGAGAGGGTTTACCGATAGCCAGCTCGGTAAACGGGAAAGGATAACATCTGAATTCCCCAAATTTGAACACTGGGATTTTTAGTCACATAGTTCTTACGATACATTAAAATTCCGTTTAACTTATATAAAGAAAATACTTTTTGTTTATTCATTTTCAATCTGTATTATAACATGTCAAATTCAGATTTTAGTGCAACGCATATTTCCTTAAACTAATTTGAAGTCAAGCCGAAACTATGCTCCCAATTAATTGCCAGAGTTTTGGGCACTCAAGTTTGATAAGCACTCGAAATACTTATTAAATTTGGGTCAACTATTCGGGATCCTTCCCGCAGTTGGCCATCAAAAGCCGCAGAATGTGCAATTTGATGGAAATCTTTTATCGGGCCATCAAGCGAACAAAGCGGAAATGAGGAAAATTAGCGAGTCAAGTATTTCGATCGGGACACGTGCCAAGTCCTGGGAACGAGTCCCAGTGTTTTGGCTTTCTAGTTTCGATTGAACGCACACGGTCGGCCATTTGAGGCATATGGCCTAATGCACCCACACAGACACACATCGTAAATCTTTGTGCATTAACAACAAAAGGGTCGCCGGAGGTTTGGGCAAGGGCTGTAGCCAATATTCTAATTAACTCATGCATAAACGAATAATAACAAACAAAAGTGCTATAAATTTCCACTTGACTTGATTGATGGCCTCGAAATTGTATATACGTGTAGCACACACACACACTGGCATACCCTAACGAATTCTTCGGCACGTCTGTGTGCGGATGTGAGTGTGCCGAGATATGACCTTTTCACATTTGACATTTCCGCGGCCCTCCGCCTAGATTACGGTTAATGGAAAACTTTAATTCGCATTAATATTCGGTCAATAAATTTGTCCAGCCTTTTTATGTGGCGTCTCGTTTGTTTACTTTGCTCTGTGCGGAAACTTAATTATGTAGCAAAAGCAAATAAAACGATATGCTTGCCTAACAATAATTAAAAATTAAAATTCTGTTTTGACATTGCGCCTGAGGGGGAGAATGACTATCTATTAATGAATTATTGTGGTTATATTAAATTAGTAATGATGAAATTCTGTGAAATATCAATGACGGACAAAAACATCAAACTGATTAAGACCAATTTGATTTAGTAATTAAAGTTCTGTCATCTATATGGAATGCGACCAGCTTGAGAATCCTTAGGATATCCCATTGAAAATGTAAACTAGCATTCGTTTAGTTAATCTGCTTCGTGCTTTTATGAAAACAAGATGCCGCAGAAGTCTAAGATATCCCTTTCCCCGAAAGAGTATCCAAAAACGTTTGAGCTAAGCACCGGGCAATTTTCAAGCAGGTAAGAAAAGTCCGGCGGCCTTCGGTCAACACGTTCTACGTTGTCTGGGCACTAAATCACAATTTATGTTGTTCTCACGTAAAGCCCATTAGAGGGACATCAAAAAATTATTACTATGGCATTTTATTTACGATTATTTGATCAAATATGGGCCAGCGACAATGAGGCTGACGGCGCTGGCGACCATGTCTGAATGCCATTTGCGGCTGCCCTCCCATGGCAATCCGCCCACTCCAAGAGTCCAAGAGGGCGTAAGATGTTATGTGTTAAGGGTCATAAAGTTAATGCAAGCCAAACACTAGCAACAAGAACAAGTAGCAAACAAAACGGAAAAAGGACCCAGGATGCGAGGCTGGCTGTCTGGCTGGCGAGGCACGTTCCAAAGGTGGCCAGCAAATGCAAAATTGAGGAGAATCCAAATGGAATATGCAATCAAGATTCTTGACTTAAATTCGGTATTTGAGTGCTGGCAACAGTATCGTGGCTCAAACGATAGAGTGTCCATCTAATATTGAATCCTCTCCATTAATTTGACTATTTATTGATATCAATTTTGATTTCCATAAACGAAATGAAATGAGCATTTCGGCAGGCGTTGTTTGCCGAGGCAAAACAAACCCGAATGGGTGATAGAGATGCTTCAGAACCGTAGGACATAATTTGCACCAAACCCGGGCAGACGAAGCAAAACCAGGACTCACTGAGGCATCAGGTGTGTGCGTTGAGACTGCTGCAGAATGTAAACACGTTTTAATTAAAATACTAAGACAACAATAAGAGCCGGGGCTCAGCCGGGCCCGGCAAGGATGTCAAAGTCAGCAGCTGGTCAGGAGCAGTTAAAATGAATTTGCGGTGGCTGGCTGCAGGCTGCAGTCCGGGGGTTCGGTTTCGGGTCCAGGAACGAATCTAATCGCATTCAACGAATGGCTTTCCTAAGGATTTGGTTTGCATGTGCAGGACATAAACAACCGAAAGCTGTTTGGGATTGAAGCACTGAAACAGACGAATGCAGGTGCTTGTTTAAAAGGAAGTAATTAATAAATACGTGTTACATTGATTACTATTTATTTTGTAAATATATTTTGAAGTTGTACACTTGACTATTTTTAGCCATTGTTATTTAATACTTTAATGTTAATTATTATTCATAATTCTTATTAAAAGTTGTATTTACAAAACATGTACTAAATATATTTCCCTAAGTGTACCCACATTCGTGTACGTTACGTGTCTACTAGAGGGGGTCAGGAAGTAAACCAGTTGTGTGTTAGGGACTTAGAACAGAGTTCCTGGCAGACAAGTGCCTAATGGCTGCGGCTAATGAATGATGACAGCATTTAATGTCTCTCGCACTACTTGCTTGACCGACATCATTAATAACCCGCCCGACTAACAATCCCGGCAGCCCCAACAGCGGCAGCACCTTGGCCAATAAAATCAAATTAAAGCCAAGAGCGGAGCGTTGAACCCACATTATAATTGGCGCACGAAGAAGGGAGCGAAGCAGGAGGCGCAGGAGCGGGAGCCACCCTAAAAAGGACGACCGAATTGTTGACCGCAGCCCATTAAAAACTGATGTCCATCTACATGTAGCGGCAAGGCGTGCTAACAATGGACCCATCACTGATACACCGCACGTCGCACTGGTCAGCCATTTGAAATGTATCCTCGGATGCGCGGCTGTCGGCAGCTCGGCGGTCTCCATCCGCCCTCCGGCATCCTGCAACTGTGAGCTTAGGCAGGGCGTATCCTTAATTACTCTTGGCTCGTCCGCAGCAAATTAATGATGCTTAAAAGCGGCGGGCGGGAGAGCCAGTTGCAGGGATAGAATGCCGGAGTGGCATTGTGCGTGCGGTGATGTGTGACCACCGCTGACTGCATTACTCATACGCACCGTTGCACAATTAACTCAGTTGGCCAGCGAATTCTGCGTGGAAATTATTAAAGGAATCTCCCGAGTTACTTGGAGTGGGTGCTGAATATTAACGGATTGAAGGAAATTTGACTTTATAATGGAGGTAAAGAAGACTGTGTTATATAACTGTGTACTTATATTACATTCAGTGTGTAAACTAAAGGGTGCATGGGATTTAATTAGCTATCTCGGAGTTCTGTCTGACCGGGTTTCTATTTTTCCTTCTCCGCCTTCCCACGCTCAGAATTTCAAATTAAATTTTCTCTGTTTGCTCTCGTTACACAAAGCTTAAATGAGGCAATAAAAAATTAGCAAATGTTTAGTTTTGATATTTTATAATTTGCGTTTTTAATGGAAGCTCAAATTGTTTTGCTGACATTGGTTGTGACCCGGAAAAGTCCGGCAGACCCTCGCTGGCCGGTTGGTTGGGTGTTTGTGGGAATGTTGCCATTAGGGCATCCGATATGTTGCGCTTATGTTGGCTTAGTTGCCGGGCTGGCCAAAGCCAAACGGCAAACATCGGCTGCGATGGCCTGGTCAAAAGCCCGGGCCGGCAAACACGGTGCTGCAATCCACACAGTGGAACCTCCTGGCCAACTGCGCCCTAAATGGTTTACCCGAAACGGGGGCGCTGCACTGAATATAATTGCAACGTTCAAGTGGCAAATCGCTGCCCGGTCCGTGATTATTATTATTTGTGGCCGCCGCATTAGAACTTCTGCAAATTGGTTTCGTTTTAGCAGCCGGCTCATACGCCAAGTATCGTGTTTTCACACACTGCATACCGGATGCCTGCGATCCCTCTGGCCAGGGCGAATAATTATGCAGCCTGCTGGCCGAGCTCCAAAAAATGTTTCGCATAATTCATTTATGCACGGGCTTACAGAAATACTAGAACCGAGAGCGGAGCGAAAATCCCGAAAAATGTGCGCCATATGCGAGGTCGCACATAGGTTCGCCTGCATAGATTTGCATTCGGAAATAGTTCGCCTCCTAGGTGCGGGCTGTGATTACAGGATATTATTGTATTGGCCATGGGATGCGAACTCGATTCGAGTTTGGGGACGTGCCTGCAAGCGGCTCAACTGTGGAGTTATGAATATATTTTTTTCAGCTTTCAGCTAGCAAACTTTTGATACATACCCGAAAAGTATTTTGAACATGAAATGTGAACTATATTGTAGCAGGAAATGAATTAAATATTGTCTGACCTGATTCCTGCAATGACTCAGATCCAAGGTATATCAATTGAACTGAGATCTGACTCCCGGCTTAAGCGGACTCTAGCAGCTTTAAGACACTCGTACCTCCGGCAGTCACTGGGGCATATCCCCCTGCTCCTGCTCCTGCTCCTGTCAGTGGCGGCGCCATCGACTTGCGCAATGTTCGAGTGTTCGAACATGTGCAATAAAATTGGGAATCTCTCGACTCGACAATTTTCCATTTAATGGCACACTCAGTCCGCTGACAACGGTCTCGATTTTCTCGATTCTCTCGCTTTATCGAGTTTATTGTGGATAAATGCGCTGCGAAAAAATCAACAATAAATGCACGCAGATGCAATGTATTTAAAATGTATATATGCCCACAAGTGGATATATGTGTGTGTAAAAGGCAGCTCTGATTATTTGGTAAACATGGCGAATTTACGTAGCCAGGACAACTGGACGGGAAATGGCCAACGCAGCAGGGGAAATAAGGAAGCAGAGTGGGCGAAATGATTTGCTTAAAAGAATCTGTTCCGCTTGAGCCTCGGCATCATTCGGACATATTCATAAATTAAAAGAAAACAGGGAATTCATTCAAAAAACAAAAAAAACTCTCGGCTGAGTGAAATGCTTTCATTAAATTTGCAAAATATTTAAACTTCTCATTTCATTTTAATTAAAAGCTTTAGTTTAAACCTAGATTTTGGTAAAAACATTCTTTCTCTTTTCGTTTTTGGGAGAGTGTATACCCTTTTCTGTGGAACGGATATCGAACATATTTATAGTCCGCATTAATGGACATTCACACACAGCTGATGCCCGAAGAGCTACCCGCACTCGATTACGCATTTGTATGTAAATGTCCTTCTGTGTGGAATTTATTATGGGTTTCATTCTTAATAGCGCCGACAAAAACATATTAAAGGTTGATTTAAGACAGATTGAACTCGAAATCGAGAAATGGATATTTGCTCCTCATCAAGGTTCAGTATTGGAATTGTCTTTAAAATTATCCTCAAATATGGGTATAAGTAATGGTCGCAATCTTTGTGCCTTGATTCAATTTATGAATTTAACTCTCTGCCTTTAAATCAAAAACAGACCGAGGTAAAAGTAGAATTGATTTTTCTGCCAGAACTGTATTAATTTATTCATCTGCCACAAGGATTCATGTTTGTTACCATTTGTTCCTCTATGATAGGACGGTGACTGTGTCCTTGTGTATTTATGGGCAGTCATGAGTTTTAAGTGTCGGCAGCTGCACTCCTGCACTCCTGTTTCTAAATAATCTACAA
>VNJR01006014.1:0-29086 GCA_008042585.1 Drosophila punjabiensis | reverse complement strand
GGACTCCTTACTGGGTCAATTAGCATAATCGCTCTTGAAATTGCAACCCGAACCCGACAGAACTTAATGCCCAAAGTCTCCTCGGGGCACTGCCACTGACGCGTACCTTGACTCGACTTGACGGGGCTAATCGTGGCATCGATCGAGGGCTTGCGAGGGTTGTCAAGATCGCTACATACTACGTACTACGAACTACGTACCAAAAATTAATACCACAATAATTACGGCAATTACGCAAAATGCTCATGACTGGCCGCGTCATGGCTGCTTCCTAATGCGAAAATAACGTCATTAATTTCTGAGCCACCACAACTTTTTGTTGGCAACATGATCTAGGCCGCGTAACCGAGCCGAAAGGCTATCTTTCCTGGGGAGTCGTTAACAACATTCAGGCCATACATTGCAATTGTTTTAGGTCTAAGAATACCCTTTCTATAGAAGGGAAGGGTAAATCTTAAGGAAATAATACCAATTTTATTTATTATTTAATTATTAATGTTATAACTAATAATTTTAATTATTATTTGTTTTTCTTTAAAATCAGAAATGATAATTATTGTTAAGATTGTTATTGTCATAGTAATGTTATTTAAAATTCTGCTTAAATACAATCTATTTTTGGTTTTTTATTGGAGAAAAAATAAGTTATAGGTACATATAGGTTTCCGATAAGTCCAATAATAATTTAGTAAATTCCTAAAAAATTATAATTATTATTAATTTTATATTTTTATAATAATAATAATAATAATTATAATTAATTTAATAGGAATTTATATAGGAATTTATCTTTATTTATAATGAAAATTATAATTATAATGGGTAAGTGAGCTTTAACTAATTATTATTAATAAAGTTATTGTTAGTGTACAACTTTTATAGCTTAAATCTCTATAAATCATAAAACTAGCTTTGAATTATCAAGATCTTAAGAGTCAAACCCAGGAATATATTTTTTAATGAGTAAGTAAATATGTTTCTTTTAATAATATCCATTGTTACAAGAATATAACTATGATAACTATTATAAAATTTACAATATAAGCAACTAATAATTTATAAAGGTAATATTATTGTTAAAAGCCTTCTAAATGCTTCTCTAAATAAATAAATACTCTTCTTCTATATTGTTTTCCTTCCGTACTTAATTAAATAGTTATTTCTCTGCTTTAAAAAATAAAATTTTAATTTGAAAGCGTATAAAAAAGTCCCCTATAAAATCCCGACGAGAATCCTTTAAAAGTATCCCTTACGCGCAGGACTCGGAAGAGATGTATTCAAAATGACTTGTCACTAGCGCGGCGTGTGCTTAATGGGCAGGTGCAATTGCGAACGGCAAACGGTGACCGGCGACCGGGAGACGCGACTCATTTCGCGATGTTCTTGTTTTCATAAAATTGCAATATTAATGCGGAAAATCTTTGGGCAGGAACAGGAACAAGAACAAGGAAAGGGGGAATGGGGAATGGGGTACCTGGTACCTGGCAAAGGTGTGCAGCAGGCCATCAATTGGTGCCACTTGGCGGCGTGTTCCCGGGCTCAGTTTTTGTTTTTGTGGCTCGGCAGCCGCTCCACATGCTTGACATTGATGCAATTTCATTCGCCGGCAGCTGACTATAATCCACTCTCCCCCCGGCTGCCGCGCAATTAAACGAGATTAAATCGCCGGTGCAGAGCAGCTCCAAGTGGAATACCAAATACCACTGCGATGACCATGCCCATGCTCATGCCCATGTCCATGTCCATATTCATGCCCGGCTCGGCCCGCAATTATATTTGAAAATGCAATAAAATATGGCAAGAGCTAGAGCTGAAGCTAGAGCTGGAGCTGGAGCTAGGAGCTAGGAGCGGCGGCGAGAAAGCGCAGCTCGATTTGCATAAATATTTTTTTGTTGCACAAAGAACTGGCAAACAATTTCATTGTTGCCACTCAAGGAGGCCAGGCGGGGAGCTGGGGCATAAATTATACTAAGGCGGAAGGGTGCTTATCTCGGAGGCGAAATTAGCTGATAATATGCAAAACACGCCGCCAAATTGCAGCCTGAGCCAAATTTCAAATTGTTACCCTGCGCAAATAAACACGAGCAGGCAGGCAGTGGAACCCATTCGAAAACCCATTGAAAATTAGTCCAGGAAGCTCTAGTTCTGCATCTCAAGATAGAGTTATAAAGTAATACTATGCTCTCACTCTGTTCAAGTTTATAAGCCACTTGGTTTTTAGGCAATTACCACTGTAGTTGCCCCAAATATCCTTGAGCTGCTGAATAATTACAAAGCGCAGGCAAACGAATTTCTTTGATTCGCCTGACTTTTATGACATTTTCATAGCCTCGCCAAGTTCTAAATAATGTAAATGCAAAAATTCTAACGTGAATTCGTAAAGGTATGAATGTACAGGTGTGCATAAATCCTGCCTGCTTCATGAGGGATCAGCATTAGGGAAGTTTTATGCCTCGCACCTTGAGTGATGTTGGGAACTCACGTGCAGGTGCCTTTGAATTGGGTTACGGGAAACCTCTTGAGCAAGCATTTATCACATAATCATTTCTTGTATCCTACTAGAAATTCGATATATTTATATTAGAGTGTTACTTATTTATTGGTTTATCTAAAAAAATGCAATTTAACAAATCAAATTTCTTAAATTAAACTGTTTTTAAAGTTTTTAAAATTCTTTCTCTTAGGCTTTATAAGGTGTTGGTAATAGCTTAAAAGTATGCAACATTTTGCATATCGCATAAACCTGGTATTTTATAATCTAGTCACTTGACTTTTCGCATTTTGTGAACCAGAATTTATTTGCAAGAAAAGTTTATAGAAATATACCTATAAATATAAACAAATATTAATTCAGATAAAAATAGATTCCAAAGGCAACATTTATAGCATTATCAACGTACACAAGTTCCCCCAAGTTGCCTGGTAATTTGATTACTTTTCATTTCGAGCTAAACTTTAATTATCAATTTCCACTGATTTCTAACTTATCACTATCTTTCAGTGGCGTTCGAGTGGGTTTTTCCATTAACAAAATTAAATTACTTGAAATAAAAATTGTGCTCAAGTTCCGATACCTAAAGAAGTAGAAAAAAACAAAGGCAAGTATGAGGGCGCCGTGGCTTAGTTGGTTAAAGCGCCTGTCTAGTAAACAGGAGATCGTGAGTTCGAATCTCGCCGGGGCCTAACGCAATTCGGAGTGGATTGCGATAGTTATTTTTTTTTACCACTATTATTAACCATTTTTATTTTTTCGTAGCCAAGCCATTGTGAGCATTTAAATGGCCACAAATTGTCTCATTTAAACATTGAAACGCATCTGATTTCACAATTGCAACGTCAATGGCAATTTGCAGCGTTGTCAGTTTGTGGAATTGAGATTCTAATGAGTTGATTGAAGGCTGCTGCAAGTAGGCTCGCTCTCCCAGGCTATTTGATTAGTGGACCCCATCCGACCAGAATCCGCTCCAAACGGCAGCGGCGGCAAATGTCCA
The DNA here is from genome assembly GCA_008042585.1 of Drosophila punjabiensis. Lineage (NCBI taxonomy): Eukaryota > Metazoa > Arthropoda > Insecta > Diptera > Drosophilidae > Drosophila > Drosophila punjabiensis. The sequence continues at coordinate 25,595 of VNJR01006014.1, read as the reverse complement.
TCAAATGTCACGATCTGCTGCCTGTGCAGATCAATCGGCCGATCGATCGATCGATCGATCGCTCTGGGTGGATAATTGCCCGGATCACGCAACTGGAATGGAGTAGAGTCGAGTCAATTGCAGCGGATCGGAGTGGTGCTGGATCTGGTGTCTAGCCTAGAACCGATGCGTCTGGGGTGACCTTGCAACCGCATTTCCCACCCCGCCCAAGGAATTGGCCACTCGGCCAGCTGTTCTGCCATCAGCTCCTGACCATCTTCCTGTCTTTATCCTTGCACTGGGAAAATCAATTTAGAAATAATAGAAAACAAACAAAATTAATAAATAATAACATATATATTAATAATTTCTTTAGAATATACTGTTTTTGGTAACCTGCTTACTCAATTGGGCGCCATATTTGTTGTTGTTCAGATGCACATCATTTATTTTGTGCTTATAATTCGCAAGTGCATATTACTTTTGTGATTTTAATGATGACTTTTGAGCTAATTTACTTACTTAAAAGTTAAATTTGTAAATTAATCCTTTTACTTTACTCTCTTTACATTAAAAAATTAGATACTAAGGACACTTTTACTAATAGTTCTTTAGATTAAAAATAATAATAATAAGTTGTCTTCCTTCCTATTAAATAAAAATTATTGAATTTTTTTTTTTATTTTAGTAATAATATTTAGGCAATAATATTTTCAATGTTCTGCACATTTAAAAATCCTTTAATTCTACATATTTCAATGTTTTCTTTCTATTATTGTTTGTTTTTACTCAATATTTTTCCCCAGTGCAGCTCCTGTCAGTGTCACAGGGCGTTGCCTCATCATCCGTTTGCTTATCCGGGATTAACTTTCCACGTTGCCAGCACACATGACGACTGAAAGGGATCGGATCGGCTCAGGATTTCTCAGGTGGCGGAGGGACAAAGGGCAGGGGCAGGAGCAGGAGCGGGGCGGGAGGAGCACCCTCCAGGGGCTGAGAACATGTGCATCGCTTGGGTTGCGAGGAGAAACATTGACAGGTTTTGGGCCGCAGAAATTATGTTGCCAGCGCAGACTGACTGAGCCAAGTCTCCTGCCGATGTCGGCAATTATTTATTATCCTGTGTGTGCCCGCAGCCATTGCCACTCTTGTTCCACCCCTCCCCCTCCCCCTGCCACCTCAAGCGCCAAACCGCCAATCCTTAACCCTCAATTCCTCCAACCCCAACCCCCCTTGCGGCTGCCCAAAATCACTGCAGTGCCGCCACTTCGTCGTCATCGTCGTCGCCATTTAAGTTGGCTTTTTTCCCTCCACTTTTGTGTTTCATAAATTTTCGTGGTTGCTTTTTTCCCATTGCTGCTGCTGTTGCTCTTGTTGTTGTTGTTGTTGCTCTGGGCGACGCCTGGCCTTTGTTGTTGCTGCCACCGCCTGCTGCGACTGAGATTCCTTGGCTGCTCCATGTTAGAGCGAAATGGCTGCATGCCCAGAGCAAGACAGACAAACGACCTAGAGAGAGCGAGAGCAGAGGTGTCTCCACCCATATTCCAGTTTCCAGATTCCAGTGGCGCATTTTCACTCATCCGACGGCAGTCTGGGCATTGAGTGGCAATTTGAGTGAAACTCTGACTGACTGCCCGGCTTCTGATAGCTAGCAGCTTGTGACGTTTGATTTTTTGGCCAGATAACACGCGAATGAATGCTACCAATAGATATGTGATAAGAGCTACGCGATTTCCTTTGTCCCGATTATAGTGATTTGATTGTTTAATTACAGACATGGGCTTAAAAAAAATACATAATAGATAAAGAATCTGATCAAGTTTGGATTGGGTTTTAAAAAAGTTCGGTGTTTTATTGTGAATTATTTTACGGATTGATTTTAAAAGATTACTAGGAAATTTTAATTTTATTCATTATATAATAATAAAAATCATAGTAATATTCTCTGTTGTGACAACAAATAGGAAAGTAGCATAATTCTGTGTCATTTTGGAAGTAAGAACATTCTTTCAGTTCCAAAATAATCTTAGCCCAATAGACTTTTTTAACTTTGAGCTACCATTGGTCAAAGCAACAAATTAACAGTAACTTCACTCGATTTGGTGGTTACGATTTAATATAATATCTATTTCAAGTTATCAAAAGTGGAACTTAGAATATTTATTTACAAGAATTTACATTTTTTTTAAATAAATTTGTTAAAAACACTTTTTAAGATGTGTTCCTAATATTTCATTGGATTCTAATCATAGCGCACCTTTAAAATTAAAACTTAAACTTAAAAAAAAACGTGAAATAGTTATGTGACATTGTGATATATTAAAGTGAAACCAAATTTAAAACATAAATATAAAGCTTAAAAAGTTGAGTTCTTTAATTGAACCCGCCTTATGTAGCCAACTCATACATAAACCTAAGCATTTCCTATCGCTGTTAAAATCAAAGTACGAATTTGATCTTTACATCTCCATCGTTTTATAAAGGAAATTTTTAATTTGTCTCAGTCTTAAAACCCCATTAGCTTCACCCACCTACTTGGTACATAGTTCCCCTTAAAGAAGAGTCTCCATCTTCCTCAGTTTGTTCTACCTTTATTTACTTTTCAAACTCTGTACAAATGACACTCACATCATGGCATAACGTATACTTGGCGACCTGCCCCCATTTATTTTCACATAACATCTCCATAATTTTCTTAATGAACGATTTTGTGTGTGAAGGTTGCCATTGTCATTGTGCCGGAAGGTGGGACGGGAAAGGGGTCAGCAGGGGCTTGTACTTGTACTTGTACTTGCTCACTTCCCCCTTTTGTAGCAGAGAGGCTTTTAGCGTTAGTTCGCTGCGATGATTTCGAGGTAAATGACAGAATATGGCTGTAACTGCTTGTTGCCAATTACGCACTCACACAAGCGCAGCCGCACGCACACACCTTTGCCTAGTTGTATGGCCTAAATGTGCGTGTGCGAGCCTTAACCCTCTCCCTTTTGTTGAATGCAGTTTCAATGGCATTTGTGAATCGCAATTGGCTCGTAATTGCTATATTTAGCTTAATGGCAGCCAAGAACCCGGCATTATGTATTACGGAAAGCCCATTTGAGGCCCACGCACGTACATATACTATGTGGAGGTTCTAGCTCTTGGGACTTTCGGTTTCTGTGTCATTAAAGCGGAAACCCTCGTCGGAACTGGGTTACATTCCACTTTAGGCGGCTGCTGCCATTAACGTCTCTCTCTCTCCCGCTTTCTAGTTTGCAGCACGAATCCCCGCAGTTTGCTATAAATCATAAATCACAAACTCATCGACAAATATCTTTTTGGACCCGAAATTCCGAATTTTCACAGCATCCCCAAAAAGTCAATAACCAAAAACCGCTGGACACGGGAACCTGTCCCTCGTCAAAGTGCCCAAGTGCTGGGTCCTCGCCGTGACAACAGCTTCTGGGCAGGAACAACGCAAATCGGGGATTATCCGTGAATTCGCCAAATATTAATACCCTACAAAAATCGAGTTTATTGGGAAGTGAGTTTTCTTTGGCACAAAGAGCATGAGTAATTTTAAAATTAGCAAGAAAATGTTACATAAAGAATATGAATTTTTAAGATTTTCAGACTCGAGGTCAAACCAAAGGCGCGACTGGGAATCTTACAAATTCTTATTGTTGCTAACAAACACTCTAAAAAATATACTAATATTTATAGATTAATTATAACATAATATTTAGTTGCATGAATTGAAAACTCTTTTCTTTTTATTAATTTAAAAAATATGCCTTTTAATTTCAAATAAAGCTAGTTGTTCGATTTACTTACCTAAACTCTTCTTAAATTTTTCAATTTAGTTTTAAGCTTAGTGCTAATCTGATTATTTTTATGCAGGTACCTATTGTTAAGTTCCTTTTAATTTACTTTACCACTTCTATAAATTTGATATGATTTCTGGAATATCTAGACTTATCAAGCTTACATGTGTACACAGTAAACTTAATCCGATCACAGATACTCCTTCCTGGCCGATGTCAAGGGCAGGGCAAACAACAAATACTCAACACATGTCCTGTGTCTCCCAGCACCCGAGGGGGATGTGACGAAGATCTTGGCTGGAGACCCAGATGGAGATGGAGATGGAGCTGGAGATGGAGATGGGATTACCGGGCGGACAAGCGCCAGTTGGCTTTGGACTCTGGCGCGGCTTTTCGCCTTGTTTGCGCTAAGATGGCGTATTGTATAACATCATTATGTGGACTTCGTTCATGTTCATGTCATAATTTTGCAGTGCCCTGGCCAGAGGAGTCAGCACTGGAGCCTCCACAGCAGCGCATTCCAAGCGCCAGTCCGAAGGTCACAGAGTCTCATCTCCAGCCGCGTCCTGTCCTGTGGGACTTCAGAGCTCCAGGCTCCTCAGCCGGGTATATATATATATTTATTCGTCGTGAATAGGAATCGCGAATCGCGAATCGGCATCGGTCTGAGTATTGGCATCAGAATGTGGCGGCCGCTGTTTGTGCCATGTTTGGGGCTGCGTAATTAAAAATAAATTTTCGCGCTCAAAAGAGACACAGGAGCGGATTGATCTTATAGGAGTTGGGCTACAAAATTATAATAAAAGTTGGAAATGTATTATTTTATTACTGAAGTAACATTTATTTAAAAAATTATGCATACATATTTACGTTCTATAATGTCAAAAAATTCTGGTATTGGATATCAAATATATTTCAAAGTATGTCATTAAATATCTAACTTAAATAAACGACTTTACCTTGAATATGGCATCAAAAATATTTCTTAACTTACCTTTTCAGATATTTTTTTTATATTTTATAGTTTTCTATCATCTCCGCCTATTTAACACAACAGATAATTATTCTGCATAGAATTTCAGAAACCCCAAATCCTCTTTTATGTTTAATATTTTATATTTTATTCCAATAGTAAACCTCCCTTTCACAGCACCACTTCCAATCCCGCCAGCGCTCCTGTAATCCATACGCTTGCACAACACTTTTTGTTACCTTTTTAATTTAATGAATATTCTGGGACAATTTATTAGCAAACATATTGATTTCAGCGTTTGCCGTGTTCCACCGATGTCCCGTGTGTGTGCGCCTCGGCGTATGTGCCGGGGTGTGCATGCGTTGTTGTTGCCAAGTTTATACGGTAGTTACCAACATAAATAGCAGCAATTTGGCCAGACACCAGCATCAGCAGCAGCAGCAGCAGTTGCAGCAGAGATTTGGGGGGATATGTGGCGCGGATCTGGCCGATCTCTGGCACTGGGCCCGACCCGGACGCGATCGTCGCTTGCTGAACAAGCGTACAATTAATATGCCCAGCCTGCCGCCGTCGCCGCCCGCACCACAGGCGGTCGCTCGGCTATCACACAGGCACAGGTCCCACCACCGATCCTGGTGAGAGACTTGGCCAAAACGCTCCAGCCGCGACCCCAAACCCAGTTCCACTCCCCTGCCGAATCCCGCCGGGTTTTCGGCCGGTCGAAAGCTGCTGCTGAGTGCGATTTATAGCTCTTAACAAATTGTTAATAAATATTTTATTTATATTGATGAGACAACACGAAATTATTCACAATTTACTCACTCGAGTTTCTCGTACTGCTCCCAGCGAGTGTGTGCGTGTCTTGCCCTCTGCGTTTCGGTCTGCCACTGCCTCCCGCAACTTTAATGCTGCTCCTGATCTTTAAAATGTAATACCCATTAGTTTAATTACAGGGGGTGTTTTAGAACTTCATTCCAAAACGTACTTTTAGCCTTTGAAATTATAGACAAGTAAATATTGCAGGATAAATTCTTATATTAATAGAATTAAAGATTATAAAGTATATTATGAGAAGACTGATGCTTATCAATAGTTTAATTGGTAGGTAATTTAGTGACAGGAGGTTTACTGACAAAAGGTTTACTATTAGAAGGTTAACTAGTAGAAGGGTTTTAAAAATAAAGTAAAGTAGCAGGAGGCTAACTAGCAGAAGGTTATTTAGAAGGAGGTTTGCTAGATGGAGGTTACCTTAACTGAGGTTGAGTAGCAGGCGGTTAACCAGCAGATGGTTAAAAAAGAGACATTTAACAGTCACATATAATTTTTTAAGATTATTGTACAAATTAATATTTTTTTGAAATTATGATGAATGAATATTTATATTATATTAATAGGAAATACTGAAGATAATCAAGTAGTTAACTAACAGGAGGTTTACAAAGAGGAGGTTAACTACCAGAAGGCTTAAATGTGGTTTTATTATTATAATATTTGGTAATTTTATTTTCCTATTTTAATTGTTACAAATTTTTGCATTATATCCAATAAAAATTACTCGTAATCCCGCGGTCGATCAAACTTTCAAACCCATTTTCCCGCCATCTTTCGTGGAACTCACTTCTGATGAAATAATTTCAGAAAACAGCTGCGCATTTGTTTCAATTATAACTCATCTGTGTACAAGATGCCCATATGATTGATCTGTGTCCAGTGTCCACTGCCCAGTGTCCAGTATTCGATGTCCGATGTCCGATGTCCGATCGATGTCCGATGTCCGTCTTCCGATGGCACCCTGTAATTAGCGCGTGAAATGTTTTCGCTTTATTATTGCTTATTTTTTTCGGCCAATTGAAATGGAATTTAAATGAGTTTAGTTGCGGGCAGCGGCAGGAGTTGAGTGGTGCATCCCCATCCACTCCCCGCGATCCACTATCATGGCCAGCAGCTGTCAATCACAATGATTTATGTCGCCGCTGGAGGAAGTCGGAGGGTGGGCGAGGGGGAGCTATCCGAGAGATCTCTGTGCATTTGCCTACATCAGCGAGGCAATTTATCTTTCCGCAGTTGCAGCGGCGAAAACTCATCAAGCGGCGGCGGCGGCTTCTTTCTTCTTCTATAATCGCTCACCTCCCCAAAGCCCCGATCTCGACACCGCCCCCATTCAAGCGACTGGCGCTTATGAATTTTTTTTCATTTGAATTTCATTTCATTTCATTGCTTAATTGTCGCCGCTTTTGATGAATTGTTTGTTTGGATTTGCCGCGACATTTCCACAGTTCCACAGCCACCCTCTGGCTCCTCAGTGCCCCCCGCAATCCTTGCCAGAACTGATGGCAACTTGGCATTGAGTGAGGTGTGAGCAGAACCAGGGCTGAGAGACTTATTAAATAAAAACAATTAACAGATTAACACGTTGTCTTAAAGTATTACTTTAAATATTCTATTTTAAAAATAAAAAGGTTAAAAATATTAAGAAGAAATATATAGAAGAGGTCTTGCAACCCTGACTGGCTCCGACTGTTACTGGTACTTCTCCTGCCTGGGGGGCCCTCTCCCTCCCTACCGATGTGGCAGATGTTTCCCCTGTAATTTGGCATTGTTAGCCGTCTGGCGTTCGGTCCGTTCGTGCCGCCGCCATCTTGGCTACCTACTGGAGCCATTTACATTCGTCTGGGAGCCGGGCTTAGACCAGGCCAAGACAGACCTGGCCGGGCCTGGGACATTATCTGCGCTGTGGCATCTCAATTTACCAATCAAATAACAAATGCGCCGCCAAAGCTGCTTATTAATGGCGGCCAACGGTTGAGACGCGGCTCCGTCAAGCTGCAACTCCGACTTGGAGTCCGTCTCCATCTCGGCCAGATAATTTTCACGAACTCTCCATTGTCGATAATAATTGATTTGATTGATGCTTCGACGTCGGCCGATATTGGAGATGGTGATGTTGCCCCTGCCGCCGCTCCACTTGCACCGCTGATTGGTGCCCGCAGCTCCTTCCTGCTTCTCCGTCGTCGCACTTCCTCCATGCAGCGTCGCTTTTTGTTTAGGGAGCAATTATGGAGATCTCGATCAAAGTCTTTCGAGAGGTTCGGGTTCGGACCGGGTCCCAAGGAAAATGGCGTACTGCCCAGAGCTACAACGGAGTTATGTCAGGTTTCAGGCGTAGATCAAAAGACACTCAAAAAATTACTTATAAGAACTGGTTTATTTATCAAAAAATAAAAAATATAAATAAATAAATGTATTTTCTTTAAAGAAACTCAGTTTGTTTTTTGTCAGGTTTCTTTGTTTAAACAGTAAAACTACTTTTTAATGGGATCAAGGATATATCTTCTCCTGACTTTACTATTGACATTTCAGGGTATAATTTATAAACTGCTGCATTATCTCGCTCTAGATCAGAACTTTGGACACCTTACCCTCGGGTTAAGCCCTTCCTTTGGCTTTTGGCTTGTTAACAAATTACCTTAAAACAAAAGCCCGAAAGGGAAATTTGCATGCTCATCCCGATGACGCCGGTCTCAGATTACGATCGACATTCCCCTCCAGCTGACCTCAAGTCAAGTCCAGGGATCCCTCCTGGGGGGGAATCTAAGGAAACAAGTGTAAAGCGTTTCAGGCAAATTGAGCTAATCGTGTGGCCACATCAAGTGCGAGGGGGATCGGACCCACTATATATAGGCTTAGTTATCGCACAAAAACGGAACAAAAGCGGTGCTGAAATTCCTCTTAAATTCAAGCCACATACGAATATATGTTTGTATGCCTTTCAAAACCAAATTAATCTTCATTGGAAGCCATCGACAGGAGAAGCAGGCGCTGGCTGGCGGGAGATCCTGAAGGAAACGGGAACGAGAGCTCCGCTCTCCACTTGGATTGAAGCCGCCAAGAAAAATTAGCGCAAATGATTGACAGGCTAAATGAGAATTTAATGGTAAACTTTAGTTTCTTTTTTTTTATTTTGTATTCCGCCGCTGGAGCCGTTGAAGGAGGCCTACAAAGACCCCAAGCCAGAGAGTTCGCTATAATTTGGCGCATAAATAACCCTGGAGGATCGGGGTGAAATCGTTCGCTGTAAAAAGTAAAAGCAAAATTGTTTCCACAAAACAAAATTGATACCAAATTGATGTTTCTTTTCTTTGTGTGTTCCCTGTCTTGTTGATGTTTTGCAGAAACGATTTGGTCAGAGTTAAGACAGGTTTAAGAACCGTTATAGGTTAAGTTGAGATGAGGATATTTTTTTGGGAAACTCACACTCTGAATTCTGTGAAGACCTTGTGAAAACTACTACATTTTACTTCAGAGTTTCGCCAAAATAATTTTATAAATTTCGACCTTAAAAGGTACCGTTTTGTGCCACAATTTTCGATAAATCTGAGGACACTCTCTTGCCTCAGCACTCTGCTGTAAGCATTTGAAATGCTTTATTTGCATTTTGATGCGACGAAAAGCGCGGACAGGGAAGGAGAGTGCGGCGAAAGGCTTAAGGGGGGAGGGATGAGCGATGGGAGATGGGCGATGGGAGACAGAAGTGCATTTTTGCACGCAATCCTTGCACCTACTGCAACCGCTGACTGACCTGACGTCACTTGGCGGCGGCAGCAGACAATTTATGCGGCTCAGCCTTTTGCCCCGGCCCCAGCTCCCCCCTGTGCCCCAAGTCGGTGCCCCCAGTCCCTGCTGTCACTCAGTTATCGATATGTCTGCGGACCTGGCCAGGCCTGGCCTGCTGGGCTCCGGGCTCCGGGTTTCCAGGGTTCCGTGTGCGTGTCATCAAGTTGGTCTAAAGTGACAGTCGCGATTTAATGGCGCGGAGTCGGTCAGCGAAGGCGTTCCCGGGCAAGTGCTGACCACTTGTCCTTTTTCCGGACAGTTTTGAGTCTCTTTGCCAAGGAAAATGTCAAATATCCTTTGACTAAAATAAATTTCTTGATGAATTACTATAGCTACATTATGATATATAAAACATTTTTACTGGATCCGGCTGTATTTTGGTTTTGAAAGCAAAAAATAAGATAGTTTCCATACATTTTGAGTTAAATTTACATAAATTTATCTTTTAAGAACTAAATGTAAATGTAATTTTAACTTAAAACTACACTGACACTACAAAAGTATTTTGTAAAGCTTAAAAAATTAATTATAAATGCCACAAAACATTTCAATTTATTAATATATATAAAAATATCAAAATAAAGACAATTTTGTGCCTTAATATATGATTAAAATGCATTAAATTTATCAAAAATGTATTCAGATAAATATAAAACTTAAACCCTATTAAAATCTTACACCTTCTAGGTTCTATATCGCCAAAAATTCCCCATTTTGATCCATTTTCTCTGTCTTTTTTGGACACTTGGCTGTCAGCACTGACCCCTAACGCAGTGTGTACCTATGCCGAGTGAATAATCAATCGATTTCAGTTCAATTAGCACCTTTTAGTGTGCAAAATAGCGCCAACAGAGTCCAGAACTCGGCCCACTCGAAAGTGGCCGCGACTGTGATTGCCTGCAACTCCTGCAACTCCTGTTCGCTGTCAATTTCGCTGTCAGCGATTGTCAAAAGTTAAGTGCAACGATATTCCGCGATACCCAATCCCCGATCCCCGCCAATCCAAACCCAAAACGGCGACTCAATGCCAGCGCTATATAAACACATAACTGCAAATTATTTTTGCCACTGCGAGGTTGTAGTTAGTTTTATTTTTTTGTTGTTTCTGCGCTTTGATAGCGCCGCAACCTTCACATAGAAAATCTCTCAACAAGAAAATTACAGGCAGGCGGCACTCGGAGTTATATAAACGGAGAGTTACGTACAGAGGCAGGGTCAGGGGACAGGGGCGTTGCCAAAGTGGCCGGCCAGTGCAGGGTATACCCATGTATCTGTATCTACAAGGGTCTTCTAAGTAGGGGATTATAACCGTTCCGACCAATTTCGGCAGAAGAAAGGCAGCCAAAAAAAAGGGGGGAGAAATAAAAATTGAAAATTATGATTGGTTTGAAGTCGAATTTTCGGTGTAATTATCTACGCCGAAATTGAGGTCCTATGAGAATAGGATCTGCGGTTTCCGCCGCCCGTCCGTCAGACTCAGCTGTCCGTCCTGTCAATCAAACTTGGCTCTCTTTAATTGCCTTTAAGCCCTGCAAGTTCCCCATGTGGCGGCGCCAGTCTCTGCCAAAACCTAATCGTAGACTAATTAATAGCATTAATGCTAAGTCGGCTGCCGTTTAATTAATAATTATGCTATTTACATAACTAATTTAAATGAGTTGGTGGCAACATGTTCATGCCCAGTTTTCATTAGTGATTACCTCGCTTGCCCCTCTCTCTCTCTCTTTGGGCCTGTCTGGAGCGGCAGACAAATTTCATTAGCTATTTTTTGACTGACTCGAGTCGCGACTGAGCCAGAAAACTGGATAAAATGAGGCAACATTGAAGGCGATCTCATGACGAACTGGGGAGTACCCTGGAAAGATACAAAGTAACTGACGGGGAATTACAAGAGTTGAGTTATTAGTTATTTATACATACAGTTTACTGATGCACTGATATCATAGCTTTGAGCTTAAACAAACTCCCACCTGGCAAGCTATTAATGAAATTAAAGTAAAAAACAATGCATAATTGTTGTTATGTCTTTCTGTTTCTTTAGCTTAATGGTCTGATAATTCTTTATCATTAAAATTAAAAGCAATTTAAAATCTCTAAGTTGTATTATCTTTGTTTATTCAACTCGATTTCTTATACTTAATATTAAATTATTATATTTTAATATAAATATAGCCATAGTAATAAATTTAAAGTAATTTAGTAATTCGAAAGGAATGGACTTGTGTTTTTCCCAGACTCTGCAAGACGGAGCACCAGCTTCGACCAATTAAGGAGACGACTGTTCCCTGAAGAGCTTGTCGCTGGGCAAGATTGGCCAAGACGGGCCTCGGCTAATTGCAATTAATTATTGCAGTAATCCATCATATGTACGTAACCAAAGTAGCTTTCAAGTATGAGTCTTGCTTTCGGGCTGAGTTGCCATCATCGCAACGGCGGCTTCTTTTTGGCAAACCAAAAAAATACAAAAAATAGTAATAAAATTGTGGAAAAGGAAAACTTTGGCTGGCCAAACACGCGAATGTCGTATAAGCCATTCTTTTTTTTACCCTAATTTGTTCTTGAGCTGCTTGTTTATATAAGGTAAAATGCAAATTGGAGTAACGAGTAAAGTCATAAAATTCGCTTAAATTTAAATTTGATTTAGGGATTGCATCATGGATATACTATGAAAGCTGAGAATTAAGCCGAGTTGAAGGAAAAACTATGGTAACCGATAGTGGGAAATTGTATACTTTTTATAATATATTAAATATGTACATATATATATATATTTTTTTATCGTATTGAAACCCTTACATTTTACGTATTTCAATAAATATTCATACAAAGTAAGCTTGCTAAAAAGTAGGTAAAAGATTCTCTGCTTTCCAAATATAGTTTTTTTCAGACTTTTACAACTTTATAGCACTAATTTTATCGGTAAAATCAAATTATTTTGTTTTTTACATCCTTACAATAAGCAGCTGTCAATTTATTTATAATTTAGGCTCTTAAGACTTTTCTAAACCCTTTTCCTTTGTAATATGTTTCGTTGATTTTCATTAAAAATTACCAAAAAATATAATTTGGCAGCAATCGATATAAAAAATTCCCACGCCCGACTTTAAGCCACGAATATCTTTGAATATCTTTTTCCTATTCAGCTTGCGTGTCTCCCCCGGAGAGAAGTTAAAAGTTTTGGTGAACTTTGAGAAATCCACGGACCGAAATGAAATGTTATTTAATGTTGTGACGTGTACTTAGGCCCAAAAAATGTACAAAAAACAATAAAAAACGCACCGAACGCGGCGGCAATGATGAAGATTAACAATTGTGTGCGACAATTGTCAGCTTTAATTATTTACTAATTGTGCCTGAATTATGAAGAACTGCGGCGGCCGCTTAATTGTCGGGTAATTAAACAGCAACAACAAATTGTTGGCTTTACTTTTCAGTTTTCTTTTTTTGGGTTAAAAAAAAACCTACATTACATGGGCCAAAAGAAAAAAAAAGGGAGCGTAAAGTGGCTCCGCCCACAAAGTAACACGAGTGTGAGTGTGCGAGAGCCAGAGAGCGCGGCAACAACATGGCGTAGTTCCAGTTCCCATTTTGTTCCGGTCCCTGGAACTTGAGTGGAACTCGAAGCTGAGTGGGTTAGAGAGCTGGGAAAAAAACACTCAACCAAAGTGTGGACAACGCAGAAGAATGGAACAAAGGTAACAATTGCAATTGCACATCAACAGCAAGCAGCCACCACGAGCAGCAACCTCTGCTCGTCCCCTGTTATTAATTATTCTAGTTTACACAATTGCAATGGCTCCCCCACAAATGTGGCTTGGGTGTGAGCACATTTAACCACGTCAAAGCGGAGCGCAGCCCTTCCAGCGGAATGGAAATCTTGATAAGCCAATGCGACTGCGGCTGGTTAATGCAGCGCAAATTGCTCGTGTTACCTGGAAACAAAAAACGGGGACAAAGGGAGCAAGTGACAGAGAAAGATGGGGATACAGAGGGGGAGAGAAGGATAAAAGGGACTCAAAAGAACATAAAAAGTATACCCAAAAAACACTATCAAATACAATTTTCAGAAAAATAAAGATGATTCTATTATTTAAGTTTGTTTTCATTGATAAAAAAATTATGAACATAATCATAAAAAAAATTAAATAATAATAAAAATATATACAATTCAACGTATACAACAAATATAAAGAAAGATCTGCGAAGTATTAAATATCAATAAATATATACTGATAAAAAAATAAACAGGTCTTGTCCAGTTATCGAAATCGATATAGAGAACAGGAGCACCGATCCCCTTTTTTTATATCGAAATTGTTTAATTTGTACGACTTTGATAATCGGAGTAGATTTGAAAGTCTTCTTTGACTATTTTGAGCATTCTTAAATTAAAATCTTAATATAAGACCAAAAATCTAAATATAAGACTGAAAATTCTATAAATAAGACTTAACATTCTATAAATAGGATTTTTAGGCTTCATTTCAACATTAAATACATAAAAAATAAAAAAGAATATATATAAAGAAGACCAAAATAAACTTAAGCTACTTTCTTTAGCAAATGTCACAAAAAATTACCGAAATTCTTGAACTTTTTTGTCAGTGGAACTTCATTTTTTCGAGAAAACAAGACTTGATCACCCCTTTTTTCATTAACTTTTTAGTTATTTGTATTATCTTACTAGTACGTTTGTTATTTTTATTATCTTATTCGAGAAAGTGTACTATATTTAATAAAAATTTGTAAACTAATGGTAGGAAATATGTAAAAATTGTTCAGTTTCAGTTATTTGTTTCGGTTGATTTTTTAATGATTATTATAATTTTTGGGCCAAAATAATTTTTATTGAAAAGAACTGAATCTAAACTGAATAGAATTAAATAATATTTAGGTATATTTGCTATTTTGTTCAGTACATGTTTCAATGTTTCCCTTCCATTGTTTGTTCTTTTAAGTATTACCAATGTAAAAAACGAAATAAAATAAGCTTTCAATCAAATTAAATTGCGCTGGTGGAATAATAGTAAAATATAGATGACTAGAGCCAGTAGTTTGGGTTCTAACTTCAGAACTTTCCCATTCTTAGACCAAGACAAACAATATTTCATTTTAATTAATATAATTTGTTTACGACTATTGGTAAACACACCAGGAGTATAGTGTTTTTTTTTTTTTTTGTCGCAGCAATTGGAAATTTGCGTGTTAGTTTTGGTAATATTTTAGTTAATGGCTTTATTGATTGGGCCAAGAGTGGGGGAGTAGTGACCCAAGAAGCCAGTGGAGGAGTGGGGATTGTACCGAAAAACTCACCCTTCTTTTTCTCCATTCACAAAAGCTCGCTTCTGCCCCTCCGCAAGAGCGTAAAAATGCATTTAGTTTAATTTTCATTTTGAGTAAACATGATTTTTGCATTTGCATTTGTAATGAGAGAACTTGCCAGCCTTGCTCTTTGCCACTCCGGCTGACAATTAAAATGTCATAAAAAAGGCGCACTGGCTAATATAACTTACTCCCTTTTGTTTATATACTTTTTTCACAGGCAGAAACCACTTGGGGAGAGACCCACCTGAAGTTCGGGGCACACCTAACCGTGCTCGGCCGCGGCCAGAAAATAATTTTCGAATAAAAATGCGCAAATAAAATGCAGAAGAAAATGTTTTAAAATAAAGTCATAATTTTCGGAATGATTTATGAATTGCGCCAAGGAGGTAACAGACGGCAGACAGGTGCGGCCATGGGAGGGGGTTGCCTTGGAACCAACGGGGTCTCCGTTGCCGCCGCCGTCTCCATCTTCGTCCGCGGCCCGCGATTATTACACATTTTATTTAATTTCTTTTGTTTGCTCTTATTGCAACGCTTTTTAAATTAATTTCTCCGCTGAATTGCATTTTAAGCCCGAGCCCGAGTCGGCTTCACCTCGCATTTCTCTCTGGGATATGGGATCTGGGATCTGAGATCGCGGCATTAGCATAACCCGGCACGCATGCCATCGTCTGGCATTCGCCGGAGACCGGAGACCGGAGGCCCGAAGCCGGCGGGGAGCGGGAGGTGTCGGTATCCCTATGACTTCTCGCCGGAGCTTGTTAAATTTCGACATGGCCTCTTATGATTAGCTGAATTATGCTCCTGAAATTTGCATTGCGATAAGATCGGGCCTTATCCGGGCGCCTGGGCCAGGGCCCCGGCACTATCATTGAATGGCATATAGGCATAAAGTATATAGGGCTCACACAGGCGAACGGAATAAAAGGGTCGACTGGGATAATCAAACCATTAGCTGTCTCAAAGTGCACCGGCTAATTGTGAATGGTGGGGTGTCATGGCCTTAAGTCTACTACCACTGTTCAGTCATACTCATGAAAGAAGTGTATCTTAAAAGAGTCTCTAATTCTACTTCTCCAGGAATAACCCTAATGAATAAGCATACAAAATGGTTATTGGGTAAACTTTATAATTAATTAATCACCAAAAATTTCAAAATTTAATAAATCTGGTATAAGTGGAAAATATTTAAATTTTATAAAAATTTTCTAAAAAAAAAATAAGAAGATACTGAAAGTTAGAAATTGTTCAAGCATTTATACATTATTATGTTTTATGTTATGTTTTAAATGCAATTAAATGGTTTTACTCTTTTCTAGGCTGTTTCTTAAAAAATGTATCCCGTAGATTGCTTATTTGAATCAAAAACCTTTATATTACGAATTAAACTTGAAATAATCTCTTTATATATCTCGCTAAAACCATTAGAGGTGGCTTAAGTTTTAATAATACATTAAACTTTCTAAGTTCGAACAAGAAATATTTGCCAGAAATTTTAGTTTAAATACATCAGATCTAGAGAACCAGGATCCGAAGCAAAACCTCACAGGGCTTAAGACTCAGTGCCATAAATAATAATTGATATATAAAAAACTAAGCTGTGGTTAATACTTATCTTGCAGCTAAGATTATTATTAAGCATACAATGTTCAAATAAACATATATTTTAATACATATTATTGGTTAAGTATGATAAGGCCTTCGAATATGTAAACAATTATCTATATAATTCATACAATTATTAAAGATAAAACTTTTGAGTTCTTCCATTAATTTGTCTTATTATATTTTATATTCTTATATTTTTTACGACGCTTAAACGGACATGCTCTTTTTTTTAATCCCAGGAAAACCTCATTTTTTATTATTATATGCATATATTTAATCCATTATTTAACTAAAACTTTATTTTCGCTTGCAACCCTTTTTTTTTTACCAAACTGTTAGATCTTACAATGAAAGTTAATACTGCTTAGAATATTCTAACATGTTATAAAAGTTACATAGTGCTCAATTAATAATATTACTTTGCAATATATATCGTACAAACTAATATAACCTATGTGAAGTTCTTAAGGTAAAATCAGACCAATTAGTCAACTAAGCCCCGGGCTTATCGGCTTATCATTATCTTTTCTTCTATTTTTTTTCTCTCTTTGCCCTGGTAATTACGAATGCAAAATAATTTCTTTTGCTGACTGACCATTGGCGGCACCCCTCCGTTTGTGTAACCCCCTCCGGGTCCAGTGGCAATTAGGCGAGCGAGAAAATACCTCTTTCTTTGGGCTTTCAACGGTAATGAGCTGGCCAGGGGGAGGCAGGGGGAGAGGTACAGGGGACTACGCCCCTGCTTGCATGCTGAAATTTGCATTTTAAGTTGTGTTTAAATATAATTTTTTTCCTCTGTATCTTGGCGCAATTATTTATTGCTGAAAGTGCAACTAGGCGTATGCTTAACTTTGTTGATAATTGGAGTGAGAATAAATTTATAATTTATAATTCATATGTTGTGTTTGAGAGTGTGTGTGTGTGTTTGTGAGCCGCTCGCCATTTGGAGTGCACAAAACATGAACGCTAATTAATGTGATTTTGAAGCGCTGAAAAATTGCAGTCATTTCTATGTACATACTCTTCTTTCGCCATTCCCATTTTTTCTCTGCCATTTTTTGTTCACTTTTTTTGAATGTATTTTGTTTTTGTTTTTGTTTTTGTGGTGTTTTAGTTTTTTGCTTAAACGGTTTTCTCCTGACCTGATAGTGGGCGCCAAAAAGGCGTGACAGACGCCTGGCTGGCCTGCCGGCATAAACCCATGATTAGGGGCATTCAAATCGGCGGCTAATGGCCATCATCAAGGCAAGCAACCACCGAATCCGAAGCCACCCGATCCACCCAAGTCCAGGTCCACCCTTCGACCATTTTGGAATCGCTGGCAATTGCCATTTGTCAGCTATTTGGCATTTGCATTCGCGTCAACCCCGCTGCGAGTTGTGCGAGACCGATGGCCCCTTCTCCCGCGCCCCCCCTTCGTTTGTGCACCAAACTGACAACGTGTGTGGGCGTCGAATATATCGGTTACTTCGCACCAAGCCCCACGCTTGAGACAAACTGAATTAAGCCAAAACCAAAGCTGGCTGAAACCATGCAGTGGCAGTGGCAGAGGCACTGGCTGACGGCCAAACCGCAAAACTTGCCACTCTCAACTCAAAAACTCATGTCTCGGGGGGGACGACAGCTTGCTAATCGGTTAAATTAGCCGTAAAAGAATGCACAAGTCATCGGGTTACCGTCACCGACACCACCGCCGATATACACCCTCGCAACGTGAGAACCACTGAGGTTACAGCTCAGCTGGAACTCATGAAAGACGTGTGCCAGGCCGCAGATCGGGAATTGAAGTCAGAGGCGTAGATAGGATTGGGGATTTAGTCCTTTTCTAATTAGAAAAGAAACTTAAAAGAAGAAAGGAATATTAAACGACTTTTGTTAGTGTTTATCAATTAATTAGGCTACTTCTTAAAGAGTCTTTGACCTCATATTAGCACTGTGAGTCCCTACTTATCCCTCCTTGCCCCACTTATGTAGCTCTTGTTGACGTAATCAGCTTACAGAGGGGGGAATAACATTCCCCTGATCTCACCATCGCGATCGGTAGCTGCCCCCGGATCAGACTACGCACCTGCCAACAGGGGAGCCGGACTACGCATTACGTATGCATCGCGGAGGGAGAAGCAATAGCAATACCAATATTAATACCATTACCCATACAACAATATCAATGTCAACAGGTTTCGGCCAGTCCAGCGACTCCACCGAGGATCTCTGCGATTCTCCCGATACGATCTCGAGTTTCGCGCGACGCTGCCGCGACGACGATCTGCCGCCGGCGGAGCCTGACTCAGACTACGCAGTGCCTGGGATGGGTTCGAATGGGATGGAATATGGGTTCGAATGAGTTGGGCCGGGCACCGCGTATACTTTGGCATCTTAATCATTGTTATTTTGAGCCATTAGCTCAGACGCTTTGGCTGCTGGTGTTTCCCATCAGCGGCAATTATGTTGACAATTCGGATCCACCTAAAACAGATTACGGAACTTTGGGTTATCATTAAGAGCAGTTTATTGAATACGTATTTTTTTCGGCCCTGATTAATGGGTGCTGCGCAGGCGCGACAGGTGGCCCAGGGCCACCAGAGACAGAGATCCCACAGCCTCAGCTTGGAGGAGATCTGCGAACAGGAAGCAGAGCACTTAGGCCACATAAACGTCGCCCCAAAATGCATCGAATAAATTCTCAATTATCGCCCACGCCCGCTCTTGACTTGTTCTGCCCCGGACTGAGGCAATTTGTATATCCTTGGTTCGGGAATAAATAAAAACGTTTTTTTCCCGTTTGCCTATTTAGACATCACAGTCTGAGTCTGCACTGAAAGAAACTTCACTCTACAGAAGGCTTCTGGCGACGCTTTTTCCTCCAGACAGTTCTCTCAGTGCTGGCAGAGCCAGAGATTGAATCGTTTAGAACCTTAAATACTTCCATAATATAGAGCTACAATATCATTTTGTGGCCCCGCGGCTGCTGCCATTGATCAGGATGAGGGGCATTGGGAGCGGGAGGGAGGAGGATAAATATGTTGGCTGCACTAACCAGAGCTAAAGCAGGAGTTGGAGCTAAAGTTGGAGCTGGAGCCAGGAAAATGCGGAAACGTGCCAGGCGATTCACATCGCACTCTCTGAGCCTGACTGCGGTTCCTCAGTGTTTGCTTCGAATTGAATAGGGGATTTCTTCGGATACCCTGCAGTCGTAGTAAGAAGGGTATAAGGGGTTATGTTAGGGGATAAACCAAAATATTGAATAAATTAAAACTCTACTTCTAACCTGTCGCTTTAAAAGTAAAATATATTTAAAGCTTGGTTTAATTATTCCAACTGATGCAATCATTTGAGAAATATATTGCACATCCTTGTTTTATAAATGGGAATTGTATATCTTATTGTATTTCTCTAGCTTGATCCTTTAATTTGTGGCAGATATTTCCTCGTCGGAACATATACAAGTATCTCCAACTCCGATTCCTTTGTCCATTTTTTGGCTTGCAACAAATCCATCAAGGAGCAGGCAGCGCCATCTAGTGTTTGGATTAACCTTGAGGCGATCTCGGGTATTAGAATCAGGCCCGCCCTCACCCCTGTCCCCCGCCTGGCTGTGGCTTGTGTAAACACCCACTAAACTGCTGGGCCCGGAGTCTCCAATGGTTCATAAATCATCGCGATAACAAATTACCGCTGCTGAGGACGCAGGGCCGGGGGTAGCGTTGGAGAAGCAGCATGGAAGTTACAAAAGATCAATCTTATTTGCGCCCCGAAAATAGCCAAAGTTGGGCCTGTTGTTGTTTGTTGCTGGGCTCTAAAGAGGCGCTTGGCTGGCCGGTTTGTTGTTGCAACTTGGGACTTGCAGCTCGGAGTCGAGTCCGGTCGATTAATTTGGTTTGTTCGGCTTCGGCGGCGACTTCGGCCTGCGAACGAACATCTCTCTTTCTTTTGGCTGCCTTATTATTATTATTGTTATTGCACCGTTGCCCCTGCGCGGCCTCCTCCTCGAGCTCCTCCAGCTAAACAAACTTACAATTTAGATTGAATTTATTCGAGCGCATGGCCTAGACGAGGAGCAGCCAGCCGAATGGCCCAGCCAGCTCGGCCTGCCCATTGAGATCTTCATTTGCTGATCTTTCTGGGAACATCTCAGCGGCGTTGACCCCAAAGGCAGCCCCAGCTCCAGCTCTAGCTCCAGCTCCAGCTTAGGCTTGAGAGATCCAGGTAAAACTGCAACTTCGACTGGGACTGCGTATCGGGCACTGACCAGGCCTTTCGCTTTGTGCGCCGTGCGTTCTCCTCGCTGTTTGAACTCTATTAAACTCAACGGATTTATTAATTTTGCTGCCGATTAACTGTTTCAGATACCGCTTGACCATTCCGAGTCCAAGCTGGCCGGCTTCTCAGCCCCAACTCTCGTCTGGTATCCGTTAGCCACATCGACTCGTAAATCATATTGTGTTTGGTCTGTGGCATTCGCAGGGAAATCTCGGCCAGGCCATCGGAAATCGAATCCCAAATCCCAAATCCCAAATCAAGGAAGCCCCAAGAAGCCGACAAAGATTGACATTCGCATAACTAGACATTCGCTTTAGGAGGCAGCAGTTCATCGATTTGGGATTAACTTTAAAGGCAGAGTCACAAAAGGCCATAAAGCCACGATTTTAGGATATAATGTTGGCTACAACTGCCAATATATTAAGATACAATGTGAACTATAATTGCACTTTTATATCTTTTGCAAAATAACAGCGGTAAACTAAAAAATCTAGACTTTAAAGGGTATGTAATAAAAGAAATAGTTATTGAATAGAATTATTATGTTTCGAGTCTGGGATTCTGCAATTGTTTTATTTAACCAAATGCTGCTTAAAGTCATCTTTAGATTCTATAGTATCATTTTATACCCTTGCAGGATATTATAATATTAGTCAGAAGATTGCAACGAAGTGAAGGAGTTATTTTCGACCCTATAAATCATATATATATTCTTGATCAGCATTAAGAGTCGAGTCAATCTAGCCAATTTTTTTTTTTACATTTTTTTAACAACATTTAATTTTTAGAATTTAAAATTTATAATGCTGATTTCTCAAACGAATAAAAACTAGCATATGACGGTTACCGAATTGAAATTAATGCATTTTTGGCTTAGTTATGAAAGATTTTAATGAAAGGGTAGATAAACTTTGGCTTCTTGAAGTTAGATTCCTTTCTTGGTTTTTTTGTACAATTTACTTTTAATAGTAATTATGTTAAACTCTTATTTTAATTATAAAAGATTAAATGATTTTTATATATATCTTACACATGGTTGATTTAAGACCTTTATATATAAAAGATAATCTAGCAGTACAGAGCAGGGCAATAAGTACACTGATAAAAAAGTTCAAGACTTTTGGTAAATTTTCATGACTTTTGGTCTTCTTTTGAGATTTGTTTTTTTATTTTTTAATTTGTTTTGGTTTTAAATGAAGCTTATAATCTCGTAATTCCAGAATTTTTGTATTTATATTAAATTAGTATTTTTGGTTTTATATTA
This sequence comes from Drosophila punjabiensis, assembly GCA_008042585.1. NCBI lineage: Eukaryota > Metazoa > Arthropoda > Insecta > Diptera > Drosophilidae > Drosophila > Drosophila punjabiensis. Next base: position 3,772 of record VNJR01006014.1, on the reverse strand, counting down.
AAATTTTTATTTAAGAATGCACAAGATCTTAAAAGATTTTATATTTTTATCAGTGTAAATAAATAGGTATATTAAATTAATTTAAATAATAAATAAATTTATAAATAATTATGTATTTATGTATGTATATAAAGACCTTCCTTTCTGATTGAGTGTGGGGCACAGCGCTCAATCTGAAATATGTCAACGTTGCAAGGGCAACACAGGAGGCGGTCGGAAGGTGGACACCCGGAGTCGCTTGGCTTGGTCTTCGCCCTGCCCTGTTACACTCCCTAGTGGTAGTGGTGGTGGTGGTGGTGAAGGTACTGGTGGTAATGGTACTACCACTAACTGGTGGTGGCGGCGTTGTCCACTTATCTCGCGCAATTGATCGCGGGTTGTTATAGCCTTTTGCTGCTGCTGGCGGCCATTGTTTGCATTTTTTCAGCTCTTTGTTGTTCGTGTGCTGGGTTCTGTTCTGTTTTCTGTCTAAAATGACATTTTTCTGCCGACTTGTTTGTTTGTCGTGTTCGATGTGTGTGTGTGGGTGTGCTAGTGTGGTCGTGTGTGTTTGTGGGCGAGTGCTTTATCGTTTGACAAAGGCAGCCATTTTTGGCCTGCCACAAACGGCAATTATAATTGCGGCTACTTATCAGGCGGGCGGCAATTGGGGGGGTTGGGAATTGGCTGAAACACTGGTTGGTCAGTTGCACTTTTTTTTCTGAAATGTAAACATCGTTTTATAGCCCGTTGGCGCTGATTGTTTTGGCATTGCAAAGGCAGGTGATTGGAGTCAATGAATACCCAGTGAAGTTGTTTGTAATTTTAAAATGTAATACAATTACTTAGAAATACCTTTCTTATTTAACTAGACTACAATTTATATTTTTCTTGAATATTTTAAATGTAAAATTTACTAAATCTAACAAGAAAGAACTACTTCAATTGCTAAAAAATTATGTGTACAAAGTTTATTTATTTTTTTGGCAAAAGTCGCGCCTTTTTTTTTGTTTTAATTTAAAGCCAACTTGACCTCGAGTCTAGAGAATGTTCTCATTTTTTTTTATTAATTTTTTTAATTTAAACCTTAAATTAAATCATGAGTTATTTTTCCGCCAAACTGACTCCCATAGAGTGCCAGGTAGTTAACGTTTTTACAACATTTTCCTTGTCGAATAAGCCCTACGAGCACCGTTGGACAGAGTATGCATAGATTGCACTTTGTTTACATTTAGTCTTTATGGCTTTGCCTTGTTTTAAGCTCAACGCTGTTGTTTATGTTCATAGAATAATTATATTTAATTGGCGCCGCCAATGGATCGGAGTAAACATTATGGGGAAATGCATTACGGTCTTCCCTTCTTCTCTGGAATTTCATATGAGCCTTGTTGCCTTGCCGCACAAAAAAGTATTTGTTCAGCCCGCTAATGTTGTCAGTGCCCGATACCGGGGAGGGTTATCCCCTACTTAATTGGCAAATTATATAGATCTATATGGTGTGCTTGTCTAGATGCGATCAGCAGTGACATTGATGTGACCGGGCAGCTGCTGGCCACAGCCAACGAGCAAAAAACGATACAAAAAAAAAAACGAGTTAATAAGAAACTTGTTACGAAATTAGGCAGGCTGCCAGGGAGTTCCAGGATTGAGGGGAACCGCTGGCCCAAAGCACACACATAAGTCCTCGCTGGGGCAAGGGACGTCGGCGCGAAATTGATATGCGAGCAGCGAATAGCAAGCACCGCCAATAAAATAATAACAGCCTACAGTGGAGGCTTAAAAACGATAATTAAAAACTATAACGAATTTTGTAAAAATAAACGTGAAACTTGGGAGAATCACAAAATAATTACAGCTTTTTAAAAAACCTTAAGGAATCATGGCATCTAGAATTATAAACCATCACAAATTAGGAAACTATTGCTTCTGTGATAGAAAACCGAAAGTTTTTTATTTTACATTATCCACCTTAGGTGTCTGGGATAAATTTGGAATTATTTTCACTATATCAAGCTCCTACTGTACCTCGCAAGCGATAAGGACAACAAGGTAAGGCAGTGCAATAAGCTGAGTGATCTGAAGAAGGCGAGGAAAAGCACCTGCACCTCGCCCATCTTCCTGAAACTGAAACTGAAGCTGAAGCGTAAATTGATAAGCCGCAAGATGGGAAATGGGGGAAATGCGGCAGAAGGTAAGTAAACTGGTTACCTCAGTTCCTCTCCCTTTGACTTGGCTCTTCCAATCCTCCTCATACTTATTAGTGCCAGCGATTGACATGAGCTGCCTTCTGTTTTGCTCAGTCGGGGCATCGCATCTCTTTCTGCTCCTTGGACTCCTTTGTCCTTTGCTGGATCAGTGGGTTTTGGATTTGGGTAGGAGTCTCGCCTGCTGGCTAGATAAACATTTGGCTCATCTGCCTTAAGACTCGGAACTTTGCCTTGAATACTTGCACGCAATGTACATAATTGACAGAGCTGCATTCTCCGACCAAAAGGGCGAGGGAATCCCCTCCAGGAGTCGAAGAAGCGGTACAGTGAGCACTCAGGCAGATGAGGAAACTTCTCTTAGAAAGTATTTCAATTTATGGGATATTTCCTGTACTTGTTATTCAAATAGTAGAGCTTAGGTGTTATGTTATTTTTTTAAATGAGTATCATTTTTTGTTACCGGCACTATATTAAAATTCTCTCCCACTTAAATTTAAATTATTTTAGCTGTTGTTCCTACATTTTATTTACTATTACTATATTCTTTGACTTAGACTACAAAGATTTCCTGCAAGGGAAATTGCATTTAGGGAAGCTTAACTGTATCTGTGTTTGAGTACAGCTTTCAAATCACGTATACGCCTGGTTGATCAGATAAAAATTCGTGCGTATTAACTTGCTGATTTCTGATCTGTTGAGTTGAATAATTGTGTCAAATGTTTTGCCACTGTTTAAAATATCTTAATTTTTGATAATGTTCTAGTATATGTATAATATTGATTAAATTTATGTTAAAATGGATACATTTGTAAATTCCTATTAGGTACATATATAAGGATATGTATGACGAGTGATAAATTTCATTAGTGAGATGCAGATCAAAAAGGATTATATATTCATATATAGAGAATATTAAAATTAAATTTTCTTATATAATTTTTTGTTAAGAAAGGTTTTCATGAGGAATCAAAATATATCAGTGACCGTAAATAATGATTATAGGGAAAATTAAAAAAAAGAAAATATATTTACATATATAATATAAATACATTTTAATTATTATTTGTAATAAAAAAAAAATACAAACCAAGTGTAATCATTATTACAAATTTTTAAATTTATGGATGTAAAAAATAGATACCTTTTTAATGGGTTCAATGCTTTTGTGGCATTATCCTTATGATATTAAGAAAATAACAATCCCTTAAGTATTTCCTGGCGAGCACTGTACCTGATGAGAATTTTCAGGGAACACAGAACAAAACGTCGAGAACCATCTGTGACATGCGGTTAAAAGGAGGAAGTGGCATATGGCCGGTACGTGGACATAACCCTCTGAGTTCGAACCCGCATCCAAGCCCAATGGGCTTCTTGAGTGCGGACATTTTGGCCGCCTAGAAGATGTGCGAATATGATTCTTGTTCTGGTTTCTGGTTTCTTGGCTCAGCCTCTCGCCTCCAGTTGCCTTTGTTGCTTTGTTGCTGCTGTCATGTGGCACACGTGAATAAATCATTCGCGATAAGCGCGAGGTGAGTGCTCATGTTTATGGACTTAATGGCTTTGGTCACACCAAATAAAATTTGCAT
>VNJR01006013.1:0-366157 GCA_008042585.1 Drosophila punjabiensis | reverse complement strand
GCGGGGCCGACGCAACTCCGCTCCCGCCACAATGCCGCATGCTATTATTTGTACTGCCAGCCATCAGGTGACTGATGTTTAGGATATCCGAAGCCACCCAAGTACGTCTAAGTCTAAGGATCGACATTCAAACAGCTGCATTCGAAACGGAGCAGCATAGTAGGTTATAGCTCTCAATTAGGTCTGAGAACCTAGCAACCAGACCAATGTTCACCTTGCTCCGGCAAGGCCCTGCATCGAAGCCAGTCGAGGATCCCCATCTCCATCAGCCTGACCCGTGCATAAATATTATTTGAATTCTGTTCTCATACTCCATGTGAGTTTAGGTAAAGCTTACGTTCTTAGATTCAATTTCCCAGTGTATCCTGGAATGACTTAACAGAGACAGCAATGACTGGTAATAGATTCACACAATGATCGATCGAGAGTAACGTAAAAGGATTTTGGAATTTGGTGTATTCACTCATTTGTAAATAAACTCAGAAACTTGAGAACCGTGTACTTAAAAGTGCTGATAAGAAGACTTTAATTTTAGTTTTTACAAGACCCCACGCACATTTATATATGTATATGTATGTAAGCAACCGATAGAAGTTTAACTTGAAAGCGGAACTATGAATTAACTTGAATCGCGTAGGATTTAAGGTAAATAAGTTTAAGTTTTATATAAGCGTACGAGAGAAATTACTTGCGAGTACTACAATAACTATGCCTACCTAAAAAATACTATACCAATACCAATAATTATAAACAATGACTATATCATATAGCTGTAGCAGAGAGATGTAATGTTGAATGCAATAATTTTTAGCAAAGTCCGCGACTGTTTTGCTAGTCAAACCGCACACATAACATAAATAGATATGCAAACCGATCGCACACTCAGCACACTTTATGCATTAGTTTTTACTGTAATATCGAAGGTGCCAAAGTATTTGCTTTTAGTTTTCTAAATGGAATAAAGCAAGAGAGAATTCTGTTTAAATTGAGTTGCAATGCCTTATGTTTTCTGTGTTTATTTGTAGCCTTTGGTTAATTTCTGTAATTCATGTTTCTGTTGCGTAGTTAAACATTAAAACTCCAACAAGACCATGTTGATCGGTTAGAACAACCGAGAAATACATAGATTACCTTTGCTAAGCCCCTTTAACAAATTGTGGACTCAAACATTTATAAGAACCAACCAAAAAATAAACATACTGAATTTTGAAAATTGAAAACGCTCGAGAGTCGCCGCTTCCTTGCCTTTCCTAGACTCGCTTGTGATCGTATCATCTTTTGCCTGCTGCCGAACCAGAACTAGAAGAACATTTCCCATTGCAGTTTCTAGGCAGCGAGGAGAGTATCCTGGAATACCAGCCAGACCCGCCAGAGCGGATGGCAATTGTGGATGCAGGAGGTGCCTCCGCCCTCGAGCCTGTGGTCGGACAAGCTCCAGCTCGGCCCAGCGCTCTGGCGGATCTTATTCGGAGCCGCGACTTCGTGATCGACTTTCCTCGAGTGTTTGTTTTGGACAGTGGCAGTGTGGTAGGAGCTCGTGAAGTGCTTTTTCCCAGCCGATTGCCCGAGCGTTCTCAGAGCTCCTTGTCGCTGAGGCAAGCCCGCGATTGGATGTGCCAGATGAGCAACAAGCTGGAGGAACAGCAGGGTCTGCGACGTCTGCGCAAGGACGAGATGCAGCAGGTAATCTATACTCTATAAAAGATCAAAATATTCTATCCTTTGACTTTATTCCTTTTCCAGCAACTTCTTAGTGCGCGGGAGTCGGCCCGCCACCGGCGCTCCCGATCTGCAGATGGGCGGTACTCAACCGGATGCTTTGGTGGTCGCCAGCGCCAGTCCTCTGTCCAGGGCTCGGCTGTCCAAGGACAGTCCCAGCTCCAAGCCGTGGTGGATTTCCCCCAGATGCGTCGCACCAGCTCCACGCAGACCCTGCAGCAGCTGACGGACGCTTCTTACGCCCAGTCCCGGCAGAGGCAGCGCGAGACCTTTGACTTTGCCAGGACGCGGCGTCGCTTCATGAGACGCGAGAGCGACGAGATATCCTTACGCTCCCTGGCCAGGCCTCCTCCTGCCCCCCAAGCGCCTCACCGGGCGAGGGAACCCGATGGAAGCGGCCAGATCACCATTCAAGTGAATGGCGAAGGTGTCCACCTCAACGAGTGATTGTAATTGCTTACGCTTATTTGGTGAATTAATTGCTTAAAATATAATGTATCTAATCTATGCCTTAAAAAGTGTTTTTAAGGAGAGTTAATACTGTCGGTGGGGGAGCGAGGAAGAAAAGTCAGACCCCGCTCCTCACATGCTTATTTTTGGGCGAATTCCATTAGGGATTTGCGCGTGTGCCCTCGGCCAGGTGAAGGAACACGAAACACGGCCTGATCCCCTAAACCGATACGCTGGCTGGGCATCGACCAGGCAGACAGCGAGGCAGCAGAAACTGACAACGGATCGCCGACAAGCTGCCGCGATTCGACAGCTCAGGGGAGATCCAGATTCTGATCCCACCGAGAGGGCATGCAGAGCAGAGAGCGGAGAGAGAAATAGAGCACAAGTTATGAGGAAGCCGAGCGGTTGAAGTTGCCGCGGCCAACGACAGCTAATAAGAATTCATCATGTGCCGCAGCAGCGGGATCAGCAGGGGGGAGCTGTACCAGGGTACCAGGGGTAACTCCCCCAGGTGGACGCTGGCCGCGAACGGCTCAGGATGAAGGGCAGAAGGGCGGACAAGCGTCGCCTGCACGCGCCGTAATTGCAACGCAACAGGAGGGCCCCCAAATGCCTGGACCAGGAGCAAACCGAAGCAGACCCAGCTTCAGCTCCACATCCACTCGATGTTTATAAACTTAAAGTCTGTAATCACATTAGGGCATGTAGTGGGGAGATCAGAGGATCGGGGATCCAGGCTTCGGCTCTGACTCTTGTGCCCAAGCTGTTGCGGCTCTATCACCTGACGGAGCTTCGATTCTTGGGCTCCGCGCTGGCTCTGTTGACTCCGCCAGCTCCTCTTCTCCCCACCGACCTCCAATGCCTCCTGGCAATCGATGACAGCACGTACGAGCTGGGCTCTCCCCCTCTCGAGAATTGGAGGAGCAGTCGCTCTCTTTGTTTTTTTTTTTTGTTATTATTTTGCTTTGGGCTTTGGGCACAAGGGGCGTGTCGCTGGTGGGCGTTGCACTGAGCATTCATGATAAAATTATTATATTGTCCGAGGGCCGCTGTTTTAAGGAAGCCGTGGCCGGGGCAAGCCAAGGAAGAAATGGATGAGGTCATCAACATAAACAATACCATCATTTTCGGGCCAGAATATTATTGAATTTCCAATTAGATTTTGAGAAAGGAAAAGGAAGTTGTCGCTGGAAAGTGCTGCCCATAGGAGGTCCTTTTGGGCACTAGATGTCGCCAGCAATGAAAAAGGATACAATATATCGTGTAAAGATAAATCGTGTAAGTCTACATTACTTAGAAAAATATGTAAATAAATAATAGTCAATAAATATATAATATATAAATTATAAAACGTTATTGTATTGCTTTCTAGAGATAGCAAATACCTTCCTCAAGGAGAGAATATTTATGACTTTTTGGTAATATTCGCTATTAGGGCAATCATACTCTTATGCCATCAAAAAGCTTTAAATATAATAAATATTTTATAGACTTGAAATAGTTATTTTTCTGTTTAACTTTGGATTGATTTCACCGATAAAATCGACTTTTTACACACAAGATCGATTACTCCAAACTCATTTATTGTTACCGCCCCGCATCAGCCAAGGATTTATCCTGGTCGGATGGCTCTGGCTCTGGGCCATAAATAAATAGGCGCACGACAAAAAACAATGCACCGTGCTAATGTGGCAAGTAGGAGGCTATGCCACTGAGCCGCATCCAATTGCCCGGGCGGCAGATGTGGCTGCGTTCTAGGTGTTTCTGGACAGGCCCAGGTCCACAGGCCACAATGCCAGTAGCAGAGCCGTCGCTAATCTGCTGTAAATGAGTAACACGACGCAATCCATTGCATTGCATTGCTGCTATTGAGGACTCTCTGATCCTCCATATGCTCCATGAGCACAGCCAGTCCTGGCATTTCCAATCGGAACGAATTGGGGGAAACAATAAAACCGATCTGTGCAACCAACCCTCTTTCTCCTCCTCCGATGTGTGAAGTTAAATCCAATCAAGGATCTGGCAGGACAGCGATCTCTTTGCAAATGTATTCTGATTTAGCAGCATACTTATATGCTTCCGTATCCAGTGATCTCGCAGGACAGGAAGATCGCCACAAGGATTAGCCAGAGGACAGCGCAAAAATGGCGATTCGATGCGCTGACTGAGGCCCGTGTGCAGATCATCCCCCGAATGCCCCGAAAGCAGCTCTCGGCACGGATCTAAACTGGATCCGCCTCAGCCAGTGGGTGTGGTGTGTGTGTCACCATTGTGGGACTTGGACTATTGCTGTACTGCTCAGGTCTCCATTGAATGCTACTTCGAATTGTGATTGATAATTGCGCAAGAAAAAATATGTATTAAATCATTTGAGAGACTTGCAATAACAGCCATTCGGAAGTCAGTTTGTGCCACAGGCCTTCCTAACAATGTTGATGCTAGATTCGATATCTGTTTCGGTACTAAGCTTCCCCCTGACCTGCTTCCATCTGGCAAAAAGTGCTTCATTCTGTGGGGGATCAGAGCAAGTAATCCCACGGATAATTCACTGCCTGCGCTGGCCTTAGGGAAACCGCGGCTACATGCCACAGTCCTGGGCTCATGAATATGTTATTTGGTCCGCCTTGCTGGCAAGAGAGAGAGTGATTCATCATAGGCCAGTGGGCTCTCGGGGCGATCTGTTCCTGCTGTTGATGGCGATGGCGATCATGTCGATTGCTCGCTGATATAAATATAAATGGGTGCGCATTGCGCTGATTTGTCGGCTTGACTACAAAGCGAAGACTAACGGCAATTTAGCTTGGCCTTTTGGTTTATCCGCAGCCAGACCAGCGATCTCCTAGATCACCGCAATCGCCGCCGATCCTGATCTTGTAAATCAGTTTGCTAAGCGATCTTTTTTATGGCCACTGAAGTGTTTTCATAGTTGGTCAGTGTTCATAGAGACTAAGACTAGTTCATTCACAAGCAAAATGCAGAAGGAGAGACCTGGACTCAAGCCGATCACAAAGTTAATCCACAAATTGTCACAAAATCAAAAATCAACCAAAATATTTTCTAGACCTGCCTAAGCCACTTCCCCGCGGGGCAGGCAGCCCCTGGTTGGAATTCTACCGAAATCGGTATATCCGAATATCCGCTTATATAGATCAGCGCGATCAGCGGACAAAAACACGAGGGGCGAAAAAAAAGACAAGAAAACGGCATGTTGTCAAACGTTGAGTTGGCTCAGCCGCAGGCCGAGATTAAGTTGGGACTTCGCACCCGAAGTCTCCTTTGCGGACTCCGCGTCCAAGGCCAGAGATGAGCTGAGCAGCGACGAGTCAAGCCATCACCGTGGGCGTGGCTGCATTTTGATTGAAATCAAACACAAAAGCAGATTACAATTTATTTATTTGGCCAAGCGGCGTGTTTGGGACGGAGGGAAAAGGAGTCCGAGGATGTCTCCGAGAGGTGCGCGTGTGCAGCGGATTATCCTTGTGCACTTGTTACACATACTCGCAGGAGACTGCAACCGGAGACCGACAAAAGCAAAGGAATTTAAAGACGTCCAAGTTCAAGGGCCGCCCGAGGACCACGACGAGATGAACTCATCAGAATCAGACTCAAGACTCAGAACCAACAAGGAACTGATCCCGTTCGCCTGCCGCAGGTCGAATGAAAGCGGATTAGTTGGCCGAGAGGGTGCTAAGTCGGGTAAACGCCTACTCCACCAAAAGTCATGTCATGTTGTGCCAGAAAGGATTTGAGCCGGTTGAGCCACTGACACAATTTCTTGCACCTTCATCTCCGCAGGATAACATCAAAGATCATGCTTTTTGATCCTGCCCTGCACGGTTTGGCAATATTTATTAGGTTTTATTGGATTTGCAGCTTAGAGCTCAGAGCACTGCGCAATCTTAGATGTGAATGTGAGGCCCTCCCCCCAAGGACCTTTTGCCTGGACACCTTGGGACTCCTTGGGCGAAACCAATTCCACTTGGTCATGGAGCATTACTCGTTGCCGTTTTTATTACTGCCACCTTGCAGATCATCTTGTAGTCGCATTTTTTGGTCATTGTCGAATTATCAATGATCAGCCAACCAATCCTGGCAGGATGAGCCTGGCACAGCAAGGGTCTCCAGTTAGCAGTGAGACGTGTGCCGAATTGTAATTACCAATTTCCTTATTAGTGAAGATGATCTGGTTACGGAATTAAAACTATATATATACCTTTAAAACTGCGTTTTTGAATCATATTTCGTTAACTTCTGGCTTCCAAAAAAATAAGTAAAACGCATTAAGAGGACTTTGTCAGCAATGGCTGCCGTTCTCTTGACTTTCCTCTTTTGGCAAGAATTGTTGCCATTCATGATGGCTGCCGCGGGGAGCAGAGGAAGTATAGATTTTTCAACCACCAAAAGGAAAGGAAGAAAGGTCCCTTCCGACGGGGAACAACTTCAGAGCCTGGGCTCGGTCACACCAAGCGTTTATAACCGCCAAAAGCAAACATCCACCGAGCAGATCGAAGCGTAATAGGCGTAAAAATAATCCATCTTTCCGCTAAGCAAGCTGCAGTCGTCCATTACCGTCACCTCGTCCTGGGCGCACGGCCTGCTCAGGACCTCCCCTTGGCGGGATCAGGGTAGGGCCCAGCCAAAGGCAGCTGCCAGCCAGCTAGAAGCAAAGTGTAAAAAAATGTTTCATTTTAGATCTGTTGAAAAATAATGCTCCCGTCTTTGTCCTTTTTCCCCGTGATTTCTGCACGCTTCACGCCAATTTGCGCGCCTATCAGCTAGGTGATGGCAGTGATGGCAATGGTGGTGGCTATGTTGTCCTAGATGTTGTCCTAGAACCCACTTCCCTTCCAGTTTTTCCGTTGGCGACTGGCTGCATCCTTTCGCACATTGTTCCTGGCCCTCCCTTTGGCATGGGAATCGCTTTCAGTGGCGCGAAATATAATTCATTTAAATGATTGGGTTGTTTGTATAGGGGAAAGTCGTGGAAATTCGTTTTTCCACTCGTTCACAGAGTCATGCATATTCCTGGGGGTGTACCAAGTGGAAATGCGTATTATTTTCTTTTTAGGATCTAGCTCCAAGTTGGACATGATGCTTTTTACCAACATTTATCGTGGCAAATTGAGAAATTCCAGACTGAAAACGTGTTGGGCGAGGGAGAGAGAGAGCTTTTGGGTTTTTTAGAAATTACCAACAATTGACATAATAACAAACGCTTGTCTCGCTATTTTTGTTCCAATAGAAAAGCAGCCGAAGACAACTGTAAGCGAATCAGCTCGAAAGTACGAGTGCGAGCACAATACGGGGCCACAATTACAATTACTAATGCCAGTTGGCCAGGTCGGCATCGGCATCGACATCGGACTTGGCTTCGGAGACGGCAAAAGATCAAAGCAAAGCACAAAGCTAGGAAATAACACAGAAAATAACGTTGCCAGCGTGCACAATAACAATGGCAATAAAGATAAAAATAAAAATAATAAAATATAAGCCAAGGCAAAGTGATGTTCAGCAAAAATGGCACAGACACAACGGCAACAAGAGGCATTGCAATGCCATCGCCATCGCCAGCTTCAGCTTTAGCTCCAGCTCCGTCTCTTCCCAAATCCCAAAGCCAGGTTGGAGTTCACCTCCAACCTCCACTCTCAACCCAACTTTCCCAAGCACTGCCAGTATGCAAATATATCATAGCCGGCTAGTTACCCTGATGGATGCTACAGCCGAATGGTTCATGACTCATCCGCACTGGTGGTCACCTCCTTGGTTCCCCATTCTGCCATCCTGGCGAGCAGGTACGACACCAAAGTTACGGTTTGATCACAAGTTGAGCGTAAAATATGCTAAAGATCACCCGGGTTGTCAGTGGCTTAGCCAGTCAGTGTTGCCATTTTAGCATTAAAATATTATAACAAAAATAATGGAAATAGTTTATAAATTATAAATTACATTAATAAATATATATAATACAAACCACACAAAACATCAAATCGAATTGAGTGAAATTATTTCCTCCTTTTATTGAGTGATCGGTTGCCTTAAAAACGATTGATAAAAGTAGAGTCTTATAAAAAAATATAAATATTATATTAATTTTTTTAAGATTTGTAGTTTATTTTAGCAAATTTTAACTCAAAACAACAACACTATTGCCAGTGTGTGTGCCGGAAAATGAGCGTAAAATGATCAAAGAATCTTCGCGCGCCATGCCACATCCACAGAGTCGCCTCCGAACCCATCGGTTCACCTGGACAGGACTTTGGAATTGGTCATCTTCTGCCAGTTGCCAACGCAGACGGCACGTATACTAACTACGTGCGCGCATTTTGTAAAATAACATTCAATTTGTGCAACCTGATCAAGCTGAAACTCAGACTCATACTCAGACTCAGACTCAGACTCTGGCTGATCGCCCTTCAATGCTGAACATTACTTAATAAATAATCAAAGCACTCCGTTGTAATCACATTTCTCTGCGATCCACATTTCTTACCGAATCCTGCGACTGCGACTGACGCTTGTGCATATTTTTACGCTTGCTTAAAATGGCAAAGTGCTCGAGTGCGCCCAGAGTGGCCCGCTCAGAGCTCAAAGAAACCGCCGACGGGCAACCCGCTCCCGCTCCCGCTCCCCCGACACTTGCAAGTTGCAACAGTGCAACAACTGCCACCATCGGAGATGGAAATTACACGTTGCTCGCCGCTCTGATGATTTCTACAATTGCTGCCCAGCATCGGCGGCAATAACAACAATTTGTTCGCATTGCCAAAGCAGACAGGCTGGCTGCTGCCGCTTCATCGGCGGCACTGCAAGAAAATGAGTGTATGAAATGGGCTAAAAGATGTTGCAAGTTATTAAAATTATGCCTTAGCTTGGAAGGAGCGAATTTTTGGGAAGCTGAAGTTTGTGTACCTTGGCAGTTTGTCGTTGGATTGAGAATAACTGAACCAAAAATGCTCTTATTTTAACTTGGAAAGCATTTATAGGTTCGATTTCATTGGGCATATGAAGTTTAAAGTTGAAAAATTTTACATTTTATACATTTTATTGACAAATTCAATGATGCCACACATAAAAGACAAATTTTTTTTAATGAAAAATGTGTGTTTTCAGCAAACATAGCTAAATCCATTGCTTAAAAAACTGAAGTAAGTTTTATATCAAATGATTTTGCTTCTGCTTTTGCTTCTAAACAAATCAACTGCAATTGAAGCCAATTAAGAATATTGATAGAATATATAGAGTCGAAAATGACTCCACTTTTTTAATATATCTTGAAATATACAAATGTTTATTTGGTATATCGAAAACCATTAAAGCATAGCTTAATCTCTTTTATTTGGTTTTTGCACAGCAGTTAAAGTACCTAAAAAATAAAATATATAAATATAAAATCTTTTGTAATATATCTTTAATAACACTAGTTTATTTTTTCCTGTGCCTTCCAATTGGCCCAAGATCGGGTCGGCATTGCAATCGACTCGCAGCTGCACTGCCATTACTCAGTCGATCTTCTGGGGCCCGGGTCCAGGGCTCCTCCCGGTCTGGTGGTTTCTTATTGAATTATAATGTTATTTAGTTGCGGCTGCCGCTGTGGCTGCCCCAATCGACGTCATCGATTGTGGATTGCTGGAGCCGGGAGACGTTGTGGCAGCGATCGTTGTAATGCTTTTAGTGGAATATAAAGACATTGGAGGAGGCCTATGATTAGATGGCTCTTTAGAGCCAAGCTCAAGTACATAACACGGCTTCAGAACCCGTTAGAAGGGAAAGGATCTTTCAGAGAGACACCTGCTAAGAAAAGGGAACCCCTTCGTAATAAAGACATACTTCCACCCGAGGCAGGGCGACGACTGTTGCGGTTTGATTAAAAGCTCACTTGCGTAACTCAAACACTCGGCTTATCAAATTCTCAACGCGAATCGATCAAAATTAACGCGTAATTGCCCTGCAGGAACCCTCCTCCTCCCCAGCGGAAGACGAACCGCATCCAAAAACCCGAAACGGAGTCAGAATCAGCCCTCTCACCGCGAGAGATATGCTCTAAATTTGCGTTACGTAACGGAATTTAAAGCGTTCCTTATCAGATTGGTTTTGATGTTTTATCAACGCTCGCCGATCATGGCTCTCATGAACGTGAATACTATCACACACACATCATGCTGCTGCTTTCGACACGGTTGTTGTTGCCATTTAATACGTAAATAATTTTTAATGAATATATGATATATACATATGTGTATATATTTTTCGGCTTGCTGCCTGAAACAAGCTGAAATGAGTGTGTGAAAAATTGGCGGAAAATGCCCAAAACGTCAACACTTGAAAACTGTATTATAATTCATTGAATTAGCGAGCGAACGAACGGTGGCAGATCGGTGGCAATTAACGGTTGCAAGTAGTTTGGATTTAAGTAAAATGGGAAAGAAGAGAACTAGTAGCTTGGCAGATCATCAATCATAATCAGGATTCGGTCTCAAAGGTAACTTAGCTACCGGAGCCACACCTTTGAGACAAATCGACCGCACAGGAAGTCTGCTTTTTGAGGCAACCAAATTCGCATGCCTCCAACTCCATGCCCCGCCGTCTATCGAAAACGCATAAATCACGGTGTGTGTGTCGGGAAGGGCCTTTCAACAGCTCTGTCAAAGTGCCGCTGCGGAACTCGCACTCGGCCACACAAATTTAATTTGTGTATAAAAATATCCAAGTTGGTGGGCCCGAGACAGGGACCCAGTCCAGGATAAGAGTCATGGGCACAAACGAAGCCGCAGGCTACTGTATGGCAACGGGAATGACAAAGTGGAAACAGGACAAGACAGGCCAGGCCAGGCAGGATGGAACTCCCCAGGACGAGATGTGCGATCAATTATGATTGTCACAGCTGACACACACTGTGTGCTGAAGGGAGACAGAGAACCACGAACCTGTCGTCGTGGCCAAGGCAAGGACTCTCCGGATCCTCGAGACCCGAGATATGAACTAATTGATGTTTTCATTTTCGGGGCTCTCTGACGGCTGGACGAACGTATTCATTCTAGGTGGTAAGTGCGACGCCCGCTGAGCACACATAATTGAGAGCAGCGGGAAGAAAGGACACCGAGACCGGAGAACCGAGAGTCGAGATTTGAGATCTTCTACCTACGTCTACGGGTCTATGGCTTGTAGCTCTAGCACCACCCAGGACCCCGAATCGGCCGTAACTAGTGCAGGTTGCATGGGGAAGGACTAGTTGTGCGTACAAGTAGGTCCTGCCCTCCCTCGCTGTCACTTTGTCAATGGCTTTGTTCACTCCCGTGTGCACTTCGCCGCCCTTTGCCGGGTCCTCTCATCTTCGGCCAGGCCCACATTTTTGGCGGCATCTTTAAAGTCCTGACGTTGGTGGTCGCCCGGAGCAGTGCTCCGGTGCTCATATTTTGCGCATCCCATTGTCAATTGCTCTATTTGGCTGCCAGGCGATGTGTGTGGCTCCCAGGACAATGCCCAGTTTTCAGTTCCCAAATTATTCTCGTATTATCGAATCCGCCAGTGTCCGTGTTTGCCGTGTTTTTGTCTCTAATTGTTTAATTGTCAGATCATGAGTCGGCTTGTTGTCTGGCCATGTCAGAGGTGCCTCCGCCCTCGTCCAGGACCCGCCGCCATCTAGCCACGACGAGGAGTCGCATCCCTACGAGGGATAAATGGGCGATCGACATGTTAGTACATTGTCCTCCTGTCATTTCGGGGACAATTTTCTGAACTATTTTGAAGGATTATAGTTGCTTGTGTGAACCTGTCATGGGCCCTGCCGCATGTACATGGCCACAACAGGTCCTGTGTGTGGTCCAGGATCTTGGAGACAATGTCATTAGACTCTAATGGAGTGTGAGAGGCTTGTCTCTATTGTGTCTCAGTGCAATAATGGGATCAATTTAATGTCACAAAGGCCTAGGAGATCCTATTTTAAACTAATATCCAGGTTTCTTATGGTATTTCTGATATTAGTCTGGGAATATGCTAAGCTGCCGTTTTACCAATCTTTAAAAATTCTTTCTTAAAATCTTGCATAAGATTCTATGATAAGGATAGGTTTCTGTGAGTGTTTGATTTTATTTAAAACCTACAGCGTGAGTTGTAGTTATTTATTTTTATTTATTATAATTTTTTAGAGTTGCATCTTTATTTATTATACTTTTTTAGAGTTGCACTTATTTATTATAATTTTTGAGGGTTTTATCTTTACCAAGATATTACTAATTTTTACCTATAAGTCTCCAAAATTATATTTCTTTCAAATCCAGTTTGTTTTTCCCAAAAGAATTTTAACATGAATGCTTTTTAAATTTTAAATTTCAACTTTTATTCTTTTGATTTTTGCTGCTCTTCTTAAGTCTAAAAGAACATGATCCTTAAAGTAATATTCGAAATAGATGTAAACAGTCTTAAAGTCTTTCGATGACGACTTATCGATAGTCTTAAAGTACTAAGAGCTTCCCTCGCTCTTAGAATCCAAAGTAGGGATAGGTGGGGGCGGCCGGCATCATGGAGTTCTTCTGGTCCACCTGGTGGTGATATCCGCCCATGTGGTTGGGCGCGGCTGCCGCGGGCGGGAAGAAGGAGCCGGCAAAGTTGTAGCTGTCCCAGGAGGAGGGATGGTGGGAGCCAGAGGCGGCAGCGGAGGCGAACTGGGAGCGAAGCTGCTCGGCGGATGTGGCGGCTGTGGCAGCACTGGGCATGGCGTAGGCAGAGGCACCGGCGGCGGCAGAGTAAGCGGCACTGCCAGCTCCCACGCCGTAGGTGGGGTTCATGAAGTCGCCGCTGGCACCTGGCTGCTGGGCCTGGGCCTGCGACTGAACCGGGCTGTGGGCGGCGGAGCTGCTGCTGCCAGAGGTGCTGCTGGCCGGGGACATGGAGGCGACCGAGCCTCCATATGCGGGGTGGGTCTCATAGGCAGCTCCCGAAGTGGGCCAGGACTGGGCACTGTACAGACCCATGTTGGGAGCAGCGGCGGCGACAGAGGCGGAGGATGCAGTGGCTCCGTAGGAAGCGGTTGTGGCAGCGAATCCGGGTACTTGCTGGGTGTTCAGCTGCTTGCGCAGGCGAGCACGACGGTTGGAGAACCACACTTGGACGCGGGCCTCGGTCAGTCCCGTGCCCTGGGCCAGCTCCTCGCGAGTGTAGACATCGGGATACTGGGTGCGGGCGAAGATGCGCTCCAAAGCGTCGATCTGGTCGTTGGAGAAGGTGGTGCGTGAGCGCCTCTGCTTCCGCTTCAGCTGCACACTGGGCTCGGCGTCGTCCTCGCTCTCGTCCTCGCTGCCCGCGGATCCAGCACCTCCACCGCCAAGGATGCCATCAATGCTGTGAGAGGTGCCCGAACCGGAGGAGCAGCGCAGCAGGCGCGAAATGGAACTCACTGAAGGGGCGCTCTGCTTGTCACAGACTCCGGCCTCGATCAGCTTGGCGCGGATCTCCCAGCTGAAGATGCCGGGCTGCGACTGCTTCAGCTCCTCGATCCTGGCCTCGATGTCGGGAGTGGCCACGCGCGGCTTGCTGCCGCCGATCACGCCCGGTCGGATGGAGCCCGTCTCCTGGAAGCGGTTGAGGATCTTCGAGACGCAGCCATGGGACACGCGCAGCTGGCGGGAGATGACGCAGGGCCGCACACCGGCGGCTGCCATCTCCACGATTTGACGACGGATGTGATTGGGCAGTGGACGCCCGTTGATGAAGACGCCGCCAAGCTGGTTGACGCGACCTTGTCCTAGAATCAAAAGAGAAGAAGGAATCGGGATAAGTACATGTAAGCAATCGGAGATTTTGGAGTAATCCCTTTTCTAGGGATCAAGTGCTCTTGTTTTGGAACTCAAGATCTTTCAATTAACTTTTTTTTTCGTGCTCAATTGAGCGCTGCATTCGGATAGCTCTAAGCAGGATAAGCCCAAGGATCACTTGGCACGATCTTTTGTTGCGGACGGACACAAACGAATTCGTTGGCCATTTGTAGACACAACAAAACGCAAATTGCCAATTTGCGTAGGCCTCCTTTTTTTGTTTTGCCAAAAGAAGAGAATAGAAAGCCGATCTGGCCGGGGAATGCAGCTGCATCCCAGGCCCGGCTCATGCAATGAAATCAAACTAATAATCCATAAGCATAAGCTGCAGAGACGCCCAGCTGTGCCACACAAGTGTGTGTATATATGTGATGGCCCCAAAAAAAAAAAAACACCAAACACAACACGGCCAAAAGCCGAAAGCCGAAAAGAGAAACAAAATCCCCGACCATGTGCAGGCCAAAGCCTGGTGCTTTGGGGCGCTGACGTTGCCAGCTACGTGATGCCCGAGACTGGGGTCCCGGGATCGGAGTCGCTCCAAGATCAAAGCCCAGCGCCACAAAGCCGCCGGGGCAAGCTGGTCGCGCCAAAAAGTCTGCAAAGTCCGGGCTTGAGTCTGGCTCTGGGACTGGGTCTGGACCGATCACAATCAATAAAAGCTGATCATGCTGCCGGACGACGGGTAATGATCTCTCGTTTGAAAACAGCGGGCGAAAGCGCTGCCCAAAATGATGAGCCAGCACTTTTCCGCCTTGGCCTGACGTTTTGTACTCGTAATTGTGGTAATTGGTAATGCTCGTTGTGATCTATGGATCTGTGTTGTATCGATCTATATAGATATAGACGCTTACCTTGGAAGGGATATCCGGCAAAGTAGGGTGTCATGTTGATAGCCGAAACAGCCATAACTTTTTCTGTCGAATGTTGGTAGTAATCCGTGGTTAGAACTTGCTAAAGTCTTGTCTTTCTCTTAAATTCTTATTCTTGTTCTGATCTTTACACACTAAGTTGCCCGAAATTTACGCAGGTTAGAATATTTTCGAAGGCACTGTGGGAGAGGTGATGCTGCTCGTTTGCTTGACAGCTCGAAACTGATTTTGAGACGGTCAGCCGCAAGACTAAAACGAATTCGTGAGATTCTCAAAGCCTGGGAAAACGAGTTTTCGGTCAGTTCGGGAGAGAGAACCGGTGCGGCGAGGGTGGAAGTTGAGTCGAGAGTTGCAGCGAGAGCGAGAGATGACGATCTGCTCGGTTGGCTAGAAAAGAGCAGCACTCTGCCGCTTCCAAGTGTGTGCCAGAGCAGAGCAGTCCGAGGCAGAGCAAGAGAGAGCGAGAGAGTGAGGTTTTTCATAGCATGGCTGCAATTTTGTTAGCTCCGCCCTCTGGAAAACTGAATTTCGAGCTGAATTTCGACCCGTATTCCTCCCTGACTCAACTCTGCTGATTATTTATTTTATATTCCGCTAATTCAAAGTTATGCGAGTCTAAATCTATGTTTCTAACTAACTGTCCCGAGTTGATTGCGCATATCGTGGCACAATTTCCTTAGCCACCTTCGCAAACAAAAAAACTGTTTTCTGCACAGAAATAGATTTCCATTATGGAATCCGTAGAGCAGCAAACACTCTTGTTGTGGCTCAATTCAAGGCTCTGAAATGGTTGTGGGGCGTCAGGAAAGGAAGGCAGAATGCAGAAAAAGTTTTAAGCCCTCAGATCTCTTTGGCTGCCATACCTCAGACGCATTTCGTTTGCATTCCATTCTGGCAGCAAGACTGTGGCCTTGCGACTGGCTGGAGAGTCCTTGGGGGGCTCAGGTAGTAGTACACGTGTCTGGGCCCCTCCTTTGGGGGATTTTCCTGTTCACTTGGCAGGCGATTCTTCCATTCGATTGATTCGAAAGCACAAGTGCCTTAAAGCCAGTTACAAAAGCACTCTTATTCCGTTACTATAGTTTATGTTTTATGGCTTAACTCGGCAACACGCTCCATTAAAAGTTCATTTCGCAGCTGTGATTCAATTACCGAGCAGAGTCGTCGTCGCTGTTTGCCTACATTAATTAGAGACAGTCAGGGGCCACCCATAGCCCACACTCCAAGCCGAAACAAAAGCCAAAATTAATATTCATGAGAAAGAGAGAGAGACTCGGAACGGCCACTAATATGTGTGTGGATGGACCGAGTGGGAAGCTGACAAAAACATTTTCGCACGAGCAAAAAGGAAGAGCAAAAGAAAAAGTAAACTCCATTTCCGAGTGCATGACTTTTGCTTAATTTACAGCAAGTACGAAAGCGAGTGCGAGAGTCGGCCAAAATCAAAGAAGTTATGGCCATGTTGCGTATACGCCGCGTGTGCGAAGCATTGAAATTATGCGGCATCATAGCCAAGGCAAGGCTGGGGACCTCAACAATGTCTGTGTGGAGTTGTTGCCACTGTTGTAGGTTTGGGGCGAGGAGTCAGTGTGTCTGTATCTGTATCTGTAAGATACTTTCGGCGTGGGTGCGACTCTGAGAGCTGAATGTATGACATTTGGCAATAATTGCGGGACTATTGTTCGCCCAACAGCCACGCTCGGTGTGTGGCTTCGCCTCGAGGCAATCGCTCAAATCGTTTGACAACTGAAACTGCTACTGTGCGATTGGCAAAGTAGCCGCAGATTCAGATTCCGCTTCGAATTCGGACCGTGTGTCAGCGGGAATGATGAATCTGTGCCTGACTGAAATTCAAATGGCAAGTGTTCGCTGGAAGCCCCTATTATCTACCATTCTCTTCTATATATCTGCAGATATATTGCTGTTCACTTTCGCATTGACCTGAACCACATTCGAGAGCTGCCAGCTTTTCGATACACATTATATTTGTGGGAAACAAAAATGGCCCCGCCTCAGACTCAGAGCACCATTCGAGGACGAAATACTTTTCTTCCCCCCGTTGACTTTGGCATTTTTGTGGGAATTTTTTAATATTTTTCTTTAGTCAGAAGCAGACAGGAGACAAAGGGGGGCAGTCAGTATATTTGCCTAGCTGTCGAGTATCACTTCGAGCTGGAAAATTCATTTGCGGAAAAAGGCACACACGCGGGTGACTGCGGCCAAAAGGAATTGACTTGAGTGATGGCCTTAAAATGCTGTGGAATTCAATTTTTACAGACATTTCTTTGTTTTTTCCTCGCTCGGAAGATGCTTGGAATCGATAGAAGCAACTACCCAAAGCGGCGGACATAATTTTTCATAAGCGTCTCGTGTATTTGTGTGTAATGAAGACCCTCGGCTAATGATACCCAAAACGCTCCCAATAAATTCCGCTGAGAAATTACCACTAACGCCCATATGTCAGCTTAGGTCAAAGCTGGAGTTGGAGATGGAGCTGGAGCCCAGGGCAACGCAACAACAACAGCTGTGGCAGCGAAACAAGAAAACTAAATTAAAACTCAACCGCAACTGTTTACACAGCAAATGTTACCACAAAGGGGCGGCTTTGCCTGGCTTCAGGCTGAAAGCCAAAATCCCAGAAACAAAAAGCAAAGATGATTAATTAAGGCGGCTACTTGGCAGCGGAGGATCGGGATCGGGATCGGTATCGAGGCCAGTTGGCCGCCGCCGCCTCCACCGCAGAGGTGAGAAGAGTAATATGTACAAATATATCACTCCTTCGGAACGGTTTAAAAACGAATTAATAACGTGTGATCGGAGGCCGCCCCCAGAAGTGCGGAATGCCAGTTGGCGAGGAGTCCCTTAAGGACCCTGAGACCCAGCCAATCAGGAGTCTTGTGCGGGATGACGCGGCAAAAGGATATCGAACGAGGACCGCTTGACTCTGGTTGGACGCACAAAGAATGCCATTATGTGCATGATCTGTGGTTTTCCCCACTCCAGCTTCCTTTGCGGCGCTTTGTCGGCAAAAGTGTGAACAGAACCGAACAGGGGAGTGGAGTGGAAAGGAGTGGTGTGAGTGGAAGTAAGGGGAGGATACGGACACCCAAGCCGCCGCCGCCACCGCCACCATCGAAGTGTGAATTCTAACAGCCCGCGTCGGCGTTGCCGTCGTAAATAATGCATTCGGGACTTTGGTCACAGTCGCTGAAATGTACGGATTCCTTGAAACCATTGAATCCAAGGAGCGAATGATGATCGCGATCAAGAAGAGGTATATCCAGCCTAATTGCCCACGGCGTAGCGCCTTCATTTATCGCATTCCTGTTAATTTCGAGCTAAACCCGAATCACACACCGATCGCCTTCTGATATGGCTTCGATTCCTTTGCTTCGATTCCTTTGCCTCGATTCCTTTGCCTTGATTCCTTTGCCTTGATTCCCTTGCTCCGATTCCAGATCTTAGAGAGGTCAGGCAGCCAGCGCCTGGCTTGGCGTTAAGCCATAAACTCGTTTAGCACCTGCCGCGGCGGCCCTGAAAGGTGTGATGTCAATGATTGTAATTATGACGCCTGAACATATTGCCCAATAAAAGGGTTTCGCCGACTCGAATCGACACGGCCAAATCGATCGTCATGATCGGATTCGGATCTCTCTCCACAGAGAGCGATATCTGGATCCTGACCCGACCAAGCTTAATGCCTCTTCGTTGCAGCTCGGTTGCGTCCTACCTCATCCGTAAGAGAAAATAATTCATGTCTTATCACATTACGATTAGAACTAATTTGACATTGAAATATTAGCATGTCCAGACCCTAAGATGAAATAATCACGAAACGCCATCAATCCTTTTGAGGATGATGCATACTTATGTACTCCAGCCTCGGAAAAAACATAAATAATCTATGAAATTCCGTGCAAGAGCTGGAGTTTTCCCTCTTCTGGTTTCGGTGGTTTTTGATTTATTTACCATAGTAAATATAAATGCATTCGAAATGCATTTTAGCCATGCACTCGGCTCCGGCCACCGATCTTCGAAATTATCGTCAGTCGCTGCTGCTGCATGTGAAAATGGAAATGGAAAATAAATAATTATTCAAAGGCTTACTCCGATCGTGGTTCTACCTTTAATTAAAAACGCATTTCCCAATGTCCCAGCCAGGCCTCAGCTCAGCTCCAGTTCCAGTTCCAGTTGCATCTCCAAATCGATTTGATACAATTTCGACTTTGTTGGTTTTTCCCCAAAAAGTGACAATTGGCCAGCGTGATTCTCCATTATTCCCAGGTGAGCCTGAGCCAGAGTCTGAGCACCTTCGTCGGCACATGTCAAAGTGCTGGCTTCCCGTTAAGGCAGCTAATGTTTTGGACTCGTGCCGACTTTTCCAAATCAAATTGTGCAGCTTTCTTGTCTCTAAGTTTTTCCCTCGGTTTCGGCAAGTGTGAAAAATTGAGCTGCATGTTATCTCTTCTGTTGATTTAATTAGATTTCGATTTGTTGCGCCATTTTGCGCATTTAATTGATGTTAGGTTCCAGGAATCGAAGATTATTACGGGCTGGTTTTGAAGATGCCGCCGATAGGGCTCCTCCGCTATAACTTTCTGAAATCGTGATAGATACTTTCCAAGTATTAGTCACCTCTGGCCAGACAGCCAGTTCTGCGAAGAGGTTTTACTGCTATTTAAATTATCAACCATATCTGCGTATTCAGATATTTGGATATTTAGATATTTAGATATTTGGACATAACTCACTGCCTTTAGTGGGCGTCCAAATCAATTTGCAATAAGCATCTAAGCGATTAACACGTAAGGCATCAGCATCTTCATTATCATTATCACCGCTCTATGCTAATTTCCCAGCTAATTTCGGTGGCCAAAAACCCACAAATGCCAAGTCTCTAATTTAATTAGCATAATTTGGCAACACCTTTTTCGGTCGGGTGTCGACGCCTACCAACAATCCGGCAGATGCGTATCTTTCGGATCGCCTTGCTGACTGTTTGTGCGTTTAGGCTAAAAAGCGCTGCTAAACCGATTGGCAACGCCAACGGCAGTGGCAGTGGCAGGATGTTGGCCGTATCCAGAAGTTGACTAAGTTGGCGTGTCAAATCGATCATCGGCACAGTTTGACAAGTCTATTTGGCCGACAGAGAGACAGAGAGAGACAGGTCCGTGAAGCAGGAAACAAAACCAAAACAAAGTCTCTCTCTGGACCACCGGCAGTTTCGGTCTGGCCAAGTCCAGACCCAGAGTCGCCCGGTGTAGGGACAGGGACGGAGCGTAACACTTACAATTTGTAATGGCCTCTAATCATGCGACAAAAAAGAGGAAGAGGTCCTCCGGCCAGGACCTACCGCCGCGGCAGCAGCAGCAGCAAGACAGGTAGCCGATTGGGCAAAATGTAGCAACTCCTGCGCCCCGTCAGTCTGCGGTTCGAGTGTTAATGGTTTGTTAGTACGCGGCAGTGTCCTTGTCCGCCCATCCTATGTCCTACACCCTATACTCCTCCGCCCACCGCAATTATGACTCCTGTGGTCGTGGTTGTGTTGCCGGTAATTTAGTTATCTCCCCCGAGACTGCACGCGATTTTCGCCGGAAATTGACGGTCGGCGGTCCACAGAGATCTTTGATTTAGCATGCACTGTTTAAAAACGCATTCGGCAGCCTATAAGCCGGCTTTACAGCCAAATGCACGGCGATAAACACCGCAGACAATACAATACGCTCGGCTCATAAATCTGCAAAAATCTGGACATCGATTGGCGGGAAAAGGGGGGCTGACTGCATGTTTAGCAAATTACTCAACAGCTGGGAAGCTGGAGGATCTGGTGGAGGACGGCCAGCTAGCCATTAAATAAATTATAAAGAACCCAGCCCCTTGTGGGACTTCGCGCGATGGACTCGCGCCTCTCCATGTGGGAGACGACACGCAGTCTGCAGTTTCCGCGGTTTGAGGATCCCAAGGAGGTGGGGCATGTGTCAGCAGCTTGCTCAAAGCAAATGCCGCTGGGAGTTGGCTTTTTTTGGCTGCGTTTTTAATTTATGTTATTGATGCGAAAGATATATGAAAGGTACTGAGAGAAATGGGGTTTAAAGGTTCTCTTAACAAATTATGAACATTGCAGCTTGGATCTTCAATATTTTCCGCAAATGCTCAAGGCAAAAGTTGTGTGTGGGAAAAATGTAAAGATGCAAAATTTCGGTGAAGGTTGCTGCACTTCTGCGATTCTGTGCGTGAGCAGTTAACGGACAAGCCAAAACGAGGAACACAGACGAAATGAGTTACGGATTTGCCATCGCTTAAGTTGAGTGCCAATCTGAGCCGGCTCCAAACTTCAGTCATATAAACAAATGAACATATGTAAAATTCATGCTCGACAGCGAAGACTGGGACTGGGACTGAGGCTGATGTGTTTTACGACTTGACACAGAGCCCCAGAGGATGAGGATGGGGATGGGGTCTCTGCAGTGACTGGACAAAGTGGCCGACAAAAGTCGGTCGGAGATCCGTGCGCTTCAGCTTCAGCTTGAGACTCAGCTCGGAGCTCGGAGTTCGGAGTTCGGAACTGACTGAAATGGCTTTGAAGCGCACATTTGCCAAAGTGATCGTAAAAATGCCAAGCCAAATACCTTGAGCACGTCAAGCGCGGCAATTAAAATTGAACTTTTATGTTACAATGACATATAGCCCAGTCGCATCGCCATCGCAGTCGGAGAGCGCCTTAGAGCTCTCAAATGAGATGGTGATGGGTGGCAAGTGGCGAGTGGCAAGGAGTGGAGGCCATCCGTGTGAACGGGGCAAGATCAAAAGCTTGAGCCGCAGATACGCACTTGCAACTGGGAAAAGGACGCAGATAGCCAAGTCTCTGGACAATGCAAATGCCCCGTCCTCGACCCGTGCTCCATGCAGTTTTGTTTCACAATTTAATTGCAAATAAATTGAGTTTTTGGTACTTCATTTAAGCGAAACACGCTAAACTTTCCTGGACCGGCGGCGGTTCCATTAAAGTCGTCGTCGTCATCGTCGGTTGTCTTGGGATGTCTCTCTCTTGCTCTCCAGCTGGCTTTTACGAGACTGAAAGTTTCGAAACTAATTCTTTGCATGAAATTAAAATTGTTTCCTAACCTAAAGCGAGCTCTGAAAATATCTCTCTACCCTTTTTGAGTTCCTGGAACACATCTACCACTTGTATCCTTTTGCCTCATAATGATTTTCCGCTAACTGATCCATCAAAACTCCGTTAGAAAACTGTCAACAAATGCTAAGGAACTCTGAGCACACACAGTAGTCTCTGGACTTCTGGAAAGTAGTAGTAGTAGTTGTTGACCAAAACGGAAGGCAAAACAAACAACCAGGCGAGCCGACAAATATTGAACAATCCCATATGACAGATCGCTCGTCCAGGACTAGGACTACAGGACAAGTGAAAATTAGACACACACACGAGCACACTCAGCGAGGAGAGTTGTCAAACAGTTTTCACTCCTTCATGCTAAATTTGCAAGGCAAACAAACGCTGTCGTTGGTCCCGCCGGACCTGCCACATCCAGGCAGTTGAGTCAGTGGCAGTGGCAAGGACGACGGAGGTGTCACAGCGGCGGGGTGCCAGGACACAGCGAGTGTCGTTACTCGATTGAATTTCGGCATAGAACTCCGATTTGGATTCGGTAGTCCTCTCAGCCCCAGTCCTTGCCAGATGCCAAAGGTTTATTCTGAGAAGCCTTCAGCAGATAGTAATAATTTTTGAAGACCACTTCGCACATCCATTCGAAAGAGGTTTACGATCTCCTCTTCGAAGGAGTTTGAATGAATTTGACTGTACCCACACGGGTCCTTTACGGCCCCTCGTAATGATCTGTAGAGCAAGTTTTATGTCCTCTCTTGGCGACAAAATTTACAGCCTTCAGTAAATCACGAGTGTGGCCAGCATGTGCTCGGGATTCAGGATAAGACGGCGGTGCCATAAAAACCATATCAGTAGCATTGGCTCAGGGACCTAGAAGCCTGTACAAGGACTCGATGCTACTTTACGGCCAAAGCTATTGAGGCCTGAATTCAGTTTATGAGACGCTAATTGGGGGCTTTGTTGACGAAATATTAACTGGAAAGTGTCCCAAAGAGTGTGAACTGTAACACATTTTCGCTGTCATTGTTTACGAATTTTTGTAGGTTCGTTTTTATAGGAATCTGATTGTAGAGATTTGAGGAATTTTATTTAGTAATTTTTCCACTTTAAAGTCCTTTTCCCCTCAGAAACATTTCCCTTTCTTTGCCTCAGATTGCCAGGCAGGAAGTCAATATGCCACAACCACATTTATGGACAAAATTTCCGTTTCAAGAGTCACTAAAAGGACTCGCCTCGGCTCCCTATCAAAACTTGGAGATTCTGGCGCTGCCACGCATGAGGAGCTCCGATAATTGAAAACTGTCAATACGCAAATTAGGGAATTTGTCATGTTATCGTGACCAAGTGCCTGTGGTCTCGGCCTGAGCACGGAAATGGGCGGGCGGAGGACGCAATCAATTAATGCCCTCGCCAGGCCAGGCCAGGCATGTCCTGCTTGGCTCATTTGCATTCCAGTGCACTCGAAGTGCCTGGCAGAGAGCTGAGTCCTTGCATAACGCTTCATTAGCATCCAGTTTAATGCTGATTACCGCACAGGGACTCCAGCAAGCCAGCTTATTAATAAGGATACCGAGTACCTAGAGCTAGTGTTGCCTCAGCCTGCCAGCTCATTCCGCTCGATTCAGCTCAGGAGTTCGAATATTTTCATAGCTCAGATTTTGCATTTGCATGCGGCCTGCTGCCAGGACCCAATTCCTTGCATTCCGAACTCACTCGCACAAAGGGAAAGGAGCAGCCATTTTGGCTGCTACCGCTCCCTTCCCTTGTCCTTTGCCTGGTTTGGTCCTGTGTCGAAGCCAGATGCAGGCGGCATGTGCGTATCCTTAATATGCGTAAACTTCACGCTTAATTCTTTATATTATGATGATGTCCTTTCGCTGTTTTCGCTTTTGTTCGTTGGTTTTTCAATTTTTTTTTCAATTTTTCAAAAACTGCAGTCCGTCCGAAAACTGTACCAGGTGTGACTTTCGTTTGCCATTAATGGTTGTTGATAGATTTTTATGTTTGTATATCGGCAAATGACTCTTACAGTTCGGGGGTAGAAGTTTCTGGGGGAGTCTTGACTTTTTGATGCTCTCTGCCAGCTTGTTAATAATTTCCCAAACTTGTGATCCTTCAGTCCTGCGGACTGCAGGCAGTTAGCTAATGAGCTTGAAGCTAATCCCCATACGGCGTCATTATTACATTAAATTTCATAAATCAAATGCAGCTTCCTGGGCCAACAAGCTGGCTAAGCCAAGAAGCTAAAGGAAGCCCGTACACAACCCATAAACCTTGCTGACAAAGACTTGGCCTAACTAGCCGGGAGGAAAGGAAGGATGCAGCAGGAAGAATGGGATAAACATACATTTGGGACACACGACACACACGCAACTGTGGGTGCTAAAAATGCCAAAACCGGAACGATTGATAATGCGTCCTGGTCTGGGTAATGGGCAATGGTCTGGTCTGTGTCCTGTGCCCTGTGCCGACGGCAGCCTTCACGCTTTAATTGGCTGCCGGCGACAAAAATAAAAGTCATACAATTTCAGGACGGGACAGCTGCACACATAGAGGCTAGGTGATCGGGCGAATTTCGACGGGGGGTTGATGTGCGGACGGATTATGGATGCGGATCCAGATGCGCTTCGCTATCAAACATCCAGCGGAGAACCGCCCCGAACTGGCTTGGCCAATCAGAGCTCTTCCCGGGCGTGGCATTAGCTCGATTAAAGCGATTCTCCCTGGGACTCTCTCTCTCGCGCGCGGCTCTTGCCTCTCTGTTGCACAGCGAAGTTTGATCGGTGCCATATTGTATCTGAGCATCGGAGTATCCGAGCATTCCGAGTATCTGTATTTGTACCTGGAGCGGCGTGGCGCTATCAACCACCGAAGGGGCGGGCGCGAAAGCTGCTCTCGCTCTCCAGCATCAGCGACTCCAGCCCGATGTGGTGGTGATGGTGGTGGGTCGTCGCGGAAACCAGTTTATGGAGCGATCTCATTGTGGAGTAGTCGTCGACATAGCTTGGGCCCGGCCGGCCTTCGTTAATTTATGCTCGCGCTTCTCTTTAGTTGCTTTGCAAGTCTCGTGCTGTTTGATCGCCGAAGCGCGCGTAATTCCAAGAAAAAATCGAGAAAAAATCCCGCTGCGTCCGAGTGCGATTGTCGCCGCTATCGATTCGGAGTTGAGTTTGCGAACTTCCGTCGGAATCGTGATGGAGTTGAGCCTTTGGGCCAGCTTCCGAGTGAATAACTGCAGAGGATACTTGGCATCTCGTGTGCAATTGTATCGACTTTGAGGCATTCTCTCAAAGCCAAAACCAAAGCCAGTTTGTGCTAAAGTGAGGCATTAGTTTAGTTTTTAAGATATATAATATCCGTAAGCAGATAGCAACCGGACAATGGATATGTCCAGCGCCAACTCGTTGCGACCCCTGTTTGCGGGTTATCCCTTTCAAGGTGAGCTTTACTCTGAGGATCCTTCTTAAAAAGTCTTAGATCTTTCTCAGGTTATCTCTGTTACAAACACAGATTTTCCCAACTTATTTAATATTAGTTACAAACTTTAATACCATGTTTACACTCTTCACAGGACAAGGTCGCGTCAACCAGCTTGGAGGCGTCTTCATCAATGGTCGCCCGCTGCCCAATCACATTCGCCTGAAAATCGTAGAAATGGCGGCCAGTGGCGTTCGTCCCTGTGTGATTTCCCGCCAGCTTCGCGTCTCCCACGGCTGTGTGTCCAAGATCCTGAACCGCTACCAGGAGACGGGCTCCATCAGGCCGGGCGTTATAGGTGGTTCCAAGCCGAAGGTGACTTCGCCGGAGATCGAGACGCGGATCGATGAGCTGCGGAAGGAAAACGCGGGGATATTCAGTTGGGAGATACGCGAGAAGCTGATCAAGGTGAGTAGCAGCCGCACCTGCAGAGCTGCAGGAAGCAATAAATGTGCCAAAACAAAAGGATGCAAGGACTTTGTGTCAGAGAGACCGCATGCCATTATTTGCAGACACTGAAAAGGCGATGCAAACTAGAGGTTCCTTTCGCCGGCAGCCTACTTCCGTTTTCCGAAAAGTCACGTGGCAGTCTCGGGCCTCCTGCTGGCTTTGTTATGGCACGTTGCCGACTTCTCCGCTTCCGATACACCGCCGGGTCCTCTTTTTGCATACAAATGCCGGCTGGCCAGATGGCCCAAGGACCGATTGTGAACTTGGCCGCTCTTCTCATTGACAAATTTGTTGTACAACGGCGACGACGACAAATTTTGCTTGCCACCCAAACCGTTGAGAAATCGATTAAACCATAAAAAGTCGTTGTTGTCGTTATTGTCGTCTTCCCTGTGTCGGCATCGGCATCGATTGTGTTTTGTCCTTAAGGCGGCGACAAGGTGCAAAAAGAGAATATATGTTTATGGGCCCTCGGGACATCGCTCCAAACTTCCTGTTTGACATGCAATTCAAAGGCAAAGAGCAAATATGACAATGTGTGGTGGCAGTGAGTTTGGAAAACATTACCCACACTTCAAGCTTTGCTCGGTGAGCTTCCCACCAGATGCACTTAATTCCTGTCACGTTTTAATGGACGATTTGTTGTACGACATGTCACCTCAGAGACAACGGAAAAACCCGGTCACAAAGCTCATCACCTTCGCTATTAGCCATTATTATTAGCCTTAAACTAAGGGGAAGATGAGCACACTTAGATACCTCGATTATTGGGAAAAACAAAGTCCAAAGCTTAGCTTATTGCTGAACCTACGCCAACATTGAGCGGCCAGCTGTGGGGATCAGCTTGCTCCTCTGGATGGATGAGGGCTGTCTCGGAGTGCTGTTTAGCCTTTCGGCGAGATTCCAGGAGGCGGGAGGAGATCCCCTCGAGTACGAGAACAAGAGATCGTGTATTTATGCGCCAGCCTCTTTTGGCGGCTCCGTCGCTCCGCTCTTTATTTGAAGCCGCAATTAGCCACACTTTATGTGGCGATACGATTCGGGCGACCATCGATACGATCGGCCAGATCTCGCACACGCACATGCCTATAAATATATATATATATTCGTCCGAGAGTTGCTCCTTGCTCTGTCCGCTGTCCGAACACTGCCCCCAGGTGCGCTTCACGGTTAATTAGAATACGCTGTGGGCAGCCTCCTCCCATTTCATTCTTGGCCATGGTTCCTCCCCAATCGATGCAGATACATCTTGTTCGAAGATCGTGATTGATTTCAGGGGCTGCTCTAGCTGATCCTGGAATACCAGTCTTGAGCCCTAAAATATTTATGAACCGCTGACAAACTGTTTATTTCCAGGAAACTTAATTATTAAAAAACACAAGGCACCTGTCACTCAAATAAAATAAAAAAAAAAACCTAGCAGAGACCCTCAAGAGGTAGACTTAGGCAGAGACCACAGCGATTTGGTCAAGTATCAAGCGCAGTCAAGTGTCAATCCGCCTGTCAACTAATTAATTAAATTTCAATTGAAATTGTTAAGCCAGAACGTAGCTCGCAGTCGGCGGGGGCTCGCCTCGGATCGAGATCAGTTTGGGTTCGGGATTGGAATTGGTATCCAGTTGTCAGTTGTTGCCCCAAGATTAGCCGTCACACATTCCACAGCAGCAGCAGCAGCAACCGGTCTCCGGCTCCAGCTCCAAGTCTGCGCTCATAAATAACCCAACAAAGTCCAGTTGAAAATCAAAACACACTTCTGTTGTTGTTCCCATGACACATTCAATAGAAATAGGAGTCAGTAGCCAGTAACCAGACAGCGCAACCAGTCAGCCAGCCAAGCAGCCAGCCAGCATCCATTCCAATCCAAATCCAGACTGGACAAAATGTCAGTTTCGGTTTCCGTGGCCGGCGTCTCGGGCTGTCTCGGTCTGGTCTCGGGCTGTCTTGTCTATGAGGTGCCAGTTATGCCACCTTTGTTCGCCGGGGAATTAGCCACAGCCCCTTGCCCCTTGTCGCTTCACCATAATTTCGTTGGTGGAAAAATATATAATTTCTTATTAATCATGAAAATGTTTGCGGCACATGCCACTCTATTTGAGCAACGCCTGACACTCTGGGTCACTGTCTGCATCCAGAACTGGCTCTCGCTCCCAGAGAGATGGCTCCGCGTCGCACAGTTGCTGGAAGCCGACATGTCGCTCTAATGAAATCTGACAGTTTTCGGTCTCCGAGGAGAGAGGGTTTCCCCGGGAAATCGCTGTGGGGATTGATTTGGTGATCGGACTTGGCCGTGTGGCTGTTCTTGCCCGGCAAGCGCCATTAGGCGATGAGCAGGAGGTCGAGGAAAGGGCTTGAATGCCGCTGAACTGTGTCAAAGTCAGAGGAAAGAGCTTAACTTTGCATGTGGAAGCTTAACTTCACGCCGTGCCATTTCTCGCAATTTGTTTTTCATTCCATTCCCGCAGCGGATTCTTCGGCATCTCAGCACTTGTCCCGCCTCTTGACACAACACGCGACAAGGGCCAACGCCACAGATAGAGATAAATCTCATGCCTGGCCGAACTCTCGGCTTGACATTTCCCTAATTGGATTACACACCAAGCCGGCTACATGGAAAATGTCCAAACACAAACAGCTGCCCGGCCTCTGTGGCATTAATGTCAGAGCTTTCCAAGTGCATTGTCCCCTTTGGGAAACAGTAGCTTCTGCAGAGGTCTCCGCCTTATCTTAATTGGACCTGCTTCGTGTTAGGAATCGATTTAAGATAAACCTGAATTATAAACCCATTTCTCTAATCCGTAAACTTTCTCCCTTAGGAGGGCTTCGCGGATCCCCCCTCGACGTCGTCCATCAGCCGCTTGTTGCGTGGAAACGATCGCGGCAGCGAAGATGGTCGTAAGGACTACACCATCCACGGAATACTTGGAGGTAAGCGAAACCCATTTGGAACGAACCGAAGACCGAACCGGGAACGAGGGGAATCTATCTCGCTGTGAAAATCACCGATCATTTATTTGATAATTTCGGAAAATCATCATCAAATCATTTGTAGCTCAAATCAACAAACTGAACTGGTGGCGGCGGCAACATGGCTTTGATCGTCTTAGAACCAGCGACTTAAACTTAAATCAAAAGCCGCTCGGAATGGAAACCGGGGGAAGAAGACTACAATGGATCTCTCTCTCTGGTCGATACGATAACGATCTCGATCGCTTGTTGCCGAAATAGGTGTAGATGATGACACCTGAGAATCAAAAGTACACCAAGCGAGACTCGGAGATTCTGTTGCCCAGTCCCAGTCCCAGCTAATAACCCTGCTTTCCTCTTGCCTTGCGTGAGACCTCGCACTGACCGCTCCCCTGTCCCCTGATCGGAGCCAATAATCGGACGGAATATGCATAGTCATTCGATAAACGACCGGCGGGGTCAAAGCCAGAGAGCTTGGTGTTCGGCATTCCAGTATTCGGCATTTGGAAAATTGGTTAGAAAATTGTTTTGTATGATCCCTCGCACTGTACTTGGCTTTTTTCAATTACGGTTGCCATGCCCTCCTTTTCGGCAATTGTCAGTTTTTTGCCGACATCCTCTGATATTTTGCCGACCTCGAACTGTCACAACACCAGACCCCGCCTCACAATGGCCCACAGGGGATTCCCATAGACGTCACCTTGACTCTGTCTCTCTGTGTGTGACAATGACTCTGGCTTGCATTCGATCAATGAATGCTGTACGAATATTCGGGTCTTCCGTCCTTGAAAGGGAAGTCATGTGCCCTGTTGTTCCTTTCTCTCCTTTTTTTTTTTAAACAAAATTCATGTGAGAAAATGGTAAAACAGGTGAAAATCCTAAAGGAGTGGTATTAGAGCAGGACATTTGACCTCTGTTAAGTCGCCGTGAAGCACCTGTATGTTTGGGCTACTTAACTCCAGGCCGGAATCGTACAAATATACAAAATGTATGTGCCCCAAGTAAGGGTAGTCATTATGTTGTCGAAGCGTATAATAAGCACACGCCCTCCCATCATCATTGATTCCCCCTGCCCTTGAACAGAGGGACCCATTCCGCTCCATCATTATGGCCAGAAGTGGCGGCCAACGGCTCGCAATCACAACCCCAAAACGGAAAGGTTGCGCAGAGACACATCCGAAGAGACTCTCCAGCTGTGCTGGAATCTTTGGGATCTGAGATCTGGGATCTGGGATCTGGGATCTGAGATCTGGCACTGAGGGACCAAAGTCGGTGCCCGTTGCCTGTAATCAACGCCTTCTTTGCCGGCGACCAAGTGACTCCTGGCCCTCCGAAAATGAAATTATGCATTATTAAATATATGTTTCTCCATCTTATATTTCGCGTATAATTTCGTTTGATTTGGATTTTGTACAATTTATACAATCTCTCAGCCTCCACGTCCACGTCCGACTCGGAGACTCTTTCCCAGCTCCCCAAACTACATACAAAGCCCCACGATCGGCGGCTTGCTTTGATCTTGGAAATACCGAAAAAACGCTGGAAAAATATGAAATGCCCAATAATAGCTGAATATACCTTGATAAAAAAGAAAGAGAAAATTGTGTGGGGGCTACCGAAAATAACGAAACAAGTTAGGTGACAATAATGCTGTTATAATTTTGAGACCGCCAAAGCCGTTATTAAGAGCATTGATAGCCTCCGACAGATGCCAGCCCCCAGCCTCAGCTTCAATAGAGATCCTCACCCAAAAATACCAATTTAAACTGTATTATATTGGAATAATTAAAGGTGTGTTTGGGGAGGCATCAGAGTCAGCTAATTATAATACAAATCTGGCAATATTTGAGCGGCTTTCCGGCGATGGCATCTCTCCTTGCCACTTCTCCGAAATCTGCAGCTTGATAAATACTTACTGATCTCGATAAATACTGGTAAACACGCCCCTTGGAAGGTACAACAAACACACCGCTAAACGCTGGCAACGCCTCCACCGACGACGCCTGACAATAGCCAAGCTGTCTGTGACTCGGATCCCGAGACCAAGACCATGACTGATAAATACGCGTGCGATTTGTTTTATTTGGTGCGATCCCAGGCCAGGTCCAAGTCCGGCCCACTCGGAGAGCGAAGAAAGTGACGCAACACACAAAGAAATCAAATGCCAAAACACCGACGCCGCCGCCACCGAGAAGTCAACAACGAGGGACCTCAACCAGAGATCCGACCCGATCCGATCCGATCCGAGAAAGAAAAGCCGAGCAGAACACTTGTGGCAATTAGTGGCCGCAACAATGGCATCAAGAGTGCCGCCGTGGGAATGGCCAAAAGGCTATTTACAAAATACTCTCCCCGATCAGAAAGGGCCCAGGACCAGACAATGCGGCAGCAGTGCCCAGGATCAGTCAGGATCCTGTCGAACGCTGCTGAGCCCAAAAACAGGTTCAATTATTTGCAGAAAATCTGGATACAGAGAGAGAAAAAAGTAGTATAACATAGATATGACGGGGATAAAGAAATGGTTTTAAGGAAATTGTGTCCTTAATTTATTTTTAAAATTTATTTTATTTTTATTGCTTTGCGGGGTATTGTTAGATATTAGTTACAGAACAATGAAGGAGCCATTTCCGACCCTATAAATCATATATCTATTTTTGATTAGCATCTACAGTCGAGTTGATCTAGCCATGTTTGACAGATAAAATAATTTTTCAAAATTTTACGAGGGGTTTCATCATTAAAACTGTTAAAAAATTGAACATAAATTTTACTTTTTTTAATTTTAAATTAAGTTTGCTGATTTATTAACCTTTTAAAAAACAAGCACAGAAAAGCTTTTCAAATTGAATTTAATGCATTTTTAGCTTAATTATGACATTTGAAAAACTCAAATTTGGCCAAAAAAAATTGCCAAATAAAAATATCGATTTAAAGTTCGTAAAATAAACAAATTTTTCGTTCTCTTCATGATATATTAAGGCCAAAAAGCGAATGGTTGTCAACAAGACATAGATTCACAATTAAATTAACTAAAATAATTAATTAAGAAAGCTTAAAATAGTAAACCAAAAATCCAAAGGAAATGTACCCTACATTTTGCAACATTTTCGATGGATCGGAACACAACACCATTCAACTTCTTAAGACGATCCTTAAGATAAGATAAGATCCTTAAAACTTTGGCCAATATTTATTATTATTATCTATAAAATCTTAAAATAATTTTTATTTAAAATAGCTGAACATAGAAAGGAAAATTGCTATAAGATCTTTTAAACTCGAAACAGCTCCGATTATATTTTTTTGAGTGCACAATGCCAAAAAATGCAATGGCCGAAGGACGAAGTCAAGCGATCCTGTTTTGGGAGTTCACACCTCTAATGATTCGCAACGGGTTGCCAAAAAGAGACAGCTAAAGAGATAAAGAGAGAGAAAGAACGAGCTGTTGGGAGGCTGAGAGGAGCATTCCTGCAGTGTCACATGACAAATGACTGGCGAAGGGCAAAGGAGCAGCAGAGCTCGACAGCGGTGATTGCGCAAAAATATAGTGCGCTATCCTTGCATGTGCGTGCGGTGGTCTCTAACCCTGCCAGCATCGGCATCGGCCTCAGCACCGACTCCAAGGCCCGAAGACCGAAGCCCGAAGACCGAACCCGCACCCGAGGCTGACCCTATCTCACACATATGGCCCGATGATGATCCAGTGGCTGGCTCATTTGTTCGACTCGAAAACCCATTAAAATCGTTCATGCCCGAAAAAAGTGTCAACGTAACAAAAGCATCGCCTTGACTTCAAATGCACCGATCCAGAGCGGCGTCTTTAATGCCCACCAGGGTGTCCTGGAGCGTTCCGTTTGATCTCATTGTGGCTCCGCCCGACTCTCGTGTATGCACTGCTGCAGCGCCCCCTCCTGAGCCTCGCTCTGAGTTGAAGTCGGACTCGGAGTCGTTCGTGTTGATGAGTTACAAAATATTTTATTAACGTATTATCACACTTTAACTCTGGGTTCTCCTTTGCCCTCTCTGTCGGTCTGTTCATCTGGGATTTGTTTTGATCAAGTGTTTGTCTGCATTGTTATTTAAATTAGTTTCATTTCATTCTGGGCTCGATCTCGGACTCCTCCGACTCCTCCTCCTCGATTCCGATGATTACGTTTCTTCTGCCGCCGGATTATGATTATAACTAATTTCGGCCTCTTTTCCATGTACATGGAAGCCCTGGCGACTTTTGTAAATTAGTTTAAATGGGCCTCAGCGGGAAATATGATTTGAATTTAAACATGGTATTTAGTGGTCTTCTCATTTGTATATTTCATTTGACTTAGACTTTTCCATTGCGAGGGCGTTTTCTGAATACTTTATTGGTAAAATTATACATTTTCTTGAAAATATATTCGCTCTCAAAAAGGAATATTTAAATAATAAAAATATGGAAGCCAGATTATGAATTGTAATGAAGGAAAGAATAAAACCAATAAGAGATTTCTTAGCGGCTGTATTTGAATAATCAGGACTTTAAGCAGCCACAATCCACAAGGATAATAAAGCAACAAACTAAAAGCAAGGACAAAATATGATGACAAAGAGGAAAATGGCGTTCATTTAAATTATGTTACGAAGGTTATAGAAAGGAGATAGTAAAAGGATAGGAAGTTGCCTAAATATTTGAATAAATTATATTTACCAAGCCAAAGCAAGTACGTGACAGTTACTTTCAAGTACTTTTCTCGAGGCTCAATTCAACCCAAACCCTTAAAGCTTTAAGCTTTGCAAACATTTCCCTTCTGCAAAGCAAAATGTTTCTTTCTGACT
Source organism: Drosophila punjabiensis (assembly GCA_008042585.1). Taxonomy (NCBI): domain Eukaryota; kingdom Metazoa; phylum Arthropoda; class Insecta; order Diptera; family Drosophilidae; genus Drosophila; species Drosophila punjabiensis. The sequence continues at coordinate 332,477 of VNJR01006013.1, read as the reverse complement.
TATAGGTACTTATAATTCTATATATTTTTTGTCCTCCACTTGTATTGTTCACAAATAATATATTTTTTGGCCAAGACGCTGGCAGCCATTCCACGCCATTCCTTCGCGTTTAAAACCTAACCCATGTGAGCGGCATTACTTTTTAAAGCTCCTGTAATCCTTATGCTGACATGGATCTTAAGACTTAAGAAAAATAACATACGGCGGAGTCGCGCCAAACTGAAATGAGCCGCGCGCTGAGCTGGGCTTGGGTTCGGGTTGGGGCTTGGGCTTGGGCTTGAACCTTCGGTCAGGTCCATGTCATTCCGGACCCCGAGACATGTCAAATCCCGAATCTGCTCGGCTCGGAGACAGGGAGCGCGCGTTCCCCAAACTGACATCTGACAGGCGGTCGGTCGGTACCGCGTTCTCCCCCGGAGCAGGGCTTCTCCCCTGGTCCCCCTCTTCACTCGAGAATGGTTTTCAATTGCAGGTCGCCTTGCATTAGATGCACCAATTTAAGTCGTAGATTCGGTGTCAGGACTGTTGATTGATGACAGTGCTAAGGTTTCGATCCAAAGCAACATAATGGGCAGGGTACCGATTGATTTCTGTGCAGCAATTGTCCATCAAAAGTGATTGGACTCCAAAAATAAGCACACACACAACACACACAGTGAGGGGCATGGAAAATGACCGCTTGCCTTTTGCACTTTGCCACCTTTGGGGGCAGCGCCTACCTGCTGTTAGGGAACACAACGTTGAACGTCGTCAGAGATGATGGAATACCTGCCCAGATTACGAAACCGCAGTAATTTATCAAAGCTTAGGGCCGGCCTCAAACGGTTTTCCACCGATGCCAGGTCACCGGTCAAAAAGAAAGCCCAGAAATTCAAAGACCCAACGCAGCTCCACAGTAGCCAAAGTGGTGCCCTGCCGGTTGGAGTTGGTGCCAAAATAAAGAGGCCTTTGTCTGGGTCGCCGCTGGATTGTTTTCTTTCGTTGACTCCCTTTCCCGCTCCCTTGGATGGGCAAGTAGCAGCAAATTAATAAAATGTTTAACATTTAAAAACTAATTGATTTTTCTGCCTTCCACCTTTTTCTTCTGTCGTTTCCCTGGCCCGTTTCAACGCTTTGTCTCTCGTCTCTCGGCTCCACTGGGTCTTCGCATCTCCAGGAACCCGATCCGAGTCGACCCCCTTATATCGTATAATTAAGTTTTATTGTTTCGTGTGCTGAAAGATTAATAGTCCGACTTCTGTATTTTATCATTCATATGCAGCCATTTCGATTCCATTTAATACGCATGTGAACTTTTCGACTTCTTTATGGGACTAAACAGTGGGCGTTCCGAGAGGTCCGTTCCGTTCCGTTGCGAGGTTTCGCTTAAGGGGATTTTGGGTGTGGCCTGAAGCTCATAAGCGTGCCAAAAGCATGTTTTACAGTTTCAAAGTTTGTCCCCAAATCCCATTCCGACAATTTGCATGAGACTCAGGTTGATATTGATGATAGCTCAAGGATTAGACCAGAGCCAGTTCCGTTTGATATAACTTCTATTTATCAAAACAGGTAACCGGAAATCAGATATAATTCGTAATGTCAATTAATAATATCTCCTTGGAAGACCGGAAAAGATTAACACTGACCGCAATATCGGTTCCCAAATAGGAGATCCTCAACCACACACAGACAGACCCATGAAAGGACGATAAATTTAATCGAGTCGCCGAGGTATTTCCGCTTCGCCGGCAGACACACAAACAGTGGTCACAGCGGGATCGGGACGGATTCTAATCCTAACCGAAGTCCTTTTGAAAAACGAGCTTGTGATCTTGTTGAATAATTCCCGCAAAAGGCGACCGCTGCTCCGCTTTGATCCCAAGCCGTCAAGCCGTTAAGGGTTGCAACTCCTCCGCCCCCGAACACGCGGCTTATTGTGTAATGAGCTCTCCAAATAATTTGGCATGCCTGATCCTCTTGGTGGTGTGGCTCCTCCACTACCGCCGCCACACGCCGCGCTTCAAGCCCGATTGCCAATGACGGCGGCTTTTCAGGGCCTCCCTTTCGTAAACAGATGCCGAAGTTAATTGGCGCACTCCTCCATGGCCGCTGACAACTTGCCGATCATCTTCTTGTGTAACATGATATATTGTGTCACTTGTCAATGCTGTGTGACTTTTACGAGCTGCCTGCGGCAACGCCCCCTCTCTCCAGCTCTATCCCATCCCTGGAGTGGATGCCGATGCCTTCTGTGGGATCGTCGGTGGCTTTGACAGATTTGCTGCGCTCCCTGACGTTTCAATTAATATGCAATGGCGCGCATTGAACGTCGACTCCCATTCTCATTCTTATTCCCGTTCACATGGAGATGAAGCTGGAACTATGATCGGGGGTCACACGATCGCCGCCAAACCACGTCGGTGGCCCCTCTATTCATTGAATTCGAAGATCAAGCCGCCGAATGTGATTCATTTTCAAGGGGTGTGGAAAATTTTATGGCCTCTTACAAGGCGTTAATAATTTTAGAGTTCCCCTCAATGCCTTTATTTAAAAACCCAATCGCTTTCCCATCGTTTGCAGGCCGAGACTCGGACATGAGTGACACGGAGTCGGAGCCCGGGATTCCGCTGAAGCGCAAGCAGCGTAGATCCCGCACCACCTTCACCGCCGAGCAGCTGGAGGCTCTGGAGCGGGCCTTTGCCCGCACTCAGTACCCGGATGTCTACACCCGGGAGGAGCTGGCCCAGACCACTGGCCTGACTGAGGCTCGTATCCAGGTCTGGTTCTCCAATCGAAGGGCCCGCCTTCGCAAACACTCGGGTGGCTCTAGCTCCGGCCTCTCGCCCATGAACAGTGGCGGCAGCTCCAGTGTGGGCGTGGGCGTGGGACCAAGTGGGGCCACTGCTCCTCTAGGTTTTGGCCCCCTCGGAGTTGGCTCCATGGCAGGCTATAGCCCGGCACCGGGGACCACCGCCAACGGAGCAAGCATGAACGAGGCAGTGCATCATACGGCCCACGCCCCCAGCTCCCATCACAGTGCAGCAGCGGCTGCAGCGGCGGCGCACCACCACACGCAGATGGGAGGCTACGACTTGGTCCAGAGTGCGGCCCAGCACGGATTCCCCGGTGGCTTTGCCCAGCCCGGACACTTTGGCAGCCAGAATTACTATCATCAAGGTGGGTGATCCTTGTACGGTGAAGGAGGTCCTTTGTTTATTTTTATATCCTTACAGACTACTCTAAGCTGTCCATAGATGACTTCTCCAAGCTGACCGCCGACAGTGTTTCCAAGATCTCGCCCTCGCTACACCTGAGCGACTACTCCAAGCTGGAGTCGCAGTCGCCATCGAACTGGTCCCAGGCCGCTTACCATCTCAACCAGACGGCGGTGGCCGCGGCCAACTACAATGCCCACGTGGCCCAGCACCAGCTCAATGACTATGCCGCTGCAGCGGCTCACGGGAATGCGGCAGCAGCGGCTGCCTACAACCACAACCACCCCTTGCCGGCGCAGGGCCAGGCCAAGTACTGGTCATGAGTCGGAGAAGGAGGAGGAGTCACCTCTCGATTTTCGCGTTAGTTTTATGCATTTCAATTATCAGCAGAGGCGGAGGCATCTATTTATACATCTGAAACGTGAATATGGAAAGTATCGGCTTGGCTATAATTTAAGATTACTTCGCTTACTGCCTAAGCATTACATGGCTTTCAGTGGCGCATTAAGGCTGGCAGCATTTCGAACCGATAGACGTAAATTTATTTATATTTATATTATATTAAGACGATATTGTTAAACAAGCTAGGATCATGAACTCATTCTTAATCAAAGATAATAAAAACAATTGAAATCAAGAGTCTGTGCATACTTCCTTTGGGAACCCCTAATAAAAGTCGGAACATTTATTGTAGGAACAAACCAGTAATATTTGTATATATTTGCAATAGTTTCATATGATATACATAGTGTGTATACAGATACATATATAACTTTGATAATTGGTGGATACTGCCGCAGCGAGTTCTAGCTCCCTCAACCTCATTTACCGCCTGCGTAGATAAGTTTCATAAATACATATAATCGAAGTAAATATTTTGTAGTAAATAATTAGTTTGTTTTTTTTTTTTGTTTTTTTAGCATTTTGAATACTTGTAGTTTAAGTTGAAATTACATTATCGTTTAAATTAGTTATTGACAACATCAGACTTATTATTACACACAGTGAATATGTTTATTTTTGAATTTCTTTCGTATTTCCAGGACTTGCTCTAGTAATTTGAAAGGGTTTAAAATCAATCCAAATATGCCTCGTAATGAAATACATTATACCCTTGATTTATATATATATATATATTTATATACTTTATTGTCAGTATTTATTTTTGTTATTGTCGGAAATACATATTTGTGTATATATATAGTATAATTATATGTATATGTAAATCGATATTTATTTCGTTATTCTTCTCACCAAGTTTTATTGTCTTTGACGCAGTTTGTTAACACTCTCATATATACGCATGATCGTTGGTGGCAATACTTAGCTTTGGACTACGGTTAGTACATATTTATTGTCATATACACATAAAGGACTTTGAGGAAAGAAGGAACCAAAGCTGGTATCGTCAGAATGCTATTAGCGACCAAGGAAAGGTAAGGGTTCTCGTTCACCGAGCAAGGTACAGCATTGGCACTAACTTGATGATGTTCCTTCGAGTGTTTCAAGTTTAAACTATAGAGACGATATGACTGGCATTGATATTAATCGTTTATCGTTAATCGTTCCTAGGCTTTGCACTGATATCAGTTACTTCGGTTTTTTTTTTTTGGTAAATATAGTTTATACATTGAGAGTTACAGCGATACAGAGTGGCACCTCCGACTGCGGCCCTTGATTGCTCGCTCTCTCGGGCCTTGTGGCGGTCGGGGGTGCAGCAGGTGTTGTGTGTGACTTCGATAACTTCGATAACGCGGGATCTACGTTTAATAAGTTTAGTGGTACTGCATAGTCCTACTGATACTTTACTTTAACCGCATAATTTTTTTGCATAAAGAGTATATTGTCGATATTTAGTATTCGTAATTGTCCAAGTTGCGTCGAAATTCGCGTCGGTGCAGGGCTGTGATACGCGGCGGAGTGCCCCAGGTGTGGAAGGGCGGATAGGCGGGAGCCCCGGATCGCAGGAAGGAACGAGCGGACGAGGAGCTCTTCGCATTTCCCGTCGGCAGCGAGTTACTGGTCACTCCCTCCGGGTCCACGTAGTACTTGGACAGACGGCCGCGTATGCCAGCTCCGCTCCAGTTGATCATGGGTTGGTTGGGGATGAAACACTGCTTACAAACGGCTGCGGTGGGTTGACGCAGTCGCTCGTGTTGGGGGAAGTACCCGACCTGTGGGTGTGGAGACAGTAATGGTTATTTCACCCGATCGCCAGGCAACATTTCACACAAGTTCTCTACGGCTAGACAGGAATGGAAAACGAATGGACCCTCAATCAACGCTATATAGTAGGTCCAGGATGCAGTCGACCCGCCAGAGTTAAACTACGGAAAGGAGGCATAACACAAAAGAACCAAAATTAAGTAGAATTATAGTTTACACAAAATAACCAAAATCAAATAAGATTAAAGTGTCCTAAGTAGAACCAGATCATGCCAATGAGCGTAAACATGCCAATGCAAAACTGATTATAAGTATAAACACCGCAAACAAAAGGAATTTTATAAATTATTCTTAATGAATTTATATACAAATGTTGTTAGAAGTAATTTTTCCAGGATGCCTTGAGGGTTATATACAGTTGTTATTGATGAAAGAATCCATTTTAAGAGTAAAGTTTCCCACCTTAAAACCCTTTAAAGTATTGCTTCTACATTGCTTTTAAAGAGCCACCTAGCGGCTGCCAAGTCCGAGTGTTGCATACTTTTCGGCTGCTTTAAAGTGAAAATTATACAAATTCTCCTAAAAGAGTGCAACAGAGGCACAGCAGACTTTTCTAGATTTATTTTAAAGCAAGCTGAGTGGCAGACAAAGTGCCGGAAATTAGCCGATGATTATCCCCAGCACGCAGCAAGGACTCGTGCAGAATGACGCCGGAAAACCCTGGGCAAACGACACAATTTTGAGAAAATGCACGGAAATCAAATTTCCGAAAGCCGTTTAAATGAAAGAAAAATTCATTCAAATGCTGACGGAAATGTGTGTGTGAGCAATTCCCCCCGATTGTTACCAAGAAAATTCACTTAGAAGGGAACGAAGCTGGAATAACACAACAAACTCAACATCGAGGACTACCATGCTGTTTCCGAACCCAAATCCTTCGGCAACTAGATACGAGAGTACATTCACTACCACTGAGGAGGCCCCGGAAGCCACTAGCACTAAATCTAGAACTCCAACTCAGGCCAAGAACACAATCATACGTGTACAGAGAGAGAGAAATAGAGAAACATAAGAAAAAAAGGAGAAGGATATAAGGAAAACATAAGTAGTGCAGCACACATCGAACCATTGCCATTTACTCATACAAATTGCCTGGCGTCACGTCCCGAGCGACTGAAACGCCCCCCGGCCCCGCCGTAGCCACCGCCGCCTCCAATGGTGGGGCTGCGCAGGTAGCGGTAGCTGGGCAGGAATCCGGAGCGGTACACGGCACCAATGTGGCGCTTCTGCGGTGCTGGCAACTGCTCCTCGGGCTGCAACTCATCCTCATCCTCGGCGACAGCGGCATTTGCAGCATCGTTGCCATGCTCGATGCCGAACAACTCGGGATCCTTGGAGGTGTCTTTTGTGGAATAATATATGCAAATGTCAACGTATGTACAAAACTGTGCTAAAGAAAAAAAGGTGCCGCATGGCCGCTAGCTAAGGTGCAGGTGCTGAGAGTTAAGTTGTTCAAGTGAAGTTCGTGTCCGGGAATCAAAAAAACATATCCTCGGCCAGCCGAGGTCTCTGCAGTCTCGAGGACTCTCGCTCAGCCATCGAATACTCACCTAGGAAACGCTTCTCTGCCCGACGATAGTCGTTCCAGTCCAGATCGGCGTAGCCAGCATAGCTGGGATACCACCAGTAGCTCTGCATGGGATCAGCGTAGTCGGGAGCGGCAGCCGGCAGGAGCATCTCTTCGTCCTCGCGCTTCTGCTGGACACCGTGCACCGGGGAGGACTTCAGGGCACCCAGGTTCCTCTTCTCGGCGCTGGCCCGTTGGTTGTGATGCTGCTGTGAGTTGTACCTGGCAACGGCGGCCACATTCCGCTTGGGCTGCTCGCGGTGCGTGGAGGGAGCACTTTGCAGCCGGGCCAAAGTGGCCAGGTTGCGTTTTCCATTCGGAATCGGGAGCTGGAAGTCTCGGGCCAAGGTGCCCACGTTTCGCTTGCCGTAGGTCATCAGTCCACCGGCCCTGGCCAGGGAGCCGATGTAGCGCTTCTGCTCACTCGGTTCGCCAGAGTCCGCATCGGCATAATCCTCACCGGGCTCCGCGGTGGGCAGCTGTCCGTTCTTCGCCAAGGTGGCGAGACTCCTCTTTGGGGCATTCAGCAGCCCCTGGGCTGCCAAGGCGGCCACCGAGCGCTTGTCCTCCTCCACATAATCGGAGTACTCACCCAGCGGTTGCTCCTCGCCCACGGCCAGCTGGCGTTCACGGAGTAAGTTCTTCAACTGATTACGCAAGGCGGAGGCCTACGTACAAGGGGATTTGTGGAGAGGCAGAAAAGCAGAAAGGCAGAAAGCAATTTAAATTCCAAGCTCGGGCAGATGTTGCCCTCGAAAATAAATCCTTTCACGTCAGAAATAAATACGAATGCTGCTGCAGCAGCAGGTGACTTACGTGTAGCTGGTACTCAGGACTGGGGTTCATCAGTTGATTTATAATGGACTCCATCTCGCAGGGCGACACACTGGCAACATCCTCGGTGGCGCTCACGGCAAAGGAGCGTGGCTGGATGGCCTGAAAGAAGTGGGGAGTGAAAGGGAGCCCGGAAGGGATATATTTCAATCATTCTTCGGATCAATGAGTCGTATTTGCATTAAGCCATTCTCCTAGAGAATGCTGGCGCCCACGCCTCTCTCTGGGAGAGCTCCCAGGGAAATGTCTCTGTTCATTGTCTTCCACTTAATTGCCGCAATCATTTACACTAAATTGAGTTTGAAATGTGTTGACACTTGGCGCTTTCTCGCTTCTTCGCCCCTTCAAAAGTTTTTCTCCCATCGAACCCGCGTATCTTTTTGGGGCTTTTGAGGTCATAAATTTTGCGATTTTCACTCGAAATGCTCGTCGCCCAAGGACTTATTTACTTAGTTACTTTATTGTGGCCTGCTTATGGGATTCCATTAGGATATTGAAGTGTGTGTTCAGGGAGTGAGCAAAGAAGGACTCACTAATTCTAAGCGACTGTCTAGCAACACGTTTAGGAGGCCCCTTGCTGACTTTCATACCTTTCAAGTTAACGTCAAAGAAGTGTTCAACAAGAAAAACAGAGAAACAGGCAACTGAATTAAGTCCTTGCAGGACACAGTACGGCGCAGTATGTGAATGGATGTGTATGTGTGTGTAGCCAAACAACCAGAATGCTAAGCCAAACTCATAATATTTTGCTTTCAGCGTACACAACGACAGGTCGAGGCAGTTTGCTCAAGCGAAAGGATGATTCCAGTCCCAGTCCCAGGAGCTGTGAGCTCGTGGTTATCTCGGGAGTTCGAGAGCATGTGTGCTCAGATGCCTTCCTTCCTTCCGCCCCAAGCAACTGAGGGCCAGGAGACAATGCTTCCGCTTTTAATAACTGGCCTGCAGAGAGAGTAACGGAAGGACGAGCGCACAGGATGTGTCGCAGGACGTGCAGGACGTGGAGCCCGTAAATCTCGCATAGAAATGGACAATCTCCTGGTTGCTTGGCTGCCTTATTAGCACTTGAACCAACAGCCCAAAGGTGTTTGCCAAGTCAACTGCTTGTTGTTTGAACTTTCCGTATTGGCTTCCCAGCAAATAATTCACAAATCGTAGTTGGAATGCCTCACATGGCGCGTGCAATTTATCCCCAAATTGTTTTGGGTCATAAATTTGGTCAACAAACAACATTTCGTTCAATAACAATGCTTAAAATGGTGAAAAATGCTATTTGTTTTGGGGGAAAAACAGCGCAAGTAAACAAAAGCTTATCAATTACAATGGTAACAGTACACTCGTGGCTGCAAAATACATAAATTATGTGGAAATAGCGCCTCGTGACGTACTCAGAGTGATATTAAATTATGCCATGGAGGCTTTAAGAATTCGTTGTCCGGAAACTGCGCTCTTGTCACCAGCATTTCCTAAACAAACAGGAAAAACGCTGGATGCTGGGGCGGATGTACTACTGCTGCTGCGTGGGCAGGGGCCTGCGACTGTGACTAGGAGCTGCAGGACGAGCTTTCCATTCAGAAGGCAGCCTTGTGTGTGTTGCGCAACAATTCGTGCGGTTGCTTTCCCATTTCGCTAATTTTTCGTCACGAGAAAAGCTTAAAATACTTGAAATTTATAGCCCATTAAAATTATGAAACTTTCCCCGTATAATCTGTTTTTTACTTCACCCTTTACTCCTGGAGCCGGTTCACATTCCAAGGATAATTAGGATTCCCATAATTAAATTACCTTTTTCCCCAGGTCCAGAAAGCACTCAGCACTTCTGTAGTTAATATCTGCGTCTGACAACACAAAACACTCGTGTTCGGTCGGGAATGCGGTAAACGGCAGCAATTAAAAGCAAGTCCAATTAAAGTTTAAGCCCACGCAGGAGGAGGGGAAAAAAATCAATAAGCAAATAAAAGGGAACCTAATTAAACTTTTCCTGCGTCCATTCGAGTGGACAGAGACGTCAGGACACAACCAATAATCGAGTTGATGGCCATCGAATGGGATTCGAATCTCGCCTGGCTAATTGGGCGTGAGATTATGCAGCATATGCATTGCCCAGGAGCGGAATCGAGTTCATGCTATCCTTCTGCTTCATCCTCCTTCTGCCTCAGGCCACCAGCATCCACTGATTCTGTCTCTGCTTGGCGTTGAGCCGCTTATATCGCCGCAAGCAAATTTTATTATCGCAGACGCTTGTCCTTTCTCCTCCCCGTCGAGAGCGGATACTTTCCCTACGGCTCCGAGGCAATTTAATGGCGCACATTGTTGCTTTTTCCCTCAACTTGAATAAATACTCTGAGCGCAATATTAAAACTTAAGTGCTCTGACCTTCCCCGGGCGGGAATTCCAAATGTCTGAGACCTGGAGACGAAACATCTTAGGTCGTTGGTATTCTTAGCATGGAAGGTGAGTTGGGAAAAGGTACAAAATTCCAGCTGTAATATCTTTGAAAGTATTTCCATGGAAGGAATTTTACTCTTACGCAACAGCCGGGATTAACGAAAAAAGGTGCATTAATTCGTTAAGTTGCAACAAATGCCAACTGGTTGCATTCTGCCCACATGTTCTTGGCCATTACACTAAAGCTTCATGACCCATAATGGCCAACTGGCATTCAGATTCAAATGTGTCCATTGCAGATTTCCGGTTCAAATGCCTCTATTAAGGGTAATTGTCCATTTGCGCAATGAAAGCCACATGTAACTCCTTTGTGGGCAAGTTTACCAGGAGCAGGAACATGAGGAGAAGCAGGAGCAGCAATGGCTTAATGTTTTGTGCTTTGGAATTACCGACACCCGAGTAAAAATAGACAACGCCCATCAGAGACAGCACTTTTCTCCATATTTCCTGGTTAATTGGTGGGATAATAATGGTGGACAGTTACTGAGATTTCAGCAAATGTTAAGCGTCGCGTCTAAGGAGGATAATCACTGTTCATTAGCTATCTTAATCATTCAATAAACTATAAATATGGCTTAGATAACAATTTTGTTCAGTTATTATATTAGAAACTATTTATTACCAAAAACTTTAAACTTGTAAACCAAATTTAAATGCAAACCGCATAGACAGAGAGTTCAACAAGCAACTGCTGAAAGGATCTTCTCATCACGCTTGTAAACAGCATAACTTTTTGGATACATCATAGAAATGGTTCGGGTTGCCTTGCCACGGATATTCCCAGCTCCCCCCTTCCTCCCCCCAGTTTTTTTTTTATGGCAACGCATACAAAAAAAAAAAAAGGACGAGGAGGAGGGGAAGGCAAACAAGTGAACAGAACAGAACCAGCGAGGGGTAATGGCATACCGCCCCGCCTTTATGCCCTTTATGCGTGGGGCCGTGAATTGATTACCATTGTGGCCCCCGTTGAAATCAATTTGACTTTGCTGGCATTTTAATGAAAATGTACGCTCACAACTGGCGTATCAATGGAAACAAGGCACACGCCATTGATATATATCTGAATATCTGAGTTGTGCTCGTGTTCATACTTTCTATTTGCATATTACTCGTGCTCGCTTATTGGCAGCATCTTTTGGCATAATAAATTCCGCATACTGAACGTATCTGCTCAAAAGTCTAATCAAAAATGTGTTAAGCGAAGAATCTCATTTAGCAGGGAAAAAGATAAGATTTTTGTATTTACTTAATCAATGTCCAAGGCGGGGAACATTGCAAAAAGTTTTCAGACATTTGCAAAACAATTCGGGACCTCCAGTCATGGTCCCTTAAAAGGTTCGTAATTGTTGGGTCTCTAAAAACTTTGCTTAAGAAAATTAATATTTACATTTTATCCCATTCAAATACGGTGCGTATGCGCGATATTTAAAGCACGTGCTGGCGTGCAGCATTTATTGATCTCTGGCTCATTAAACAGGCTCTGACAATCACTGGCCTTATCTTGGATGCAAACTCACGCGCTTCTGTCACTCCCATATCGGCATCCATTTCGCCTCGATTGTTTGCACCGTCACGACGCTCCTGAAAGCTGACTCACTATATTCCACTATTTCGAAGGCAAAGAGAGCAGAGATAGCAAATACATGCCACATGTCACTCTGCCGTTGCAGTTTCCTCTGACGTTTGCACTAATATCCTCGCAGCCATGTCAAAGGAAGAAGTGCAGGAAATTAGTTGGAAGCCATCAGTAGTTCAATTGAACAGAATTCAAGCTTTTTTCATTTATGTAACTCCTTAAGTTAGCTGTCAAGTTGAAGGCATGCTTGTTGTCCTCTCAAAGTAACCATTGTGCGGTTTCCTATTTCAAGGATTATCTGTACTTTTTACACCGACCGCAATTTCCTTAATTTCTTTGTGGCTTTGAAAGCAGATTAGAATCTGCGAAACTCGAGACTTTCTCAGCCTCTTAAATCTGTTTTTTACAATGTTTGCCCAAAAGCTTTTTCAACTTTTAATTAATGCTTGCCTTAAATTTAATTGCGGAGCGAGCGAAAAAAAAGTGCTCCTGCTGAGCATATGAAACCACAATTTGACAAAGTGGTTTTAGTGCGCCGGCCGACAGCTATGATGAACAGCTGTCCGGGGAGTGAAAGGTGCACGAATATGTGAAAATGTCAGGAAATGTCACCAAAGGACAATAGAACGGTCACAAAAGAGCGAAAAAAAAGAGTGGAAAATAAGTGAAAAACGAGCTGAAAACTGCACTTTATTCCGCATGTGCTGTCGTCCTGTTTGCAAGTGGTCAGCCTTTGGCGTGATGATGTTGCAACCGCAGCGCAACTGTTGCCGCAGTAAGTCAGCCGCAGAAGAATCCTGCTGCTGGAATGGGCGTGGCTGGCCAAGCGGGGGGCTTGAAAAATGAAGGATAATTTAGCGTCAGCTGGTGACAATTTTGTACTCTGTGACAAGCTAATTTATGATGAGTAAAGGACGAGACACTCCGCTGGAACAAATGGACTAGATGTCCCATTGACAGGGACTTCAAGCCAACGTCTATAATTAACTTTTTTTATAAATAGCGAAAATCTTCTTAGCTCTGGCGCAGGATTATATTCCGTTTTCAATTCCGTTTCCCAGGACCTCTCCCACAAGCGCAATTCACCGAAATTCATGCCCCGCCGCACACGTCAACACATAAAAAGATAAATTTAGGTGCAGGCAGCGGTCTGGAATCGGGCAATCGGTCCGCAGGGAGCAGCAGCACACAAAGAGCGAATGCTGCTGATGGCGCTAGAAAAATTTCAAAATTGAAAATATAATCCGAGGGACTTACCGCATTCAGCAGCATCGAGAGCAACAGCATCAGCCGCCTGCTGCTGAGTGCAGATTTGTGCACGGCCTGCATGGTGGACGACGCGGATGGATGTGGCTGGAAGAGCCTGGCCTCCTCGTAGCTAATCAAGTGCAGCAAAGTCCCTGTTAATTGAGTTCTCCTCCTTGCTGCTCCTTCAGCTGTCGAGCGGCGGTGACGCGACTACGAGAGATCGACCCACAAAGCGAGCGGCTCAGCACCCGAAAGTATGCAACGGATGGTTCAAACTGTAACGGAAACGCCAACGCGACGCGGCTGTGCCACACAAAGAGCTTTGCCCAGAAACGTTTGCCACGAAGTCGGTTGCTCGACTGCTTGCCACTAGGCAGGACCTCCGTCTTTTTATACCCTGAGAGACGCTACACTAGTAAAAATTTTTACTTAAAAGCGTTATAAATTAAGAAATTCGCCATAGAAATGGCAAGTCGCCAAAGATTTGAGAAAATTTTGTTTTTCAAAATTTATTTTTAATTAAAGGGTAAAATTTAATGGAATTTTAAGAGACTTTTGGCATAAATCTTGCCATGGTTTCACGAAAAATCGCGCAGCAGAAAACCTTGCCCTAAATTTGAGGAAAATAGGAAAATTAACCCTGAAAAATGTTATTTAGAGAGACTTTCCCTAATTTAATGGAGTTTTGCCTTAAATTCATGGAAACCTTTACTTAATTCTAAAAAGAATTATCTTAGTTTTAAGGCGATTATTTCTATTACTATTAATATTCTATTATTATAAATATTCTTAAATCAAGAAACATATTTTTTTAAGAGTGTACACGGATAAGCTCTCTCTCTCTCGGGAGCGAAACCGAAACTGGGAGAGCTCGGATAACGGCAAACGGGCCATGTGTCAACTGTTGCTCTTGGGGGCGGCATACTTTCGGGCTCTCTGTTGCGCGTGCAGTGTCCTGTTTTTTCGGGCCGCTTATGTAGGTGATGACGTCATAGCGGCTGCAGGACACACTGCCACTATAACTTGTTGGCAGGCCAATATATGGATTCAGGCCAAGCGGCCGCAACCGTGCAGTGGCTTTAGTCATTGGGAATAAAATCTAATAATTTTAACCTGGCATTCCTGTGAAGTTAGCTGTAAAATGAAAGATTTGAATTTCAAAATTAATTAAAAAAATTTTTTAAATAAAAAAAACAAACCCTTAAATAATTTATTTAAGTATTTAGCGATGTTACTCTTATAATTCCGGTTTATGAGCCTCTGAGCCCACTGTTTTACGCATTGCTTAACTCTCTTAGGGACCAATCAAAGAGAGTCTGGTTTCAGCTCTTCTGCGCTCTTGGCCATATGCCGCCGCTCTCAGCGGAGCTCTTTGCCAGGCTCCAGTTGTAGCCGAACCGGAGACGGAAATGCGAGTTGCCCATACGCACTGTGGCCACTGTGGCAGGGGCGTAGGAGGAATGGGAATGCCTCTCGTTTGGGGGCATCATAAACTTGAAAAAGTTTTGAAATATGAGACATTTGATATTTACGGGGGTGACAATGCACAAGGACATAGCTGTTTAATTAAGTTTTCATGACTCCTGATGCATTTGAAAATGATATGGTTTTGCAAGGCTAAAAACACACAAGAACTTATAGTTTTTTTTATATATTTTATTTGGAGTGAATTACAATGGTAATAATTAAATACATTTAGGCGCCGTTCAAATATTTTCCTAATATTCGTAATACAATTATCGAGTTATGAGTAATTTTTCAGTTTGGTTATCGCATATCAATGGGCTGGCATTACATTGTCAATCACATGAAATCGTTAATAATTCTAAGTGAGTTTTTTTGTATTATTTACCAATAAAAGTCATGCAGTTAAATGAAATTCCATAAATTAAGAATTCAGTCCTGTGTGCAGTGTGCAGGAGGGCGGAAGAGTTGTGACCCGTTTGTGTCAGCGAAGGTCCCGAAAATAATAAATAACCAAATAGACGGGAAGGTGGCCTCAGCTCGAACCCACCCGTCGAGCGGGCCGACTGCCGGTGTAAGCTAAATTTATGCAAATTCCTCGCACCGAGCACTGGAAATTATGAAGCGTAAAGACTAAACGTAACCACCACACGCAAACGGATCCGCTAATGCAGCAGGAGCAGCAATGCACAAAAAATGCAGAGGCGGCCGCCGCCACATCGTATGCCTACGTCAGTGGACCCGTTCAAGCAGGGTGTGGGCTGGCCCACGTCACGCCTCAATGCAGGAGGAGCGCGGATGCGGAGGGCAGCTTCTAGCTGGCGGATAGATTGCACGCCGATATAGACGGCAAAAAATATAACCTGTCGGCGTGCTGCATCGGAAGGGTTGCAGCAGTTGCCCATGCATAAAATTCTGGTCAGCAGACCAGAGCAACAGTCGAGCTGGAAGGCTGGCAAACATCCCTAAGGGCAGCCGCATGCCACATTTATGCTGATTTTTGTAATCCCACATGTGCCCATGAGAGGTGCTAAATCATTCAATAATCGCCTGGTGATATTGGCCACATTTCATATTCATAATATACTTCGAAAGGGGTTAACAACCCCTTCTGTTTAAAATCGATGGAATATAGCTGGCTTTTGAGTATATAATAATATTATTATCCAAAAGAAATATGAATTTGTTTAAAATTGGAAGTATCCTTCAATTTGGAGATTTGTTAGAATGTTTCTTAGAAGACGAATTTGGCATACACTTACTCTAGCTACATCATGCCAAAAAAGACTTCAAATTGATTTTTATCGATACAAACTTTTCAGGGAAAGTCAAAGTTTAAAATAACCATAACTTAGATTTGTTAAAATGGTGATCATATTTTGGAAAGAAAGATAATTCTTGGAAGATGAATATGGCGTAGCCTTGCTCTAGCTACATAATGCAAAAAAAAAATTAAAATCGATTTTTATCGATCCAAATATTTAAGGAAAAGTCAAAGTTTAAAATAACCATAACTCAGCCAAAAGATCACCAAATTAAGTTTGGTATAGTGTTCTGTTTCGGTTTTTACAAGGTTAACAAATCTGCATTATTAGTTTAAAAATTTTGAAATTTTAATTTTTATGTCAAATTTTCACAAATTTTATTGATGCAACCCCTAAAAAATTTTTTTAAAATTTTATAAAATTTTTTTTTTATTCTGACCTAACCAGATCGACTCGGCTGTTGATGATGATTAAGAATATATACGATTTACAGGGTCGGAAACGATTCCATCACTGCTTTGCAAGCTCTTGACTGAAATTATTATACCCTGCAAGAGCATAAAAATAATGAAAATCTGTGAATATTCATAAAAGAATATACTTTTCACAAAACAGCTATAAAATTAGGTTTATAACAGCACCTTTAACTGCTGACAACAAATCTTTTGGTGCCTTTAAAATCACTGTTCCTATTCCATAACGCTGTAAACTCTGCATTAGCATCTCAGGGAAAAAACCTTAAAGACACTTCCAATCTTTATATGATTAAAACCAGAATACTTGATTCTAATTCTACCTGGCAAAATATTTAAATAAAAAGATATTCCAACTTTCGTTAGAAAAAGTAGCCGTCATGTGGTCACGCTTTAAAAATATCGCAAACTGAACAACAATGTCAGACTCCAGAGAGCTCTAGTGCGAAACCACTTTTTGTTCTGGTTTTTTGCCTATTTTTTTTTTATTTTTAAAAACCGCCTTCGGGTCTGTGGCCCAGCAGCGCAGAACGAGCGGAGGAACTGATGTGTACCAAAACTGGGCATATATTTCATTATCACAGCGCTTCGACGCAACATGCTTTGCATTTTAATCGGCAGCCCGGCAGACAGCCTGGCATTTCCATATGCTAATTGGTTATTTAAATTGACGAGACATAACAGCATGACATAAAATCGAATGAGAATACAAATAACATGGCTAATGATCAGCTGTTTAAACCTAAAACCAGCCAGCGAATGAACCTAACTCCCGAACAGACCGGGGGACTGGCTTTCTTGATTTATTTCCTTTTATTTTATTTATTTTCACCCGCCATCTGGGTAAGTGTCACCTCTCTAGGTAAATTACAGACAAGGTAGGCGCAGGTGTCACTCGTAGTGCAAATTTGGTTGTAAAGGTCTGTGTGCCTAGAATACATCATGAGATTTATTGAACTTCAGTTCGAAGCCCCGCTGAGCTGCACGTTTGATTGTAAAGATTTATAAATTGGTCGTTAAAAAGGTTTGTAGGCTACAAATTAAAAACTATTTAGAATTTAAAGGGATTAAGGTAAAAAGCTTCCCTAATAACTAATAAATATAATACCAATTTAGCAACTAATGAAAACCAATTGCGATCTCTTTCAGTTTCATAATTTACAAGCTTTATTTTTAGTTTTTTTTTTATACGAAATGGGGGGAGATTCATTGCTCATTCGAAGTCATTCAATTCAATTCAAATCGAAGCCAATTTGGGTCAAGAATCGGCTAAAAACAAAAAAAAAGCTCACATAGCAAATTATATTTAAATTCAAGGGGTTTCTAATTTACATATTTGGAGTGTTTCTCTTACACAATAGCATACATACATACTCGTACTTATGTTTTACATAGGTTTACATTTTAGACATATACATACATCGTATTATAGAGCGCGATTTTTATAATATCATCCCTAAATCAATGGTCAATTCAGTTTTAGTACCTTTTCTACTTGTTACGAATTACGGCCCTTACCTTACTAGCAAAATGAGAAGCCATTCGAAATCATAGAACATCATTTCTTGCAGTGCAAATGAAAAAAGGTTTTAAAATATTTCTACACGAATATATATACTTGATTCTTTAACTTATACTTTTGATTCATTTCCGTTTGTGAGGGATTCTGTTTAGGAATGTATTACGTTTATCCTCTTGATCTTTCCATTTCCATGCGTATTATAGAAGAAGCCTGGGGGGACAAGTATAAAAAATATCAACTTTCGCTTTCCGCTCTCTCGCGCCAAAATCGATCCCAGTTCTAGGGGCTACTATCTCCTATATGCCTAACTTTCTTCCCTCTGCCTAGCTGCGCTTCTCCATCGCTTCTCTTCGCTCTCAAAGACGGGTACAACAGGTACAACAACAACAATTAAACGCTATTCTAAGCCCGGAGCTCAATTCCATCTACAGACTCAGGAGAACTGATAGAAGTAGCGGCATGACAGCAACGGCAATAGAGTCTGCTGCGTTTACCCCGAATCCTGCCAGCGCCACTTCCTTGCCGGGATTCGAGGACATGTTCTCGGGCGCCTCGTGCGAGTTGACTTCGTTGCTGGAGGGAGAGTCGTGGAGGGTCTTCTCCAGCGTATCGGGACCCGAGTGCTGCACTCCCTGGTCCTTCATATGCACCAGCGGTGGCTCATGGATGGGCGTGGGCTCGTTGGTGCTGGTCGTGGTGGCGTGTGTCGTGGTCGATGTGGATGTTGTCGTTGTGGTTGTCGTTGTTGGCACAAGAGTTCCGTTCTCAATCCAATAGACGGGACTAAACTCCAGCTTCACGTCCTTTAGGTAGCTCTTGCTGACCTGCAAATAGTGAAAAAACGTTAGAACTTAACTCAGCCGAAAAGGGGCCTAAGAACTTGCCTCAGCGCTGATCTTCCGGGAAACACTCTCGTCGCTGCCGTAGTAGAACGCAAAGAGCTTGCCACTGTACGGCGCCTCCAGGGTCACATAGTTGCCGCGCAGGGTGACATTGATGGCCGTTCCGGGCCAGAGTTTCGTATGAACCGCCTTGTTCTCCGACCGTTTCTCGGCATGCTTCAGCCCCCAGTTGATTTCAGCTGGAACGGGCACATCCTTCTCAAAGATCTTGGTGGGCAGACCCCGGGCCACGCCCTCGTGGTTGCCCCAGTTCTGTTTGTAGTCAAAGCTGTAGCTAAGAACGGTCTCCACGGTGCTGTACTTGTCCCCCAGATTCTCCAGCCTCCTGGTGGCTGTGAAGTAGAATAATAAGTCTCAATTAGTTTGCTCACATCACAGTACAGATTGCGACTTACCCAATTCCGTGAGGTTCTCTCGCCTTTCGGTGCGCAAGCGGTCCAGCTTAATGTCTCTCAGCTCGTAGCGGAAGGGCTCCGTTTCGACGAGGACCTCACCATCGACATAGTATTTCTCGCGCTCGTTCTCAATCACCCGGATTTTTCCAAGACCCTCGGGCTCCAAGTGACCCAAGTTAAAGTCCGCTCCCCAGTGTGTGACAATGCCGTCCTTGTTCGGCTCGTGCGAGGCCCTGTGGCGCCCGATGTAGGAGTCATCTCCGATGCGGATCGCACCCACCGGCACTCCGGCATCAAACTTGCGCCAGTGGCGCCAGCCAACCTTTCCCAGGTGTCCCTTGTTCATAAGTACGTCAAAGTTGTCGTACTTGCCGTGCTTGTAGTGGGCCGCCACACAGACGTGCCTCTGCAGGATCTTCTCGGTGTGGCCGGAGACCTGGAAGCCGTCGATGGGCACACGACACACGTAGATGGGATAGTGCTCGTCCTCGGTGACGTACTTGCCACCCTCCACGGCAAACTGCAACTGCGTGGCGTCCTTGGGATCGTAGCTCTCCCAGACCAGTGTGCTCGAGGTAACCAACTGGCCCAGGGACGAGGAGGCGTTCTTGTGGGTGAACACCGAGTGCACGGCAGCGTGCGCGGGAGCCAGTGCCTGGATGAGGACCAGGAGGCTGAAGCTGAAGCCGATTAAGCAACTAGTTGAGGCCATTCTACTGATTGTACTTCGTTGTAGTGGGACTGGGACTCTCGTCATCCCAGTTTGTGCCCAGAGATGAGGTGGGAAAAGATCTGCAAAGGGAAACAGAGAGTAGGAATTAGAACCACTTGGCCAAGTGTAAAGCCGGAAATTAAGCTGCCGCTCAGCCCACAAAAAGTTCTCCAAGTGACTTTGGACTAACTTTTCCCCGTCAACAATGCAAACAACAATCTGTTTCCAAAATGTCCTGTGCTGTGCCAGCCAGACATGGCGGAAGTTCACATGGTCGCCTCTCGAGTCTCCTTACACCCCGGGCGTCCCATTAAAAGCTTAAAGGGCTATAAACAATCTGTTGTTTTTTCTCTGGTAAGTGTGCAAATGTGCAAGTGGGCAAGTGGGCGTGTCTGTGCCCGGCTCCGGTGTAAACTCCACTCTACACTCCACACCATCCCCCAGTCATTAGCGGCATCAATGTCGCCGACACCATCACACAGACCTGTCCAAGGGAGGGGGACATGGACACGCTGTTCGTCTGCTGGCTGTCCCCTGGAGAGGAGAGTATTCCCAATAAATTTGTCGCTTGTTTGCTCAACTTTCGTGCGGGCACACGGCGTATACGTAACTTTATAACTTCATTCAGGAGAGAGAGGACGGGACACAAAGGCTTGTTGCAGCAATGGACGCCATGTTTATTCATTAGCAAGCATTGTGAACAGGACACGGGCATGCAGACTTGCGGCTACGAGAGCAAAGGACATCTACTACAGCAGCAGCATGTCGGCAGTGTGTCTTCGTCTACGCCAAGCTCCATTGTGTCGCACTTTCAGCTCCGAGCTCCCCATCTTTCCCCCGAGGTGATTCGTTTGACCCTAGGTGTCCGGCATTCAAGCCACTGTGTCTGCAACGGATATGAGATGATAAGGTTACATGCAACATCATTTGTTTGCCCTGACAAATGATGTGTTATTGTGATAGTGTTTCAAAGGCCGAGGAGAGACCGCTGGAAGTTGCGACAGGGGCCAAGTAACTTTCGAGTGTCAGGAGTTTAAGTGCCGTGAGTCAAAATTTAAATAATGCATGAGAGCAGCAGCTCGGGAGCGGTGAAAGGAGGAGCAAGCTCTTGGCTTTGTGCTGGCGCGACTCTTGAGTGATGAACCCGGTGGCTAGCATTGACACTGAGGCATTGCTCCGACCGGAGCATGTTAGCATTAAAAGATTACATGAACTCTATGAAATTCTGCACTACTTTCGTTCCTTCCGTATAAACTCGGTGAGTAACCAGTTAAGGCATTCTGTGGTGACGCACAGCTCTTGCCACTTGAGGCGGCATCGAGGAATGGCTCTTGGCATTCCACCGCACAGCGCCGGAAGCAACTGTCATAAAAAAACACTGAGGCAGCAGTTTATGGAGATCCACATTTTGTGGCATAAATTGACCTCTGGTCACCCAACCGACCGACCGCATTGTTGGCCTGTTTTTGCGCATGCAATAAATATGCTAAAAATAGCAGGGCGAAGACCCGGCAAATTGGCGAAGGCAGCGGAGAAATAATTTATTTAAGGCCCAGCATAGTTTGCAGCTCCTTCTCCCGGCACCCTGCACCCTGCACATTAATTCAATTGAGCTCTCTGGCAGCGCGGAATCCGATCCAGCTGGGAAGAGGAGGCAGGGAGAGAGCCAAAGCCAAGCCAGAGCCGGTGAAAGTTCACGTGGCCTTTTATTAAATCACATGGCTTGCAACTTTGTCTTGGCTTTCTACTAGTTTATAGTTGCCTCGGCAGGTTGCAGGTTGCAGGCTTATTTAGATTTACGAGCTGCAGAGGG
This sequence comes from Drosophila punjabiensis, assembly GCA_008042585.1. Classification (NCBI taxonomy): domain Eukaryota; kingdom Metazoa; phylum Arthropoda; class Insecta; order Diptera; family Drosophilidae; genus Drosophila; species Drosophila punjabiensis. The sequence continues at coordinate 310,841 of VNJR01006013.1, read as the reverse complement.
CCGGCGAAAGGTCTGCGGGTTCTGCGGCGCTTTAATTGGATTTTATTGAACTTTGACTCTGACCCTCATGGTCACGAGAGTTGCAACAAGTTGTTGCCGCTGCCGCTGCTCATGCTCGCCTGCCCATGTGCAACGCGAGGTTGCACACAATTGTTTCAGCTGCTAGCAGCTATGAATTATACGAATTATATGTAGTTGCTGTACCCAGACCAGACCACTCCCATTCCCATATCCATATTCTCATTCTCATTCTGGTTGCCATTATGAGGGCCCGACCCGCGCTTCAATCAGCTCAATTGGGCACCGTCCGTGCTTTATGACTTTGACATTACAATGATCCGGCGTCCGGCCGCCTCAACACTTGATTTCTCACTTCACCAGCTTGTGATTACCGCCAGCCAAGTGTCGAGAGTTCAGTGCACTTGTGCCTTGAAACACTTGTAAACAGAAATTAATTAGAAAACCATTAAAAAGGCAGTAATGGCCAGCAAACTTTTTCCCGGCAAACGCCGCTACGTGATGCTGCCTCGAAATGAGCATGGGAATGCAGCCGAAATAAGTGAATAAAAGCTAAACTTATTCTCTGATTTTTCGAGTAATTGAAGGGGGAAGTTGGGGGCTTTAATTTTGGGTCGGGAAAATTCAATTACTTGCAAGACATTAAAGTTTCGTTCCTCTAGAATCTAGGCAATAAATCAGAGCTTTCCTTGCCCCGCCTCAGTTCATGACCTAAAATCTCTGTAATGGAATTTACAGACTGATGGAGCCAACATGAGCTTACAAAATCAATTCACATTGATTAAGCAATTATCCACAAGTCGGAGATAGTTGGCGATGCCTTCAAAGTTGTGTATATTGTCTTATACAACTATCTTTCTTTTGGTCTAATTAAAAGCTGATTGAATAATGGCATTACTCCAGTTCGATAAATATTTGCAGCTTGCATGCCAGTCTAAAAAAATGTATGTCCGCAATCTTGCCTCAATTGCAGCCTATTTTCCACTCTCCACTGGTGACTTAATTGATAGTTTGGCTTGCGTGCAGCACTTTCTGGCATTTCCTCGATGACTGACTGAAGCTCAAATCAATACTGAAATCTGATCGCTTCAGCTCAATGCAAACCTTATTTCCCGCTTATAATTGCTTATTAGATTTTTAACTTGCAAAGCGATCTGGCAGCAGGTAGTGTTCCTCCCACGCTGCGTCCCAGAGCTCAGTTCTGAATCCAAATCCCAGCAAAGCAAGTTAACAGATTCAAGCTTGTGGCAAGTGTCGGTCTTTTTCATGTCTTGTTCGTGTCCGAAAAAAAGCAACAAACGAGACTGGCTGAGGGAAATTACTATGCGGCTGCATTACAAAAACAGTTGTTAACTTAATTAAAGAGTCCGGCCAGCCACGAGTAAGCAGCAGAGCTAAGCGGCTGCTCTAGAACACGTGCTACCGCAGGGCATGCCCCACGGAGATCGTACTCAGTGGTTACGGGATCATTGAGGGAATATGTAATAACAAAAGTGTTATTCGAAAACCAAAAAATATGTATATAAAAGAGTATAAGGAATTCGATTCGACTAACTGACTTCACAGCTTCAAATTCCACGAAAGGTGTTTGAGCAGCTGCGTGTCTTGCAAACCCTGCCCAAAGTTTTCACACCCCACCCAGAGACAGAGGCAATCCCCAAACCAAGCTACCCGCCGCCTGCCCATTTGCATGTTGCATCAATTAGGGCGTCTGGAGCAGACCGGCGGCTACCGGGCTACCGGCTGGTGAGGCCATTAAATCGAATGCAGTCGGCACGGAAGGCACGTGACAATGGACAGCTGTGCCCCATCTCCTCCAGGCTGGGCAGAGTAGAGCCCTTCGTCGGCTCGAATTTACAATGTTTGCAAAGCGTTTTCACTACACTCAATTAATTTAATGGACCAATCGATCGATCGACTCGTTAGGCCCACAGGTAGGGTAGGGTAGGGGGTGTCATTCCCCCGCCCAGCCACTAATTACCACCTGACGGGTCTGAGACCGAGACTGAGACTGAGCGACTGTCCAAAGTGTTATTGTTTCCCATAATGCTGGGAAACTGGGCTCAAGTCGAGGCTAGGAACTGGTCGCTTATACAATATTTAAACTGGTTTATGTTTTAATCAAAACTCTGCTTCCAATTGGATTTTTCAGAAGTTATCGAGAAGTTATGCGAGATGCAAATTTTGAGCTCATAAATTTTCATTTAAAAATTAAACCAGTTTTTCACTTTTTTTAAAAATAAACAAATGTTGAAATATCAAAAAAATACGCATACTAAATAGGCTAAAAAAAATGCATGAGAAAATTAGGGAAATATTTAATTAAATCCAAATTAGGCAAACGAATGAGCCACTAATTAATTAATTCGTAATGCTTAATAAATTTGTCATCAATTTTAATTCAAAGCTATCTCTCTCTCTCTCAGTGGCGGCATTCAAGGCAATTAAGCGTGAAAAAAAATGTTTAAAAATAAAACCATTTTTTGTTCACCGCAATAATTGATCAAAAGCTTCATAAAAAAAGAAAATACTATTACGACATGCGATTCCCAATGAATATCTATTATTTATTCTGTGAAACAAACTTGTAAAAAACGAAATCTGTTCCCAATTACAAATGTTGCAATGTTAAATGTAACGTAGGAGATGGTCTAGTGGGGAAATAAATTTCGTTGATGGACACTTAAGAATATATGGCGGCCTGTCGAGGACTGGGCCAAAGGAGAGGCCACACATCTGACAGTAATTCATTATAATTGGTTTTTAATTATGCACGAAGCGGCGACCCCAAGCAAGGGTACTAGATAAAAGCCACTCGAAGCCTCTTGAAGGCAAACTAATTGAATTCAATAATTTAATGCGCGTTGCTCCCTCACAGGCTCCGCAGCTCCAATCTCCAGGCAAAGCAATTTCGGCTCTCTGTTTTTGGTGCTATTTCAGATTCTTTGCGGTGGAAACATTGACCCCACTTTGGATTGCACAGTTTCCCCCGCGATTGGTCATGGGCCGTTTGAGAGCAGACCACATGTGCTCCGGGCGCTGGGAGCTACGTCATCGTACAGAACTGGCCACGGCAAAAAAGCAACACAAAATAAGAGAGACAGTTGAAAACCGGTACTGGTGAGCGTTCTGAAAAGCCAGCGAGCCACGTGCTGATCCCATATAGTTGCCGCCAAAAAACTCAACTTGGACTGGTTTTGCAAGCTGAGATATATTCTTTTGCCGAGTTTGATTTGATCTGATTGATCTTGTTCCCTGTATTCAAACAATCCTCCTCCCCAGTCTGGCGTCTATGTAAATCACAGCCCATCAAATATGATGAATATCAAGGTCACTTGTGGGGCCGTTCAATACGCTTTCAGATTTATCTTCATGGCGTCATTTTGCCGGCTTTCGAGCAATATACATACGAGTATCTAGATACTGCTAAGCTGAAATAAATAAAGCATCTGTCAGCATTTGTTCATAAATCGAGTTTGGGGGGCTAGAAACGGAGCCAAAGAATGTAATTACCGCACACAATGTATCTCCAAATTGTGTATCTATGAAGTATTGTTCTGCCAGCAGTACGAGTTGCGTGAGCGGAGCTTATCTGTATCTATTGTTGAGCACGACAGCCAGCTCAGACCTTGGCCATTGCCGCCACTTTTTTGTCCCAATGGCAGCTGCCGTTTATTTTGCAATTTGGTTAATTAATTATTAAAATGGGTTTAGATATGGAATATGTTGGTTACGTGCTGTAGATCTAGCGGGGAAACTTGTTTTACTGCCAACCCTTGGTGGCATCTAAGTGTTTTCTCACATATCAGTGCCCACCGCACTACATCTTCTCCAGCTCCAGCTCCATGGGAGATGTGTGCGCTTCCTCAGATTACGACCAAAACAAGAGCACAGAAGGAAGTGGTTGCAGTTTTCTGCCATAATAATAACTCATAGTGCGGTGACTGTGTAACTAGTAACTGTACATCTGAGCTCCTCCAATCGAGAGCTGAAGCTGAGGCAGTGGAGCATGGAACGCAGCATGCCGCAACGGCACGCGGAGGAGCCTCCATTAGCACCTCATTGACAGGAGGAGGAGGCATCAGGTTACGCACATCCAGAGATGAGCGAGATGCACCAGTGACCGCCGGACCTGTCTAACTGCCATATCGCGTGCCCCACTCATTATGGATGGAATGTATGGATGTATGGATAAGGCAGCAGCAGAATCAGCCGCAGCAGCAGCAGAAGCAGCAGTAGGAGCAGCAACAGCAGCAGAAGCAGCAGCAGCAAGAGCAGCAAGAGCAGCAGCAGCAGAAGCAGCAACAGCAGCAGCAGAAGCAGTAAAAGCAGTAGAAGCAGCAGCAGCAGCAGCAACAGCAGCAGCAGCAGCAGCAGCAGCAGCAGCAGCAGTAGCTCATCCGCATCCACAGTCGCCGTCGTCTCCCACAAGTGTGTTTGCCTAGCTCTTGGCAATGACTTCTGACAGGGGCCCATCAATAACCGTCGAACATCGCTCAAAAAAAAGGTTCAGTGATGACATGACGATGATGCCTTCGACACAAATTCCGCTCTCGACTGCAAACACAGGCCGTGGAAGTGGGCCGCACGTTGTTTCGTTCAGTTTCCAATCAGGGCTGCCTGCTGTCATTGAATTCCAATTTGTAAATTAATTAAAATGCTCATAAGAACAGGCACTTCACTCGTAAGGGCTTCCTTGAAGTGTCTTCCCCATTGAGCACCAAACTCCGCACATTTGTCACTTGATACTTTCGGCTTAAGGAGGCCGTTCTTTCCTTTCTGTAATTAGCTGGCAATTTGCATTTCGTTATGGCTTAACCCTTCTCCCCATCGCTGGACTCCGCTTTCAGTCTTCTGTTGCTCCAGTTTTGTGCTGTGTGTATCTGTCGCAATTTGTTATAATAGAAGAACGCTTCCATTTTTAGGTTTTAAATGGCCTGCAGCGGAATTTCAAGCTCTCAGTGTCACTTTCAATTTCTGGCAATTTAATTCGCGTTTGCAGTTAGTTTAATGTGCGTCTCTCTCTGTGCTCCGTGACGCTCTCGTGTTTTGTGGGCTTTATGGAGCATATCCGTCAGTGAGGTCAGCCACTATTTAAAATTTTGCCTATCTGGATTAGGTGGAAATGTATATAATAATTCTAATAACAGCTCAGCAAATGCAAATGAAAAGTGCTCTGACCCGGGACCAAGTTGAAAGAAATTTGCAAAACGCATTTGCCTTGCCCCGTGTGGCACAATGGGAATGTGGAGCGCGATTAGCACAAATATGGAAGCAATTGCAGTGGCAGAGTCATTAATGGCTTGGCCAGCAGCAGGTGCATGCTCCTCCGCTCCTTCGGGGTTCTGGCCTCGCCCAAGCATTCCGCTGCACTTGCAGATCGCACCGCCCGCCGCTTGTAATTATATAATTGGTTCTAGAGTGAAGTCACTGCATTTCTAATTAAGGTTCGCCAGCGCCATAATCGCCGATGATCTGCCGCAGATACGAGCTACGAGCTACGAGGGCAAAAAATGTGTGTCAGACACTTGACATTAAATGAAATGAAATGAAATTGCCGACGCTCCATGTTTGGCATCGACATCGACACAGAGACACAGCCAGCTGATGACATCGTTTGACAACCTCCCATGGATGCCACCGAGCACCTAATGGCCTGTAACTGCTCCTCCTCCTCATCCGCTGGAGTGGAGGCTTCTCTCAGAAGTCGTGGGTGCACTCTGGCTGATACGGGGCGTTAAGCGCGATAAGCGGTGTTCCCTGCTCCACATTTGAGAGGGCACCAACTCCGGCACAAACTTTGCTTTGCTCTCAGTGGGTCAGAGAAGCTAGCTTTGTGAGACAAGACACTCGAGCTAAAGCCTTTATTGAGACTTAAAGCACTCAAAAACGGACCGTATATCTGAATAAATCAAATAAAATAAATGCAAAGCGACACCCCGAGCAAATTAATCACTAGTCCACAGCTGCCATCGTGTTTGGGGTTCTCTGTACTTTTCTCACTATCCAATTTATTCGAATTATTTTTGCACACAAAAAGCAGCAAAACAAACAGCCATAAATGAAAGCAATAAAAGTTGTTGCGAACCCAAAACAAATGCACGAATAATAAGTAAACGCCAAAAGCAGACGCACAAAAAATACAAATTTTTGTGCACCAAAACAAAGCAAATATAATAAAATAAGTAAAAAAATAAGTAAAAGCTCGAACTGAAAGCGGAGAGATGAGGCGGAGCAAGGGCTCAGACAAGGTAAACACAAGCCCAACGACCCCCGGAGCCACGGAGCCCGGGCTGATCTCACAGCTTGGATAAGTGTCCCACAAAAAAGAGGAAAGCAGCCAGTAGTAACTGACGACGACGTCGCCACTGCTTGTAGTTGTAGTTCAAGGTGCGCTGGAGACGACTGACATGCGGGTGCAGTGAAGCCTGGCTGCCGGGAACACTGCTTCGCTGTTTCAGGCGGAGTTTATCCTCATAGAGTGCTTACTGCCTCCGGGGGACCAAGTCATTCCCTGCCATGTGCACTGTAAATTGACAATGATTGCCCACAATTTGCTCGCGACAGAAACAAGCCGGAGAGAGGCTGGGAAAGCCAGTCAAACGGAGATGCAAATGCAGAACCAGAACAAGATACAGATGCAGATGCAGATGCAGATATCCCGCCACAGACAGGGGGCAGAGAGGCAGATACAAGCCACTTTATGGGCAGCATGTCTCTATCCGCGACTTGTTTGTTGGCTGCCTGGCCTGTCCCATAACTCTGGCCACTTAAGCTGTGGCGCAGCCATGGAGCAACGCAAATCATCGCCCAGAGACGACGCTGGAAGGGCATCTTCTCGCTGAATTTATAAGCAGTTCCGATGATTTTTCAATTAAGATTGATGGTAATGAAGTCGTTTTAAAGCCCATAACCGGCACTGCCTAATTGACTGCTCAACGTTATGTAAGCAGCACGCACATCTTACTCCCAAACCCTATAAGGAGCCGCCGCCGATCCCCCGGATGGTGTTTACTCATAAACGCTGCGAATAGGTGCCTCCAGGAGGAGTATTGGAAACCAGCCGTAAATGGCAGTTATGGCAGCCGAAGCCGAAGCCAAGTTTGGGCCACAAATCAAAAGACAAGTTCCGACGGCAGGGAGTTGGTGGGATGACTAGGTGGAGTTCCATATCATTTACTCACCAGTCAGTTGTGTGTGCACTCCAAAAGCCAATTAATCTGCAAATAGACAGCGTAAAGTATTGTTAGTATTTTTTAAATTTTGGAATTCAATGTGTTGATGTTAATTAACAAGCAGGCGAAACATTGAAAAGCCATTAAAGGTGAGAATCCCCCTCCCCAGGCCCACAAAAAAAGATGAAAAATCCATTGGGGGGCCAAAGCGGCTTCCACATGGTAATCTATCACTTGAGCCCGACACTATCGACGCCAAATCTCACGAGCTTGATGCGATTAGAGAGAGATTGGAGTACAACAAAACTGATAGTTATGAGGGAGCGGGACCTGGAAAGTGGGTTACCGTTAGGCACGACTTGAGCCAGACTAATTGCAGCGGCTCCCCGGCGGCCCCTCCTCCGGTCCGTTAGCCTGGCTTTGTGGCATATGTGGCACTGGCCATTGCTTCCCAGAGGTAAGACGAAACCAGTTTGCCGCTAAAAGTCAACAAGCGTAATCTTTGCTGCACGTGGGGCCACTCTGGAGGAGGCAGAGTTCCGCCAAGTTTCTAGAACAAAGACACCGCCCTGACTGAGGAAATCGAGGCTTATGGAAAGGAAGTGCAACTGCCGGCTTAGTCAACGATGCGAGGATAAGTTCCCCTAATCCCTGATAGGTTCATAGAGTGTGTGACGTGACCCATATCCCCTAATGAATGACTATGGCCATCAAATTACAGGACTATAAAATATATATAAATTTGCTAATTAATTATGAAACCACAAGAATTTTAATGGCCAGGCCATAAAATGCCATAAACGATGAAATGCCACGAGTCGTGGTCTTAGACTTTCAGGCCTCACAGCAGGCCATTTAAGGTGTGAAGAGTTCATATATTTTTTGAGGTCAGCTCTTTCCCACTGCCAACTGATTGACAGGAACTTGTGGTCACTGATGCACCTCAAAGCCTGTCGATGATTGAACTCTCCGAAGACCCAGCCCCTTGAGTAAATAATTGGTTTAAGCCGCCTCGCTGTAAGTATAATTACAGATCGCATATCTTATAACAGACAGAGATGCAGATGTTTGGCTTGATTGTTTGGCGCCATACTTTTTGCTTGCACTGTTTCGGGTGAGGTCAGAGGAAGTGCATTATTGCGCTGCACCGCTGCTCAGCGATTCCAGACTTTCAGACCGGACAAACAAACCCCGGAATCAGACAAACGGCATTTTAATTGGAGTCGACAGTTGTGTGTGCTCCAGCTTCTGTTTTGCTGGAATTCCAAATCGCATCGCACCGCAAGCTCCCCGAAAGCAGCCCTCAATCCCATGTTAAATGTCCACAGCAGACGCTTAGAAATGTGGCACACCACATGTGACATGACACCCTCTCCTCTTCCAGAGCTAAAGTGGAGCTGACAAAAGCAGCTGAACAGGCAGAATGACAAAGTGCAAGATAAAACTCATTGCTGACGGTTCAAATGTCCTTACAGAGTTGGTAGATTCAAGCGAGCTCTGTACTCTGATTTGTGGTTTCAATTCAATCAGCTCGCCTTCTCCCCTTTTCTAGAGTGCTTTCCATAAATCAATAACACACAATTGCAGTGACCCAGTCCATTAGCCACGGAGAGAGACCCAAAGTTCCGGCCAATTACGGAGAAATATACTAGCCAGCTGGCAGGACTCTTGGGCGCTGCCTAGTTTTGCGTAGAGCAACAATTGGTGGCCAGCCACATGGAAAATTGGACTCCTCTATAGCAGGGAGAGAGGGAGAGCGGTCTTTGTAACAGAGTTATGTAACCTGTGCCTATAATTTGCAACAACGACGTACGTACCCGACAGGCAGTACACCGTGTCAAGTGGCAACACAGGACAGTTGCTGACATGACATGGCGCCGACACCAGCCAGCAGCAGGGGACTCGTGCTCGGGCTGCTCCATCCGAACTGCGTGTAGTTTTAGCTATTGGAGAGCTTCTATTGATTTTCCATTGTTCCCGGGACATTTTCCTTGTCCATGTTGGGCTGTCACTCTGGCATTTGTTGCTGTTGTTGCCAAGCACTTATCGCTAATACCCAGTGTGTGTTCTGCTGCTCGTTATGCCCGACGACCCTGGGAAGGCGTGTCCCTGGCTCCAGAGCTCCTTCTCCGGGGTAGCTTTAAGCTGGTTCCCTTATCAGCAGCTGCCGCAGCTCAAATCGAATCGTGGGGCTCACCTTGGTTGCGCGGCTTCATAAATTCCATCTGCAAAAGTGCAACTCAGCAAGCAAGGAGTCTCGGATTGTGGCAAGAGGAAGGTAGAGGCTGGGATGGGGCATATCGAATTCGCTGCCTCGGGCTCTCCTTGTTCGCCTGTGTGGGTGAGTTAAGACGAGCTCCAGGTTGGGTCTCGGTCTGGGTCTGGACTTGAACCTGAATCTAGAATCGCACTCCCACTCCCACGGGCAACAGCTGTGCATACACAAAAGAGAGGGAAGCTTTTGTGTATTTTAAATTTAGCGTTAACTTTTCTGGCTGACGATTCCTTTCTGCTTTCTGCCTTCCTTGCAGGATTCACCCTTCGAAGGAAAGTGAAAAGTCGGCCTTTGAATTGCGCAGCCACACAAAGACGATGCTGGAAGTAATCGTCGAGTTGAATGTGCCACAAAGTGGCGGGCGAAAGGAGAAAGGTGTCTCTGCGATTTGTCCAAAGTTGTAATGGAAAACTTAAGGTTTCGGGACTCTCTAACTCTCTCCATGTTTCCCCCAGAAGTTATGCCAAAGCTAAACTGTTTGCACTTGGAAAAAAAAAACTCATAAACATAAACTCTTCAAAATCAGCAACAAGCGAGGCAGGGAGCGATTTCAAAGGCACGCAAAGGCCACTTCACAGAAGGAAGTGTGAGAGTGTCGAGTATGTTAATGGCCAGGATGCAGGCCATGTGAGTGGAGTGACTTCTCCCCTAATCGAAGGCAGGGTGACTCGCAGAGAAGCCGCCCCCGAAGCGCAGCCAATAAGTCCGACACAACAATGTGTGTGGGCAATTTCAAAAATTTAACGCAACCGGGAAAGGTCCTTTTGCGGGGTGGTTTCCTTATTGCCAGCGCCGCAGGATAAGCGTGGAGAAATGTCAGCCCAAATAACAATTTCTCTGTGGAAATTAATTTTTATTTTATGTGTTTCGCTTTGTTTGCTTTGTGTTTTGTTTACAGAAAAGTTGAAATAATTGGCGGCGGGCGCCGCGCAACGGGTGTACCGGCACCAATATCATCAGATTGGGATCAGGACTAAAACCAGGAGCAGGACCAGGAACGGGACACGTGCGGTTTTACGAATTTAACGGCAAACTGGGCGCCTGCGGTGCCATATTGTGGTTGCATTATTTTCGTGGCAGAAAATTCACTGAACGCCTGGGATAATGTCCGTTTTGGCACTTCGTTCCCAGGAAATGCAGATGAAATTCCCATGGAGCCGTTGAGAATATAATTTCAATTCAATATTTTCGCCACCACTGTGAGCCAAAAGGACTCTGCTCAATCCGAAGGACCGTTTTCACTCAACTTTCCGACTCACGCACACCACAAACAACATTGAAGAGGACGAGGACGAGGACGAGGACTCGCAACAAAGGCGTAGTAGTAGGGAATGGAAATAGAAATAGAAAAATAATAAAATAACGTAGCAAGCGCATGCCAGGGCCAACCCCCTGTCTGCCAGGATGTGCAGGATGTGCGCTGCCCGAAAAAATAGAAGCCTCGTTTCACGATTTGCGAGTGGCAACAAGCAACGTGTAATGCTGTAAGCAGGGCCAGACACCGAGACCGAGTCGAGAACTGAGCCCAAACCACCCCTCCGTGTGGCACACAAGGATGCCTCGGAGGACAATGCCACAAGAAGAAGCAGCAGCTGCTGCCGCTGTTAGTTGGCTCGCAGGCATCATCCTGGCATTTTCCATAGCTTCTTCTTCTTTTTTTTTGCGTACTTGTCTCGGCGCGTCATCATCGTCCCCGTCCTCGTCCTTGGGCTCATATCTGGATCTCCTGCACAGGGCCATGCTCACGCTCGGCTCATTCCAATGCACTCCGACAGGAGTTAAAGGAGAGAAGTCGAAATCCCAGCGAACGTGATTCATTCACGGAATTCTCCAAAGGTGTCTGTGTTATGGCGTTAGAGCCATCAGGTGCTGGAGTCTGCCACAAGCACTAGGATTGTGTCTGCTCATCCCAGTTCTTAGATAGAAGCGGGCTGAGTCAACAGACCGTGACAAATCCTTCCGGTGAATGAGGCAGAAATTAACCTTCATTACTGAACTCCTCATCGCTTTTCTAATCATTAAGGGATTTCAAACTATTTGTCACTTCCTGGAGGCTAAGTCCACTTCCTTTGGATACTATTTTTGCAGCAAGTAGAGCTACCTTCAGCCCCAATCCCAATCATCATCCAATTTAATCCAATCAAGATGCCACCTCTCAAGTTCAGGCCGTAGAATAAATGCCATAAAAGGAGGCGACACTCAGCTTCTTTACATACACGAGCAAAGCGAAATAATCAATGAGCTGACTGACTCATAACTAAGACTAGGTGCCGCTGGAAGAGGGGCCGAGGGAGGCGCTTCAAGGTTCCGAATACATTTCAATATCAATCTTCGATTTGATGACATCACATGCCGACGCCAAAGAGAATTGTGTGCAAAATTTCCAATTAAATTGAGTTTTTGGGGCTGACGACTGATAGCCGAACGGGAATTGAATAAATTGGGTTGTGGGAGGAATGGATAGCACACGAAAAATCCAATAAGCAATTGCAGACCATTTGTTTTTCTTGCAACCCTTTGCCAGGGCAACCCCTAAACAAAAACTGGCAAACCATCAACACCACTGGAGTTGACCTCTGGCACCGGAGTGCCACGACCTCTCGCGCTCTCTCTCATGCCTCGAGTCCATCAAAAACAAATCGATTTTCATTTTTTCGGGAGTGCTTGAAGGTCTAACTGCAGCAACCTACCGCAATCTGAAAACAAGCTGGGCGACATATAACATATATCTGCATAGTGTGTCTCCTGGAGCCACGTTTTGAGCCGCCTATGTGGGCCATCGCGTGCTCGGCGAGAGTTAATTGAGCGGCGGAATAAAATTTCATAATCAACAAACTGCTGGCTGGCAATGGGAAATTTACGATGTTCCCCCGGGTTGCTGCTGCTATTTTTTTCTTTTGTTTTTGGGGCCAAGGATGACTCATCGCGCACCGCCTCAAGTCCTGCGACCTTCAGCAGGATCCGCGTTCGCGGGCAACGACATCGAAGCGAATTAACTGACGACTTTTCTACACAATCCACTCCTTCGTCCTTCGTCCCTCCTTTCTCTCAGAGCTTTGCTTCCATTATCCCCTTTGGCAGCCTTAGCAGACAATTGCCTGCCAGCAGCCCCGTTTCTCAACTCGTCTCTCGTCCTGCTTTTCGCTTTAACTGCTCCTTGAGCATTTGTTTGTTTTCGTGCGGGTGTCCTTTGCCCTCTGGCCCAGCTGTTTGCGTGCGTCAAATAAGGTTGCCACCCGTTCTAGGACGAGGAGGAGGCGTCAGCCAGGCAAACGCCAAGTTGGCGCCATTTCAATGCCAGTTCAGGCTGGAGTAGTGCCTGTGAGTGTGTCGACTGTCATATGTTTTGGGTATATTTGAAATACCGATGGATATTTACATTTACAGCCGCGGCGCAGAAATTTTTAATATCAAAAATACCCAAACGGAAGCTCGAATGAATTCCACATGTTCCCGAACTAAATTCATAGCTTTTTTGTCCCGGTAATGAGGTGCGATTATTATGAAGAGGCAGACAGAAGACCAAATATTAGCACTGAGGTGTTGATTGGAAGATGATATCACATAGCATTTAGCCAAGAGCAACCCGAAATCGACTTCAAATGCCAACAGAATTCGCAAAAATAAATAAAATCAAAAAGGGAAACTGACTTGGTAAAGGAGAACTTTGTATACCCTTAAAATGTGCATTAAAAACAGGAGCCTGAACTTGAAACTCATTAAATCAAAGCCAAAAATATATAAATTTTAATTAGGAAATCTTTTTTCTGATAATTTTTAGTGTCAAAAAAGGAACCTGACTTTGTAAAGCAGAAGTTTCTATACCCTTAAAATTTGCAATAAAATCAGGGGTCTGAATTTGAACTTCATCATATTTAAGCCAAAAATTCATTAATTTCAATGGTGAAAACTTTTTTCTGATAATTTTTATGTTCAAAAATTTACTGCTTTGCAAACTTCTTACTAGAATTATAATACCCTTTAAGCAGCGAAGGAAGAGCAATCACTAAGCAATAAAAGCAAAGCACAAACATCAGAAAATGTGTAAATAAAACAAGTTCTTATGGCAGAGAACCCGAACCAAAACGAGACGAAAGGAAGAAGGTCCCGAGTCCCCTGGCAACGGACCCGAAATAAGAAGGAATGGAACAGAAATACTCGAAAAAGCTTATCCAGAAATCATCTTGAAGTGGAGTTTGTGGGTCTCAAAGTTCCCCAAGGTTCGCTTTTCCCCTTTCCCTTCGATTTCGCAGGGTATTCAACTCGATTAACATCGAAAATCGATTCTTTTCCCCCTTCTGGGAGCAACACGGAAGCACTTGCCGAGCACCGGAGTCATAAAGGTTCCGAACGTATGGTTATTAGGTCGAACGTGCCCGTCACGAGACTCCCGGAAAAGCAGGAAAAACTGTCTGTGCCAGAGTTTCCGGCCGGTTTTCCCCCCAAACCTGGGATAAACCCACCCCGGGCCCCGCCACTCGAGCCGGCGTCCTCGCCATAAAAGCCTTTGATTATGTCCTCCCAGTATTCCTGGGAGAGACAGCAGACGGAGGAGAGAGAGTGGAGTCCTGGTTGTGTCTGCTGCCCGTCTGCTCCTTCATTATTTACAGCCTCCCAAAAAAAAAAAAAAATACATAGCTGCCTTTGAAGAAGAATTTCCCAAATGTAATTTATGTGCGTTTGCCGCACTTTTCCCCGCTGGCACCCATTAAAAATTCATTATTTGGCCCGAAGACAGTCAGCCAGAAGATCCCCGAAAGTTTTGAAACACTTTTTCGCTGAATTTAAAGCCGTCTCAGTTTACTTTCAATTCAAGAGAGTCGGAGACTCTGATTCAATGGAAAATGGAGCAGAGTGTATCCGCTTTCTGACCCAATTGTGTTGAGGACAAGGGCACTGCAGCTGCTTACCTGAGAAATATAGTTAGTTCCTGGGTGCAACAAGCACCTCTTTCCTTTCAAAATCCTGGAATACTGGAAGATCCTGGAATCGAGAAATCATAAAGCAAATATGAGATTCCCGTGAATGCAAATCCAAAGCAAAAATTTCGCTAAAGTTCTAATTTCAACACATACACACACGCATACGCATACGAATTCGCACACACACACACACGCACACATGTAGAACTGGTCAGCCAGCGAATGACGTCATTGCCAAGGATGCTGCGCGCGTCCTAAACTCTCACTATTTGTTGCTATTTTTTAACAACAAAGCAAACTGTTTTCCCCAGAAAGCCACCAGCAATAATAATTGCGAGTTAATTAAGCGATTCAGAGACTGGCGCCACTCAGTTTTGTTGCTTGTTTACGGTTTTCGGCTTTATGCCCGAAATTCGTTCTTCTAACAGTAAAACGGGGGAAGGAAAACGCGCGCAGTCACTAAATCGGATTTGCAAATAAGAATTAATTTCGTTAACTCCGTTGTACTCGCCTTCAATTCACGTTTTGATCAGTTTTCTAACACACAGCACAACTCTTGGTCGTCCGTTGCGAAGCTCGAATTTTTACCGCGAACCAGCGTTTATCCGCGACACAACCGCTTTCGTTGAAATTTTTTTATTTTGGGGGGGGTTACATTTCAAATCGGGTTGTGGTGGGTCCATGTGACCAGCGCGGCGGTAGAGAAATTCCACCGATTTCTGAATTTTCGATATTATGAACTATCCGACCGACGGGCACACTGAGCTAAGCTGATGGGACAAAACTATGGGCAGCACTGGATGCAGAGCGATATAGCTGATACTCCAACCACATCTGATACTCTAACCTTATCCAGTGGAGCACCATTTGCCCATTTCAGAACCCAGTGATGCCCATTTCGTCAAAGTTCAGCACCCAGTGCTACCAAAAATTCAAAATATTGTTCCCGTTCACTTAAAAATATCGATATATTTGATATATTTTTTATATTATATGGTTGAGTTTAAACTTTGGTTCCCTTACAATAAAAATACATAAAGTTTCTTAATCCAAGTATATATTATCTTTAAGATTAAATAATTTTCAATATACCGACTTGAACATTTTAGAAACACTTGTTGTCTGGTATTTTGATCAGTCCACCGTCTCCTAGTATCACAAACGACAAATTTGATGGTGGTCGCCAGCCGCGCAGAAGGCAGGAGCTATCCATGGTAAACAGGATCCCAAAGTCAGCTTGCAGGAGCCCGGCATAATAGCTCTATGGGATTTCGATATTCGGGCAAATATAATACCACGATATAAATATATAATTTTACGACAAAAATATCGATATATGGACATATTGATGTATTATTAACAACCCTAATAGAAACAAAATTCAAAATACAATCAAAATGGAGCTGGGAAACTATTGATATTTGACCCATTCGATATTTTTGTTGTTTCGAGAGCAAAAATTCGATATGATCGATAGTATAAATATAATAGGTTTCGAATGATTTTTTTCATTCATAATATTATTACCTCCACGAAAAATATTAAATTATTGCAAATACTGGAAAACTGTCGTCAGTATTTTGGGATATTTCACGTGATTGGCAAATTGAGATCTGATTAAAATTTAAGTTAATCTAGAACGCATTTTACATAGAAAAGATTTAATATTTAATTTTTTACATTTTTCTTACCACATTTTCTGCAATTAAGCCTTGCGTTGAATGCTGACTTCAGTAATAAGAAAAATGCAAAGCACCATCGATACCGACAGCAAACTATCGATGGTGGGTCAGAAAAGTACCAATTCGATACCGCGACAGTACCATCGATACCGCCAGATATAGCTGGCAAATAGCTAAATTGGCAACGCTGAAAACACAATTCAAAATACAAAGCCAAAATCAAAATTCAAAATCGAAAAAAAAATTGCAGCGAGCGGACGTGCTTTTGAACCCGGTCCGACAATTCTCTGTGAGTGAGTGAGTGCCGTGTTGGTGTGAGCGCAGCTGTCGCCTAAAACAAATAATAACCGCACAGTTTGCACGAATCGGGCCGGCCAGCAATTGCGAGCAGCGTTCGGTGTGGAAAAACAGCCGCCCGCTGGCGAAGGGCCGGAAAATCGGCGAAAACAACGGGATGCATGTTGAATTATTTCCCAGTTCTCTCAGACCCAACGCCCAAAGTCGCCGGCGACATGACGCCGCCTCTGCTGTCGTCGCGGGCAGAGACGCCGCAAAATGCAGCCGTTGGAAATACGGGCGTTCGCGGCGGCGGATTCGGCTGAATTTGCACAAACGCGGTGCTGACGCGGTGAAATGGGAGCATAAAAAACTACATTTATGTGCGAAATATGCGAAAACTTCGTTCCGATGCGCGTGTATGTGACTGCTTGTCTGTGTGTGTGTGTGTGTTTGTGAGAGCGTGCAAGTGTGTCGGTGTTGCAGAACAGCAGCGCACAGAAGACGGCGAAGAGAGAGAGAGAGAGTGAGAGACGGAAAGGATGATGGCCGCGCTTATACCTGCTCCGAAAAACTGAGCGGAGCCGAAATTAGAGTAGCCAGAAAAAAAAGGGGCT
Source organism: Drosophila punjabiensis (assembly GCA_008042585.1). NCBI lineage: Eukaryota > Metazoa > Arthropoda > Insecta > Diptera > Drosophilidae > Drosophila > Drosophila punjabiensis. Next base: position 293,876 of record VNJR01006013.1, on the reverse strand, counting down.
TCCAAGCGTTAGTGCCGACTGCAATCTTCGGAAATGCAAACTGGTTAACTACGTAACGTAACGTAACGCTATTTTCCGCTAAATCACCTCCTGCTCCTCCCCCTTCCCTCCCCCCATCCCTCTGCCAGTTGCTCGTAGCCGAGCGACGTTGGCTTAAGAAAATGTGTGGCCATATTTTTTTTTTTCTTCTCTCCATCTCCGTCTCCGTCTTTCTTTTTGCGCTCTCCCTTTTGGAACTCTCGCCGCGCCGCTGTTCTCGCCGCCTCCGTTTTGTGCCGCACTTCCAAGATAAAGAACGCGCGTCTCCCGAGATAAATGCGAAATATTGTATCTGAATGGCCGCCGTTTGCGTTTTACGTTCGCGTTTGCGTTTGCCGTTTGCAGTGGAATAACCGAATTGAGTTTGGAAACAGCGTACTCATTGTTCTCTCATCGATTTGTTTTGTCCGACAGAAAAGTGTGTGAAGCCTCCGTAGCGCCGATTACAAGCCGCTAACTAAACAAGAAACAACAACAACGCTACGGAAAGGAACGAAACGAGCAGAAAGACTAATTAAACCGCGCGCCACAGGTCCAACCGCCGCCAAAATGTCGGAAGAAGTCGATCGCAACGATCCGGAGCTCAAGTACCTATCGGTGGAGCGCAACCAGTTCAATGATCCGGCCACCCAGGCCGAGTGGACACAGAAGCGTCTGGTGTGGGTGCCACACGAGAATCAGGTGAGTTAACCTTTGCCCCTGCCTTCGCTCTCCTCCCCTTCCTTCCGAAGGACCTGTAGATCTGCCAGTCAGGCAGTAAGCCTGTGATCCTCGCTTGGGTTTTCCACCCCGATCCATAATGTCTGATTCAGTGCGGGAACCACGCCCGAACCCTAAATTACCTGACATAAAGCAAATTGATAGCTCCGCTGTACGTGAGCTCGAAGGCTGCATACAGTGGAACCTCTTTAGGGAAATTCAATACAGTTTACGAGGTTATTAGGCTTGATTTTATTAGTAGAGAGAAACCAGGAGAAAAGTTAGTTAACATTAAACATTTACCAAATAACAAACTATAAAAGGTTTTAAGAAGAAGTGCGGACTGATCTTAATTTTTTTAATATTTCCACCTGAAAAGTTTCGACTGTGAGTCTAATCAATTGCAAATAATAATTCCCCGACTTAAAGTTTTAAATTTAAAAGCGTTTCTAATCATGTGTTTCAAATAATACTAGAAAGACATATAGTAATCGTACAAGCTAAAGAAGTTCCCCCGTAACTCTAATCAATTTGCGCATTGTTTGTCCTCCCGTTTCGAGCTCTTATCGGCAGAGGCTGCCTCAGTCATCGATTGGGGGCATGAATCATGATTGCAATGGCGTTTATTTTTACAAAAATTCGGTTAACTAAAAACAACTTCTTTGAATTTTTCATTACTTTCACACCGCGATGGTGATAAAATTGAGTAAACATTCGACGCTGCGCTGATTCATGCGTGGATGCTGAAATCACCGCATTAGTTGGCCAGCGGGGATTTAACGGTTGAATTGGTCAAAAATCCATCCGCGATGGTTTGCCGTACTCCCAATTTGCATGCAGACCAAAGACCAAGACCCCGGCCCAGAGCAGCGACTCACTGACTCACTCCGCGAGAGAGAGAGCGAGAGCAAGAGAGTGGGAACCGGGAACGGGCCAAACAAGTTTTTTAATCTCTGGCCGGGTATTTGTGTGTGTTCGATCTGCGTGTGTGTGTGTGGCAGCGTTCCACGAACAGAGATTTGGCCCAAAGAGGCATCTGCGCCCACTGCCTCTTCTGTTGCTCGTTTGGCAGCAAGATGATAACAAAGCTGGCCGTTTGTTTTGCTAATTTTTGATTGTTTTCCTCTGCTCTCGGTCTTTCCTCGTTGATGGAGATGGAGATGACTTCTTTCAGGTGTCATTCAACTGCATTCCTCGCGCTCAGCCCTAATTCTAAGGCCATAAAGTTAAACAGATAAAATTAGCAGCCACGGCTGACTGTGACTCCCTTCCCCCGACTCTGGCACTCTGGATAATTGCTTTATTTGCCAGAGATAATAGAATGGTAGCACTTTTGGGTGACTTCACATAATACATAATAAAAAGAACGAACGAAAACAAAGCCAACAACTTCACATTTTTGTGTAATTACGCGATCACTTAAACAGACATTTGCTTTACAATGGAATCTCACAGAAAGGCAGGCACCAGCGGCACCAGAGATAAAGTCAAGAAATAAAAACACAAAATACGAAACGAAACGAAACGGCTTCGCAAACGCGCTCGATTGTCATGAAGTGTCAGTCGGCGGGTTGGTTGGTTGGTGATACCGCCAGAAAGACGAAAAGGCTGAGGGACTGACACATGAGACAAGGCAGAAAATGTAAAGAAATTTGCATATAGCACACAAACTGTTGCTCCACTGGAATGCCCAGCACAGATACAGATACAGAATACAGAGACAGCGGCAGATACAGTCACAGTCACATTTACAGTTTAACGGGAACGGACCCGAACTCGAACCCGGCCAAAAGGGTATTCGCCAATTGTGTCAACACTAGGTTCAGTCGCTACCAGCAACTGTTCCAACTTGCGCAATGCAAGGGAAATTCGCTGGATGTCAGCCCCCGGCGTACGTGTCGCTATCCAAATCCATCTATTTACCTGAGAAGTGGAGGGAACCAACAAGGGACCCTTTTGTTGGTGACCAAATTTTTTGTTTACTGATCACTTTCCTCAGTCATGTGGGCTTGATATTTTAGGCCCATGATTCATGGCAGTATTTGCACAGAGAGAGCCGAGTCGAGTCAAAGCGATTTATGAACGATATCGTATTTGTATATATATATATTTCCTCTGGCTTTCCCCAAAATCCCTTCTTATCTTTGGGGGTTGGTTCTTTGGACGCTCTCTCCTTGGCTCTTGATCCCCTTAAGCAGCCTCGAAGCTGATTGTTCGATTGTTAGCCAAATTGAAGTCGTCGGCTTAACCTTCGTCATGCCCAGGGAATCGAATCGATTGTAACGACGACCGGCGATCATTAAGGGTCGCCGTCGCTCCCCGCACACCCACACTGCTGCACGATATCGCTCGTGTCTGTATCTTACTTGTATTTATAACCAACAGAAACCACTTTGGACTTTGTTTGTGACCACTGCCACTCCCACTCTCCCAGCTCTGCTCCTCCTGCTTCTTGGTCTCGGTTCTGGCGATATGTGTGTGTGTGTGTTTGTGTGTCTTTTCGGTTACGACAACGACAAACGTAGCCAGCTTTCGACTCTCCAACCGTCCGGTTTACGGTCAACGAACCTGCGCCTCGTATCTCGTATCACGTATGTCGAATGTGTAATATACATTTCTTACCCTCTCCTCTAGTGTGTGTGTGTGTGGGTACGCACATGAATATGCGTTGATCGATTAAGCAAAGGAATAAAATAAAAGAGTAACAAATTGTTATACCTACATACCATCCATCCATCTCGCATGCCTCCGGATTACGTCTGGAGGAGCGTGTTCATTATTCATTCCATTCCAGTTGTTCATTTTCGGTTTAAAATGTAAACAAGCCGTCTGGATGAGCGTGTTCATTATTCATTCCATTCCAGTTGTTCATTTTTCGGTTTAAAATGTAAACAAGCCGAGTTGGCGAAAACCATTCGCTCGCCAGAGTAAATAATTATGAGTGCAAATATAGAACGCTGTCATTGGAGGAACCCTGGGCAGGTTCAAGGTTGCGAATTATGCAAATGGGGATCGGGATCGTGAGGGTTCCTTGGTTCTCTATCATTTCCCATCCCTGGTCCCATCATCATCATCATCGATTGCTCTCGTAGGTGTTGCTTTGTATTTTCTTTGGTTTCGCTCCACCGATTGCCCGGAATGCTCGATGCTCGCGAGAGAGAGAATCCGAGACTGATGACCTCATATGCTGCCACAGCTCTCCTCCTCGCTGCCGCTTGACTTGGCTGACTGACTCTTGTTGCTAATTTCCTTGGCTCAATAACTCCAATTCATCTCTTGTGGGCATTCCGAGATCATGATTCATGGACCGATCCGCGCGAAGCAGTTACACCATTTTCCTATTCATCGTTTTAACGTATGTTTTTTTGCCGTCATAAAGTCTTGTGTGTGTGTGGTGTGTCCAAACTGTCAAACGTTTTTATGTGCAAATGTTTTATGGCGACAATCCGCAACATGGGAGCTGGGAACTGGTGGAGGCGGAACAGCCCCAGAAATGAGTCTTGAGCGAAAGTAAATGTGAAAAGACCCTCTCGAATATTGGTAAATCACTGCTAATGTCGATCGTTTTGGTTAAACTTTTCCAAGGAAATTCGCCATGGCCATACGATGATGAGGGATGAGACTGTTAAATAGTGTTGATTGCACGCCTAATTGCTAAGCATTTAAATGCACTCGTTACATGGTCCAAATGGCTTCACATCCGTCATATCCGCCCCAAGAATAACGACTTTCTTATGACTGTTTATCTCTGGTACCGGAAAAGCGCCAAGATAACACAACGCAATACACAGTCGGTCCTCAGGCCCAAGGCAGCCGTTGGGGAAAAGAGCACGTCGCGGCTTTTCCGAATCTGATCGCTGGGGCGTGTGCGTGTTTAACTTAATGGACCCGGTCTGGGCTGGGATGCGTTACAGATGCTCCTCCTCCTGCTGCTGTAGTTGGTCTTGTTCCCTGCTTATTCCCGCTACAACTCTGCATGATTTTAATGCATTTCTGGTTTGCAGCGGCGGCGGCACTTCACTCTCTACCCTTTAATGACTGAATTACGGGTTGCCCCTGATTTGATTAATGTCAATGTGCCGCTTGCACCGGGCTGCATGCTGCACGCGGCATGCTCCCTGCTCCCCATTGTTGTTGTTGCCGTTTCACTTGACTTCTAATTGAAGGCCCAGCACAGCTTCCAATGTTGATGCAGCTTTCCCAAGACGTGTGTGTTTGTATTCCGTTGAATTTCATGGAGTGCAGTGCAGATTCCTGGGCAGGGGAAATTCCCAAGAAGCCTCACTGGTTACTCACCAGCAGAATTAGTTATTATTTGGTTAAAGTCTAAAAAGTTTAGTACCATAAACCTTGTCCTAAGCACCTTAAAGTCAGATGCAGCGCCTTGAACTTGCTGCGAACTGGGGAAACAGGGGAAAAACATAGGCAGATGAGCAGGGGACAGGGGCTGGCAGACAGACAGACAGACAGACAGTTGCATCTGCCTCCCGTTGTTCTGTTGGCTCGGTGCTTCTGTCTGCCTTGGCCACTTGACTGGGTGCAGTTGTGGTGCCCTCGGAGTGCTGAGTGGCTCATCTTCTGGCGCTTGACTCATGCAGCGCAATGCAACGGCAACAGAATCGGAATCGGAATCTGTATCTGAATCTGAATCTCTGGTGTTGCACTTGTTGTGTTTATCGCCTACCCGCTGAGCTGAACAAATGGCACACAGGCAAATTGTTTATATCCCTGAGAATTTACAACTAACCAACTTCATACTGATTTCTCTTCTTATTCTTTGCAGGGCTTCGTGGCCGCCAGCATTAAGCGGGAGCATGGCGACGAGGTCGAGGTGGAGCTGGCCGAGACCGGCAAACGGGTGATGATCCTACGCGACGACATACAGAAGATGAATCCGCCAAAGTTCGACAAAGTCGAGGACATGGCCGAGCTGACGTGCCTGAACGAGGCCTCCGTGCTGCACAACATCAAGGACAGATACTACTCTGGCCTGATCTATGTGAGTAACTTGAATTAGTAGCCATAAGTTTTGGGTATGTTTTTCTTGGCCGCCGGCAAAAGTTTCCGCTGTGTGCCAGCTGCCGGCAATGTGACGCGGCTAGAGTAATAGTGATGATGATGATGATGATGATGATGATGATGATGATGATGATGATGGTGCTAAGTAAACAGCTGGCTTCCCTTTGAAAAGGCAGCGGAGGAGAGAGTATTCCTCATCTGAATGTATATTTATTCAAAGAGCAGCGCAAATATTTGACACTCTGAAGCCAATCACTCAGGTCTTTTTTTGGTTTTGGTTGCATTCGTTTATGGGATTTATGACTTCCCTTTCTCCTTCTCCTCCTCTGGATCTGCTACTTCTGCTAATTGGCATGCCAAAAGCGTTTCCACACAATTCGCCAAAAACGCTGAAAGCCAAGCAACGAGTTAATTTCGGATCCGATCAGAAACCGATGTCATGCGCCGCATTTGAATTCGGATCCATAAATTCCAAGCAGTTGCTTCTCCTTGTTTTCTTTCACTCTCTGTGTATTGTGTATAAATCATTAAGTTAGCGTCTTCAATTGCAGCTCCAATTGATTTCGATTTACCCGATCACATAACTTATTTCCTCCCGAAAAGGGTAATAAATTTGGAGCTCCAACGTATCAGAATGAGCATTCGTGGCTTACTGACGGAAATTAAATAAATTAGACTTAACTTTGGGGAGCGATGGGTTCTGATAACACAAAATTAGTTGAAATTAATGTGCTTTTTTTTAAACTTGTGGCTAATTTCAAGTATTTTTAACATTTGTATACGTATATTTTTTTTTAATCACGTTAAAATATTTTTAAAATAAATAAATAAAAGATATTTATATACTTTGTATGCCATTCCAGGGTATTATGCTTTTAGTTAGAGTTTACAATAGAGTGAAGGGTACATTTCCAACCCTATAAATCATATATATTCTTGATCAGCATCAAATACAGAGTCAATCTAGCTAAGTTCGTTTGAAAAATATTTTTCAAAATTTTAAAAAAATTGTGTAACGGGTATTAGTTAAAAATTATACAAATTCAACGAAAAATATGAGTCATTTTCAAATTTTAAACACCATTTGCGGGTTTGTTAACCTAAAATAAACCCATCACAGAAAACGCTTTCCGCATTGAATTTAATGGATTTTTAGCTTAGTTGTAATATTTTTAATGATCTTATTTAGTTAATTGATAACTATTAATAATAAGGGTTAAAATGCGCCCCAAAGATCACTTTTGTTTCTCTTTCGTCATCAAAGCATATCCCCAGCCATAGAAACATTGCTGGCAACATTGTGCTATAAAAACATGTTGCTAGATAAACATGTTGCTGTTCAAACATGTTGCCAAACTACTTGGCTTCAGCTGGTGCTGCTTGCTCGCTCGCTGGGCCCGTGGGTGTTTGTTGCCTGCCTGCCCCCCTTTGCGCCCATGCGCCCAAGCGCCTTCTTTCTTCATTTGCCTCTTCTGTCATTCGCCGCCGCCGCCATGTGGCAGGTTCGTTGCGGCTTGTTTTCCTTTTTTCCTTTTCCTTCTCTTTTATTGTTTTTTAACAAATTATGTGCCGCTTTTTTACATATTTTATGTACTGCTGCGCCTGCTACTTATCGCGGTCTCTCTCTTGCTCACTCCCTACCGCTGTCTCGCTCTCTCTCTCTCTTGCCGCTTTGGGAGTTTTAATTTAATGCCTAAACGGCTCTTGTTGTTGTTGTTTTTGTTGCTGCTGATGTTGCTTTTTGATGTGGGCGCAAACTGCTTTAAATTTGTTTACATTGTTGTTGGCCGTTATGCTCCAGCGCACTTAGCATTGTCTTTTGCCGCTGCTGCTGCTGCTCTTGTTGCTTGTTGTTGTTGCTTGTTGTTGTCGGCCAATTTCGTGCGCCAGTTTACAATTTACACAATCATGCCACGCACTCTGTTTGCCCTCTTTTCCTTCCTCCTCTTTTCTACCCCCCTCTGTCTCTCCCGCTGGCCCACTTAATTTGCTTGCCAATTGTTGCTGACGCGCTCTCGCCCAAACCGCTAACTTGTTGCACAGTCAGCTGGGTGATGGGAGGGAGCGGGAACGGGAACGGGAGCGGGAGCAGGAGCGAGTCGGCGTCAGAGCTGTGGGCGCGCTGCGTTTAACGGCATAATTATTATAATTTGTTGACATCTAATTCGACTTTTAAATTTCATTTAAATTAATTCGCGCGGCAGCTGCCGACTGCTGCCGGTAGCATGTAGCTTAATTAATATGCGTCGTCGTCGGTAAGAAGAATGATTATTGCACCGGGAGGCGCACACGCACACGCACATGCACACCCTTGAGCACAGTGGGCACTCGATACGGAAAACATGAAGGAAATCTCTAGTATTGATAGGTTGCTTTAACAGTTGGAGAATTTTAGCCAACACTGATAAAAAAGTTTAAAACATTTAGTCATTTTTCATGACTTTTGGTTACAAAAGTAGCGCAAGAATATTTTTGACTTTTGAGATTTTGTTTAAATGAAGCTTATAATCTCGTAATTCCAGATTTTTAAGTCTTATATTAAGATTTGAATTCAAGAATGCACAAAATCTTGAAAGATTATATTTTTTTATCAGTGAAGAACAGGACTTTGGTAAAGCTATCCTGAACTTTATTCAGTTGAATAGACTAAAAGCTATATTTACCAAGTTTTCACAAATTTTTTTCTCAAATACTGAGCACTGTCTGTATGCAAATCAAATTGTCAACACCTTTTGGAAACCACAGCAAATATGGCCAATTTGTTGGACACGAAATATATATAAAGCGAATTGATTTTGGGCGGGAAATGGTGATCCGTTCGATTGCCATCGTAATTGGGGTTGAAATATATGTTGTAGATTCCACAAAACATTTGCAACTTGTTGGCAATTAATTGATTTACGTCCAACGGGTGACTGGGTGCAATTGCTCAAGTGCAGCCAAGGCGCAAAATAGCAAAAATTCTACAGAAAATAGAGAAATGAGACATTTTGTATTCATATTTAAATATCAAATTCAAGACCTTTAAAGGTTCGTTATTATCTCAGATTAAAAGCCAATTAAAATGGTAATGTCAGCTTACTGAACTTCATCTTGCAACGACCTTAGCTGTTTTTCACGTATCTTGCAGTTAATGCTGAAAATTATGAAGCGTTCACAATTATCTCGAAACGTGCCTCTTTCTTTGTACCATTTCGCATCGGAAAATGATATAACCTAAATGTTTAATATTTATTTTCGATGCCAGAAAAACGGCAACGACAAGCGGATGACGTTGGCGACTTGGCAGCTGCTCTGGGGGGCTCTGGCGACTGGGACTATCTTAATTCGCTTAATTCTAACTGCCACTGGGATTCGCTAATTGAAATGGCAAGGAAAGGGAACCGACGGCATCTCGGGTGGGATTGCTGTGGCACTCCGAGTTAGACTCGGCCAGATTCGAATGTCGGCCACGGGCGGGTGCCAATGTGCCGCCGCCTGCCACATGATGCGTGCACTGTGTGGCAGATAAATTATATTCCCGCATATCAGCCGGGCAATTTGCACACACAAATATTGGCACTAATAGCCGGCGCCAAAGGGGTTGCCGGGCAACGGAGCGAACCGGACAGCAGAGAGAGGTGTCTTCGAGCACAACGTAATTAACATAAAAGGCGCCGCCTTAGCTTTTTCGTTTTTTTTGTTATTTTTTCGTCGTCGTCGTCGCGTTATGCCCTTGTTTGCTTTGCTACGCTTGCAACGCGTTCTGCTGACCACATAAGGCCCGAAAGCCAAGTCCGAAAGCGGATTCACTAAATGGCAGAGATTTCGGGCGACTAGTTTGGCTAGAAAAACTGCCAGTCTAATGGAGTTCTAGTTCCGAATTCCTCTCCAAACTTTTCTACAAGACACCCCTCCTTCCTGTTCATTTTATTGCCTTGACACCGTCTTTAAATTTGCATAAATTTCAAAATCTAACCATATAGGCTCAAGATCAGGTCAGCCCCTCGTTATTGATGATGTGCACCGGGTTCAGATGCACTGCTCGCCAGGATAATGACTCAGAGCTCAGCATAGATTCACAGGTTTTTTTTTTGGGGAGCAGAGAGAGGCAGTGACTCAGGAGCGAGCGTAGCAAATGGCGTCACGAGTGACGGCCACTTCTAAACGATTGCCAAAAACAGCAGAGAGAAACAACAGAGACCGAAAAAAAAAGAAGAAAAACAACAAATAACAATTTCTTATGCCATTTTTGGATGCCTGACACACGCACACACACAACGTGGCTGATTGGCAAGACGTGATTTTGTTGTGAATTTTTTTTTTTTTGGGGCGAAAGAGCTCTTTACTGAGTCACTTCCCCTCCCCGGCGGCTGGCATGGAGTTGAAGAGTTTAAGAGCTGAAGAGCTTTTCTCTCTAGCCCAAGTTGCTTTCCATTTCGATGATCTGTGTGGGCCGAGCGAGCTCCTCCGAAGTCTGCAGCAGCATTCGCATTTAATGCTCGCTTGAATATATTTAAATGGTACACAACAAACAGCCGAGCCGCATACTTAGTGCCCACGCCGCAGCCCCCAGCTCCAGCTCCAGCTCCAGCGCCAATCGCAATCCGCAGTTATGTAGGCTGCCGCTCGATAGATATACCTTGCCACCAACGGATTCGGATTCGGATACAGATTCAGCAGCGGATACCGAGCGACATGCGTTCGCTGTTTATGGTGTTGGCCAACTTTAAAGCACATGTCTTGTTAGCCAGATAGCCGGTCGCGCGCGCCAGTGTGTGTGTGTGCGCGCGGTTTGGGCCACACTAACTAGGCCACTGAACATCAGCTCAGCAGTCGCCAATTCGGAGGCTGTAGTTATTCCCAATGACCAACATATGCCCTATGATCATGATCAACCTGGAAAGGGGGAATCCCTCGAAGTAAGATTATTGGAAATAGGTGTTGAAAGAGGGTTTAACTGCTCTGGTTAGGTGTGTTACTTGTTCCTAAATTGTGGGTTTCTCGGGGTACTCTTTTGCCTCTACTAATCCCCTATAGTTAACCAAGATGCAATCTTAAGCTTAAACAATCCAAAAGTAAGTTATTTAAGTCTTTAAACTAACCAAAAACCTTTATTATATTTAAATTAATTTTACTAACTAATGATATTAAGGCAGAAACTGATGAGTATTCCCTTTCTTTCAGACATATTCCGGTCTCTTCTGCGTTGTGGTTAATCCGTACAAGAAGCTGCCCATCTACACCGAAAAGATAATGGAGCGATACAAGGGCATAAAGCGACACGAAGTGCCTCCGCATGTATTTGCAATAACGGATAGTGCCTATAGAAACATGTTGGGTGGTGAGTAATATCCTGCTTTACTTTCCCTTTTCCTCTTCGGATACACTGCAACGACCCGATATCGGAGGGAATGATTGCAGTATCTCCAGTTCTGCTGCTCCCCCTCGCCTCTGCGTTGCGATTTCTCTGCGCTATCGAAAATTCCATTCCGCACAAACAAGCAAAAAATGCTAACAGATAAGATAAGGTTTGGCCAAGTTTGCTCTCAGGCCGTGTATTTCCACGAATTACGTGAATGTTTCCATTTTTTTTGCTGTTTAAAAGTATAAAGAAGAATGAATGAAGAAAGCATATCAAAGACCTCCTGGAATTTCAGCTGAACAAATCCAATGAATGATTCACCTGGAAATGTGTTCCTGGGACTGAGTGAACGCTTCTAATCAGTTTGAGTATGAGTCCCACAAACTGGTTTCCTCTTTCTCAGCGCTTGCATTTCCAAATGGCATTTTATTTTTCGTTTTCATTTTCATAGCTGTGTTGCTGCTGGCTTCAGTGAATTTCGATGGTTTGCATGTCCGTTCCAAGCGTAACGTCGCGCCGGGAGATGACTCACCCCGCGGAGCAACTCCAGACCCGAGGCCAGGCGCACATCTATAGGAGTTCCCCGTGTGTGAGGCTTGAGGCCTGAGTTTGGCTAACTAATACTGCGTGTATGTACGTGTGATGGCCATATATGGATTCAAAACTCAAGCCGGCTATGCTTGGACAGCAGGCACTTTGTTTGCTCCATCATCATGATCATCTTGAAAAGTTTAAACAAATCGTCACCTCACTCAGTCTGCTCCGCTGGCTCACCATATTTGACGCTTAATAAATTTCTGTTTATGCACATTTGCCCGATTGTGTGTGTTTCCCTTGAATAACATATTTGCTGTGAGCTAAGGCAGCACCCCCTCCCTTTGGGGAGTGGCAGCCGCCGCCGTTTCTTTGATTTATGGCACTGCGAGCGAGCAGCCTTAAGCCTTAAGTCACCTCTGACTCCATTGCCCTGGAACACGCACCGCGATCCAATCCAATCCAAGCCACGACTGGACAACACCTTTATCTGTTTGGAGCTCTCCAGCGAATCTCGCGATTCCGGCAAACTGCAATTTTTATGGCATTCCATTTCCATTCCATAATGTTGTGCCAATGTCATAAGAGATAAAGTGACACGCCTTGACTTTGTGTTATTGCAGTATACATATAACTTGCATGAATATAAATATATATATTTATATAAATACTGGTACCATTGGACAGATGTTTTTGGCTTTTATTTATTTTTTGGCAGTTGTTTGCTAAACAGGAATCTATTTTGGAAATGTGAAGTCTCTTTAGATGCCTTGCAAAGTAATAACATATAATTAAAGACAGAAGTTAAGGAGTCATTTCCGACCCTATAAAGCATATATATTCTTGATCAGCTGAGTCAAACTAACCATGTTCCAGGAAAAAACTAAATGTTAAACATTTTTTCCAAATTTTATATCATTAAAATTGTAGAAGATAAAAAATGTGATATTTTTAATTTTCCAACTCGATATCCTTTTTTTTAGCCCAATAAAATCTAAGAGAATAACGTTTTCCGAATTGAAATTAATGCATTTTTGTCTTAATTATGATAGATTTCTTATAGGGCCCACAGATCCATTAACAAACCGCAAGAGTATACAAAGATCGGCTTTCCCAAAATAGCCTGTTTATCTATTAGAACCTCGCCTACCCTACAATAGCACTTAAAATAGTGTAGGTGTGATAATTATAATTATGTTTTATTAGTTTGTTTTTTCCACAAGAATAAAAGGTGATTAGAGAGCCATTTCAAGGGTTTAAATGAAGTGTTGAAGTATTTCTCCAAGACTTTCAGCATTATATTGCGCAAATATAAACAATTATGTTCATAAATGATCAATTAAAAATATAAATGCTATCATGTCTCTATTGCGTAAAACTATTCAAAAATTGAGCAAAAAAAAATTAACAAAAAAACTAAAAAATACACAAAAAAAGGCGATCGAATTAATACCCATAAAATGACGTGTCAAGATATATTCGCTAGATATTTCGGCCCATTTATGGTCGGATATTGAATGTAGTATGTATAAATATGCGACCGGCTTTAGCCATAATAATAAATAAGTACGGGGTCGTGATGTTGCTCCATGCCTCAAAAAATCTATTGGCAATCAGTGGGATATATCTATTGGCTGGCTGCTGCCCCGAGTTTGTGGTTAGCTCAATGCTGGGATCGGATGACGAGGCTGCCGGCTGCCGGGTGCCGGGTGACGGAGAGCAGTGCAAATCTAGTTCGACGTATTCTAGATGGGATCATTGGCGCCATATCAATAGCTACAGCAATTTACTGCCGTTTCTGTGTATCTCTTAGATACGCAGACAGACACTGAAATCAACCGTTTTTGTTTTCATTTTCAATTGATGTATGTCTCATTTTTTTCCTCTTATTTTTATTTCGCTTTTTTTTTGTTTTTGCTCGCCCGAATTTGGGTCAACAGAAAACTTCAAGCTGAGTTTGGCTTTTTTACATTTTAATTTCAGTTTTTTGATGGCTCAGCCGAATTGTTGCGTTGTTGCAGAAGTGTGTCACGCTGGCCCCCCTCATTATCCCCCTTTATCAACTTTTACTTACACTCTTTCTCCTCTCTCCCTTTTTGCAGATCGCGAAGACCAATCGATCTTGTGTACTGGCGAGTCGGGTGCTGGCAAGACGGAGAACACCAAGAAGGTCATCCAGTTTCTGGCCTATGTGGCAGCCTCCAAGCCCAAGGGCTCGGGTGCGGTAAGTGGGCAAAAGGGAGAAGTGCGTCCAAGTCCCTGAGAAGGTATAGAAGCAAATGCAAAGTTCGTGGGAGGGTGCGTCGGAGGCACTCGGCTGGGCCTTTGTGTCCCGTACATTGCTTATTAAACTCACATTAATGACACGCAAGCCGCTGGCAATCGGCGGAATATATATTGTAATTAATTAGACAAACGAGCAACGACGACGATGCTTATATATAAAATCGAATGTGGCGGCAAGTTGCCTTTAATACGCCTGCGAGCCGTTGTTGACTTCTTTAGTGGGAGTGCTGAACAAATGTTCTCTCTCTCTGCTCCTACCACTGATCAAGCGATCACGATGCCTCATTCCTCATGTAGAACTAGATACAAAAAGAGCAGCCAGCCTGCTCCCCATATGGCGGAGGGTTACGCTTTAATATTTGGCTTGGTTTATGGAGGGTGAGTCCGTCAGTCCCCCCACAGCCAGAGCACACTTCATTAATCAAGAGCCATAAGTTGCTGACAAATTTTTGTCATTTACAGCAATAAAATCAACACCATAAAAAAAGAGAAACTGAAATTGAAATTGAACTGCTGCTGCTGCTGACAAAAGCCAATTGATAAAACAAAAAATTGAAGTCGAAATTAAATCGCAAGCTTGCGACATTTTCCGAGTTTTCTTGGGAACACAGCGCGCTCTTTGCTACTGTGCTGGGATTGCCATAGCCATAATTGGGGGACAACACACAAAAAAATAACAAACAAACAAACAGTGTGTGTATTTTTTGGACATGCCCAGTCAATCCTTGCTGCTCTTGAGCTCCAAACACACTTTTCGTTATGTTTTATGCGTTTACAGCCATATATGAGCCTGCTGCTGACTTTAGTTAGTTGTCTTGGCAGCTGTGAACGTGATAAGCTGCAAATATACACTTTTGTGCCAAATTTAAGAGCTTGAATCTTTTATTTTGCAAAGATAAAGTCAGTCTAACGAATTCCAACTTAGTTAAGGGGTAAAAACTTGAGGTAAATGGTAACTACTGATTACATGTGCTTGGGCTGAGCACTTGCGTGATTCCAATTCCCATAAATAGACGCTGATGATAGGTGATATATGGCAAAGGCAAACAACAGCTTTATCACTGAATCATCGGAAGTTGTCGTCGCTACGAAGGGAATGGGTTTCAATGTGTGATTAGAAATTAGTTTGTGTTGAGCGAAAGACATATTTTTTTTATCAGTTTAGATAGCAGAAGCAATGGGAAAAAGTCACCGATATAACTTTGCATTTGTTTGTAAGTGTTTTTTTCGTCTTTTTCCTAGTTATTTTGATCAATTTTCTTGTGTTTTTGCTTTAAGCTGAGGTTGATATAAGCCAAAAGATATACATATTTTTATTTATTGATTGATCTTCTTTTTTTTCATGTCCTACTACACAAAAAACACCACCCAACTATATGCCACACCTATAAATAAACGCACACACGCCAAACCACACCACAACACACCAACACACCACAAACACACACTGTACATTGGACCTTGGTTGTTGTCTTCACTTCTCAACTGAACTCTGCTACAAAAATATCCTTAAACGCAAACGTTTTGTACATTTTCCACGGTGTATATACATATATTTATATATATTGTAATCAACAACAAAATCAATTTGAATCTCCAACACCAATCTCCAACACTCCAATTGACAACAAAAACCACCAACACCGACAGGTGCCGAATCCCGCCGTGCTCATTGTAAGTATTCGAGGAGAATGACCCTCTGACAATGTTATCCCGTTTTTATGTTTCCAAATTAATATGAATTCTGTTTGTAAAAGGAAAAGTTCCTTCTTTGTTTAACCTCTTACCTCTACCTTTCCTCGTCTCTAATGTGTCCCTAATATAATGAAGAATGTGCGTAGCGCCACCTGACTCACCGAAAATGCAGAAAAATTGGTCAAGTCTCCGCGCGCTGTGCATCTTATTCATTATATTGTCTTTGGCTCTATGCTTTCCCATTTCATCAACTCTCTGACCTGAATCTAAGTATTAACCCACTCCAAATGAACTCTTCCCCCTCTTCGTTTTGTGTCTCCCCTATTTGCCCCACTACCCAAGCCAACATCTACTCAATCTCATCTCTCTGCTCTGATCCGATCTGCTCTGCTCTGCTCTGCTCCCTCCTTGTACTCCATATGCCAACGCCATTTTAGAGTAGTCATCAAGAGACATTTGCGGTAATGTATGCGTCTTACGTCGTCCATCGAACCAAAAAAAAACCCAAACGAACCATGTGTAGTATAGCCCATGTATATGATGATGGTTGCGTATGCTTTATGTTTTTTCCTTCTTGAACTGATTTGATTTGATTTTGTTGCGGAATGTAGCCATCTTTATTTGTACATATATATTATTTTGAAGACTGGAGAGAAAGATCTGCCGGAGCAAAGCCCCATTCTGCACCCCGTAATCCCGTAATCCCGTTCCCAACTAATTGCAGAACTTCTCCGTGAACACAAACAAGTACATTAGGGTCAAGATTGTGACCCAGGGTCAGAGTGAGTCGTCCATCGAGGTAACCAATGGTGTGAAGATGCTGGAAGTTGGTAATTCCAGTTGTCCAGAGGTAAACCCCAGATGACCACCGACCGTGCCAAGCTTTAGGAGATCCGTCCAGTGTGTAGAATTCAGTTTCCCGCTCTTCGTTTCGTTTCGTTTCGTTTGTGTTTGCATGGCTTTGGCTTCCTCCTTCTGCATATTCCCGTAGACTAATATCTAATCTAAGTACCGCTTGTGATGTCACTCCACCTTGTCTTTGTCTCTGTTTGTGTTTAGATCGCTTCGTGTATGTTTGTTTGTTGCTAACCCCATAGATTTTCGAGTATGTAAAGCAAATTGTTCTCACACACATCCCTTCTATCTCCACACACAGGGCGAGCTGGAGCAACAGCTGCTGCAGGCGAATCCCATTCTGGAGGCCTTCGGCAACGCCAAGACCGTCAAGAACGACAACTCGTCGCGTTTCGTAAGTACACTGAGTCGAGTCGATAGCTCCAAACAGGAGAGAATGCATTCATTCATTAATCGCATTGCAGGGCAAGTTCATTCGGATCAATTTCGATGCCTCCGGCTTCATTTCGGGAGCCAACATCGAGACCTATCTGCTGGAGAAATCGCGTGCCATTCGTCAAGCGAAGGACGAACGAACATTCCATATCTTCTATCAGTTGCTGGCGGGCGCCTCGCCGGAGCAGCGCGAGAAGTTCATACTCGATGACGTCAAGTCGTATGCATTCCTGTCCAATGGCAGCTTGCCCGTGCCCGGCGTGGACGACTACGCCGAGTTCCAGGCCACGGTCAAGTCGATGAACATTATGGGCATGACATCCGAGGACTTCAACTCGATATTCCGCATCGTGAGCGCCGTCCTGCTGTTCGGCAGCATGAAGTTCCGCCAGGAGCGCAACAACGACCAGGCCACGCTCCCAGACAACACGGTGGCCCAGAAGATCGCCCATCTGCTTGGCCTCAGTGTGACGGACATGACGCGGGCCTTCCTCACGCCGCGCATCAAGGTGGGCCGCGACTTTGTCACCAAGGCCCAGACCAAGGAACAGGTGGAGTTCGCTGTGGAGGCCATTGCCAAGGCGTGCTACGAGCGCATGTTCAAGTGGCTGGTTAACCGCATCAATCGCTCCCTGGACCGCACCAAGCGTCAGGGCGCCTCCTTCATCGGCATCCTCGATATGGCCGGTTTCGAGATCTTTGAGCTGAACTCGTTCGAGCAGCTGTGCATCAACTATACCAACGAGAAGCTGCAGCAGCTCTTCAACCACACCATGTTCATTCTGGAGCAGGAGGAGTACCAGCGCGAGGGCATCGAGTGGAAGTTCATCGATTTCGGGCTGGATCTGCAGCCCACTATCGATCTGATCGACAAGCCCGGCGGCATCATGGCCCTGCTGGACGAGGAGTGTTGGTTCCCCAAGGCCACCGACAAGACGTTCGTCGACAAGCTCGTCTCGGCCCACTCCATGCACCCCAAGTTCATGAAGACGGACTTCCGCGGCGTGGCGGACTTCGCCATCGTTCACTATGCCGGCCGCGTTGACTACTCGGCTGCCAAGTGGCTGATGAAGAACATGGATCCGCTGAACGAGAACATCGTGTCGCTGCTGCAGGGCTCGCAGGATCCGTTCGTGGTGAACATCTGGAAGGATGCGGAGATCGTTGGCATGGCACAGCAGGCCCTGACCGACACCCAGTTCGGGGCCCGCACGCGCAAGGGCATGTTCCGCACCGTGTCGCATCTGTACAAGGAGCAGCTGGCCAAGCTGATGGACACGCTGCGCAACACGAACCCCAACTTTGTGCGCTGTATCATACCGAACCACGAGAAGCGCGCCGGCAAGATCGATGCCCCCCTGGTGCTTGACCAGTTGCGTTGCAACGGCGTCCTCGAGGGCATTCGCATCTGTCGCCAGGGCTTCCCCAATCGCATACCCTTCCAGGAGTTCCGCCAGCGTTACGAACTGCTCACGCCCAACGTCATACCCAAGGGCTTCATGGACGGCAAGAAGGCCTGCGAGAAGATGATCCAGGCGCTGGAGCTCGACTCGAACCTGTATCGAGTGGGCCAGTCGAAGATCTTCTTCCGCGCCGGCGTCCTCGCCCACCTGGAGGAGGAGCGTGACTTTAAGATCTCCGACCTGATCGTCAACTTCCAGGCCTTCTGCCGTGGCTTCCTAGCCCGCCGCAACTACCAGAAGCGGCTGCAGCAGCTCAACGCCATCCGGATCATTCAGCGCAATTGCGCCGCCTATCTCAAGCTCCGCAACTGGCAGTGGTGGCGCCTGTACACGAAGGTGAAGCCCCTGCTGGAGGTGACCAAGCAGGAGGAGAAGCTCGTCCAGAAGGAGGACGAACTGAAGCAGGTGCGCGAGAAGCTAGACACGCTGGCGAAGAACACTCAGGAGTACGAGCGCAAGTACCAGCAGGCTCTGGTGGAGAAGACCACGCTGGCGGAGCAGCTGCAGGCAGAGATCGAGCTGTGCGCCGAGGCCGAGGAGTCGCGTTCGCGTTTAATGGCTCGCAAGCAGGAGCTGGAGGACATGATGCAGGAGCTGGAGACGCGCATCGAAGAGGAGGAGGAGCGCGTCCTGGCCCTGGGCGGCGAAAAGAAGAAGCTCGAGCTGCATATCCAGGATCTGGAGGAACAGCTGGAGGAGGAGGAGGCCGCCCGCCAGAAGCTGCAGCTGGAGAAGGTGCAGCTCGACGCCAAGATCAAGAAGCACGAAGAAGACCATGCCATCACCGACGACCAGAACCAGAAGCTGCTTAAGGAGAAGAAGCTGCTGGAGGAGCGTGCCAACGATCTCTCCCAGACGCTGGCCGAGGAGGAGGAGAAGGCCAAGCACCTGGCCAAGTTAAAGGCCAAGCACGAGGCCACCATTGCCGAGCTTGAGGAGCGCATGCACAAGGACCAGCAGGTGCGACAGGAGTCCGATCGCACCAAGCGGAAGATTGAGACCGAGGTCGCCGACCTCAAGGAACAGCTCAACGAGCGCCGCATCCAGGTGGAGGAAATGCAGGCCCAGCTGGCCAAGCGCGAGGAGGAGCTCACTCAGACTCTGATGCGCATTGACGAGGAGTCTGCCACCAAGGCCACCGCCCAGAAGGCACAGCGCGAGCTTGAGTCGCAGCTGGCCGAAATCCAGGAGGATCTCGAGGCCGAGAAGCTGGCCCGTGCCAAGGCCGAAAAGGTGCGTCGTGACCTCAGCGAAGAGCTCGAGGCGCTGAAGAACGAGTTGCTCGACTCTCTGGACACCACAGCCGGTAAGGTTTCAATTTTCTCCTATTAGATTTCCGAATAACTTAATGTTTCTTTCTTTTTTATTGGGAAAAACAGCCCAGCAGGAACTGCGTTCCAAGCGCGAGCAAGAGCTGGCCACGTTGAAGAAATCACTCGAGGAGGAGACCGTCAATCACGAGGGCGTCTTGGCCGATATGCGGCACAAGCACTCCCAGGAGCTGAACAGCATCAATGACCAGCTGGAGAACCTGCGCAAGGCCAAGGCTGGCCTCGAGAAAGCCAAGGGCACCCTGGAGGCGGAAAATGCCGACCTGGCCACTGAGCTGCGTAGCGTCAACAGCTCGCGGCAGGAGAACGATCGCCGACGCAAGCAGGCCGAGTCGCAGATTGCCGAGTTGCAGGTAAGACCTCATTACATATCACAGTGCCACAATTCCTCTTTGGATGTAACCTCCGTTGTCTGCGGGAGCTGATCTCCTTTTATACAAATTTCAACTAATTCCGCCCACTTAATCGTTCAGGTTAAGCTGGCTGAGATCGAACGCGCCCGTTCTGAGCTGCAGGAGAAGTGCACAAAGCTGCAGCAGGAGGCGGAGAACATTACCAACCAGTTGGAAGAGGCCGAACTGAAGGCCTCCGCTGCCGTCAAGTCGGCCAGCAACATGGAGTCGCAGCTCACTGAAGCCCAGCAGCTACTCGAGGAGGAGACACGCCAGAAGCTCGGCCTCAGCTCCAAACTGCGCCAGATCGAGTCCGAGAAGGAGGCGCTGCAGGAACAGCTCGAAGAGGATGAGGAGGCCAAACGGAACTTTGAACGCAAGCTGGCCGAGGTCACTGCCCAAATGCAGGAGATCAAGAAGAAGGCCGAAGAAGACGCCGATTTGGCCAAGGAGCTGGAGGAGGGCAAGAAGCGGCTTAACAAGGACATCGAGGCCCTGGAGCGACAGGTCAAGGAGCTGATTGCCCAAAACGATCGCCTGGACAAGAGCAAAAAGAAGATCCAGTCGGAGCTGGAGGATGCCACCATCGAGCTGGAGGCACAGCGCACGAAGGTGCTCGAGTTGGAGAAGAAGCAGAAGAACTTCGACAAGATCCTTGCCGAGGAGAAAGCCATATCAGAGCAGATCGCCCAGGAGCGCGACACTGCCGAGCGGGAGGCGCGCGAGAAGGAGACCAAGGTGCTGTCGGTGTCCCGTGAGCTGGACGAGGCCTTTGACAAGATCGAGGACCTCGAGAACAAGCGTAAGCAGCTCCAGAACGAACTCGACGACCTGGCCAACACGCAGGGCACCGCCGACAAGAACGTCCACGAGCTGGAGAAGGCGAAGCGGGCGCTGGAGTCGCAGCTGGCGGAGTTAAAAGCACAAAACGAGGAGCTCGAAGACGACCTGCAGCTAACGGAAGACGCCAAGCTGCGTCTGGAGGTCAACATGCAGGCCCTGCGCTCTCAATTCGACCGCGACCTGCAGGCCAAGGAGGAGGGTGCCGAGGAGAAGCGCCGCGGACTGGTCAAGCAGCTGCGCGATCTTGAGGCCGAGCTGGACGAGGAGCGGAAGCAGCGCACCGCCGCTGTGGCGGCTAAGAAGAAGCTGGAAGGCGATCTAAAGGAGATCGAGACCACCATGGAGATGCATAACAAGGTGAAGGACGATGCCCTGAAGCACGCCAAGAAACTGCAGCTGCAGGTCAAGGATGCTCTGCGGGATGCCGAGGAGGCCAAGGCGGCCAAGGAGGAGCTTCAAGCACTGAGCAAGGAGGCCGAGCGCAAGGTCAAGGCCCTGGAGGCGGAAGTATTACAGCTAACCGAGGATCTGGCTAGCTCGGAGAGAGCGCGTCGCGCCGCCGAAACGGAACGCGACGAACTGGCCGAGGAGATCGCCAACAATGCCAACAAGGGCTCTCTGATGATTGACGAGAAGCGCCGCCTGGAGACCCGCATCGCCACGCTCGAGGAGGAACTGGAGGAGGAGCAGTCCAACTCGGAGGTGCTGCTGGACCGCAGCCGGAAGGCGCAGCTGCAGATTGAGCAGCTGACCACAGAGCTGGCCAACGAGAAGTCCAACTCGCAGAAGAACGAGAACGGTCGCGCCCTCTTGGAGCGCCAGAACAAGGAGCTGAAGGCCAAGCTGGCCGAAATCGAGACGGCGCAGCGCACAAAGGTGAAGGCCACCATTGCCACGCTCGAGGCGAAGATCGCCAACCTAGAGGAGCAGCTGGAGAACGAGGGCAAGGAGCGGCTGCTGCAGCAGAAGGCCAACCGTAAGATGGACAAGAAGATCAAGGAGCTGACGATGAACATCGAGGACGAGAGGCGACACGTCGACCAGCACAAGGAGCAAATGGATAAGGTAGGACGTGAAAAATCTATCTCTGGCAAGATGCAAATATAAACGTTGATCTTTTCTGGTCCCACAGCTGAATAGCCGCATCAAGCTACTCAAGCGCAATCTGGACGAGACCGAGGAGGAGCTGCAGAAGGAGAAGACGCAGAAGCGCAAGTACCAGCGAGAGTGCGAGGATATGATTGAATCGCAGGAGGCCATGAACCGTGAGATTAACTCACTCAAAACGAAATTACGGTGAGTGAGGAGCCCCATGGCAGGCACTTGAATTTTTATAGCCGGAGCTGTGGATGGAGGGAATCTTCACCTTGGGGTTGCATTTTGATTATTTTGTTTTTGAAATTTGTCTTTGGTTCAGATCCATACAAGTGGCCGAGACCGAAAAGGCCAAGGCCTACTCGCCCAAAAAGGATGCCGCACTCATTATGAATTGTGAGGGTCTGCATTAGGTTTCCTTTCGCTTCGATTCGCTTCGTTTCCTTCTCGTAGGCTGTAAGTGCTGTAACTGCTGCTGTAACTGCTGCTGCTGACCTAGATCCGCAGGGTCCGCAGAATCCAGTGAATGTCAACCGAACCGAACCCCATCATCGTCTCTTATCTGCATGTTAGGACAGACAGAACACGCCACACCAAAACCAATCCAAAATGTGCGAATTAATGCCGCTCCTTCAACTTCCTTCCAAAATAGAACATAGAACGTTTTCCCCCCTGTTTTATTTTTTTATCTGTTGCCCCTGCACTCTGCACGTTCACCCGGATGTCCAAGCAAACCCAGATACTAATCCTCCGTCTCGATCTTTCCCTTTCTTAGACGCACCGGCGGTATGGGCCTCAGCTCCAGCCGGCTCACGGGCACACCTTCATCAAAGCGCACCGGCGGCGGCGGCGGCGGCGGTGGAGACGACAGCTCATCGGTGCAGGATGAATCCCTAGATGGTGAGGACTCTGGCAATTGACGCGTTAATTATTAGATGAAGCGGTAGAAGAAGATGAAGAGGAAGTGAAGAAAGCGTAGGAAGAAGGTGAAGATGATGAGCAAAATAAACGATTATCTTTAATGTTTCTTTTATATAATTTCTCTGTTATTTTTTATATAAACTATTATACATACTTAAATT
This sequence comes from Drosophila punjabiensis, assembly GCA_008042585.1. NCBI lineage: Eukaryota > Metazoa > Arthropoda > Insecta > Diptera > Drosophilidae > Drosophila > Drosophila punjabiensis. Next base: position 270,764 of record VNJR01006013.1, on the reverse strand, counting down.
AAAACGTAAACAAACAAAACCAACATTTTTATAACGAAAAAACGTAAACATAAAAACAAAAACAAAGGAAAAGAAAAGAAAAACAATGTTGTAAAACACTCCCACTTTTTACAAAAACCATAAACACATAAGATACTTTCCCCATCCCTCGAATGGCTGCAGTTTGTGGCAGCCAACGAAAAAATAAACGTAAAATTATACAACACAAAAAACCAACCAAGAAACGTATTAACTTTGAGCTCCTCCGATATCCATTTAACAATCCAACCATCAGCGCTTGCAGAGAGCCAGCAAGAGCCACAGCGCAGGACACTCATTGCCACATCATCAATTAATTACCTAATATAGAACACATAGAGAGTACTACTTGATGCAATATGTAATATCATGCATTTAACAACTAAAACGGTTTTCAAACATACACATTGAGCTCTGAACAGAACAGAACCAGAACAGTACAGAAAATCAAATGTTGAACACGCAACTAATATACGAATTTCGTTTTTGTTTAGAACTAAACAATAAAATATTTGCTACATGAACCCTGATCTTTTTTTTTGGGTAATTTCAAGCCACATTTATGAAAGTAAATTCCCTAATTTAATATTAATTAATTGTGATTGTCGGGAATTGGCTATTAAAGTGCATTTTATGGACTCTTAATCAGCAGTGTTAATAGCAGTGGAACAGTTTTTGGTTATCTCTTCCACTGTGAAACCTTTGCAAAGTGCTCTTATCGGCTCTCTGTATGGGGAAAAAACGAACTACTGGAACAAGTACCATCCACAAAAGTGTAGCACAGTTCTGTTCCACTAAAAAGAAAAGAAAGACAAAGACAATTTTCATTACAGGTCATAAACAGTTTATTGAACATTTGGTTTTTTTACATATATACAGCTGATAACTACAGACTAAAGGTAACTGGCGACTCTTTTGTAGGCTAAAGCACTCTTATTTGGTAAGAACTATTCTAGGATAAGCGCAGACAAATTCGAAAATCTCATCAAGTTGAAGAAACAACAACTCTTCCCCCGTACCCGCCCCTAACTAAATAACTAATGGCACTGTTCGATCACACGGATCACGGATGGCTTGCTACACCGACACGGGCATGTTGACGTGCTGCACCACAACGAGTCCGCTGTTCAGTGCCTCCAGCTCGGCGGATGACTTGCTCTCCTGGAGCTGCTCCTCTCGCCTGCTGTTTAGGAAATAGACCCCGGCAATGATCAGGCTGAAAGACGTCACCGATATGAGAAGGGTGCCGTACTTGAGAGCCAGCTGAATGGCGTCTAGACCATAGGTGGACATGAAGAGTGTTTGTAGCACATCCTCGCCAAAGTCGCCCGCGGTGATCTCGATCCAGATCAGCGGAAGGATAGTGGCATTCTCTATGCGCGCGGCCTTGTCTGAAATCGGAGCAGGAGTAAGCCAAGTTGCATGGTAATATATGTCCTATATGTCCTACTTACTTTCCAGTAATGGTGTCTTGTCCAGCATGATGTTGATCTGGACGCGTGAGGCTCCGCCGATGGGGAAGCCAAAGCGCGGATGAATATCGGCGTATGTCTGGTGTAGCTCCTCATCGGGTTCGATGCCCTCGAAGAGATCGTAGTATGACTTATTGGCGGTGAAGAAGTGCGGAAATGAAGGAAATATGGGAGAATCCCCGTAGCACTTGGTGGCATTGATCACCCCGCTCTCCAGGCACATCTCCGTGTTCTTGCAGTAGCAGGCATTTGCTGGATTAACTTCGGGTTTGGCAAACACATTCGTGGGCGTCTTGTAGCGAATGGCATCGATGTTGTTCAGGATGGTAACCTCCTTATCGAAATTGAGCGGCACCTTTCGGCACAGGACCTGAAGAAACACATTGACGGTGCTTCGATTCTGCAGCAAGTTCGGCGAGAACATCGACGGCTCCGAGCCGTCAATGCGATTGCACTCGTCCCCATCCCAGTAGTCCAGCTGCGGCATCCCATTGAACTGGGTGATGATGCTGAACTTTCTGATGTCGTCCTCGCCTGTGTTGAGCTGCACAGAGTCCACGCTGGTTCCGTTGCGCTGCGGGGGAAAGATACCTTTTAGAGAGAAGAGCAGTCAACGCTTTTGAGCTTGGCACTTACGTTCATCAGCAGGCCGAAGCGCTTCTTCCCCATGCCCAGACTCTTCAGCTTGATGATCTTGTCCTCGTAGCCCCACAGAAAATCGGAGGCCGTTAGGTTCTTGAAGAGCGGCTCCTTGAACTGTTTGATGAAAAAGCCGGCGAGTAATCGATCGCCATATGGCATGCGCTTTACGTGCCCGGCGGCAGAGATCAATGGCACATTTGGAACCAACAGCACCTCGTCCTCCCTGACAGACGACTTCTCCGGTAGAAACTTGTACGATTTGCGGTCCTGGAATGAAATCATGGAAATGGTTAAGCCGAGGCAGCACTCATGAACGTCGTTAGGATCTTACCCTGAAGGTGACCGTAAAGTTGTTGTTGAAGGAAACCTCATCTTTGATCGTGTGCTCTTGGTAAGTGAGTGGACCCACGTCCACGACCTTTATCTTGTCCGCCCGCCCCGCCAAGTAGTCCTCGATGTTGGGATAGTGGAATATGTGCGCCTTCAGTAAGGTGTCGTACTTGGGGTCAGGATTGAGCCAGTCTCTGGCAGTTTCCGAATTCTCGGCCAGTACCAGTTTCTGTGGGGAAAATCAATGTAGCTAGAATGGTATTAGGACTGCATAATCGCATCTCTCACCTCCAGCATTGTGTTGTTGTAGAACTCGGTGAACCACATTACGAAGAATCCAGTAACGCCGATCACGAACAGCAGAAACATTACGCCCAGCACTGGGGGAGACGGAGGACGCGGATTAATCGAGCTTCCCAACGGCTTATCAACGGCGCTTTGCTCTACTCACTTATCAGGGTTCCAATATCCTTGGACGTTGGCTCCCGGCTCTGCGCCTGATTTCGCAGTCCCAAGGCCTCCAGTATCATCTGCAGCACCGGCTTCGGCTTCTCGGCGTAGCCACCGAAGGTTCCCGTGCCGACCCTATTCAGCTGGGAGTTGAGTGTGTTGGACTTGGACCTAATGGCGGCCACTGTGAGATCGCAGTCTTGGTGGGTGGTGGCGGGCGAGGCCACCTCAGGGTTGCTACTGGTGGCACGTGGCATTGTGGGAGTATCTGGGGCAGAGCTGAAAGTATTGTAAATGAGAGAGAGTTCTTATCGGGCTTATGTAAATCCAATATTACGCCACAGCCTCCACGATATGTGCTTATAAGCCTTCAGCTTCTGCCCCATTAGCTACGTATCTATAGAAAGGCAAACACGTGGCGCCTCAAAGGGATAGCTTTGGCACTAGATTACTGCCTTATCAGGCAGGTTCTGGGAATTAAGCTCGGGTTCATTGAACACATAGGCACAACTATATTGTTTCACTATTTTAGAGTCTCTGCGCGGGGCCGACGTACCTATAGAACCCCGAGGATTAATGATATTTGATGGATTTAGTTGGATCGATTATAAATAGTCAGCGGCACGTTCGTTCTCGACACTCGGAGCAATCTTCCGCGGCTCGAGGACTCTTAACCATGCGATTACAGATGTTTTCACAAACTAATCGAGGCTTATATTCCCAGAGCCTTCGCATGCTGCTGCGGCGATCGCTGCTTCTGCCCGTGCTGAAATCAAAGTTCAGCCGTATGTACTCTCGTTCTTATCAGTAGCGCTCTAGGAACACATATATGATCGTGGTCCCAGTACATACTAACTAGGCATTAATTCATAAATTAATCAAGACAGCAAGTGTGCTATTAGTGTGTGTGTGTGTGCATAGAGTTGAGCTTTGGCAACCATGGGGTAAGTTTCTGATTTGCCAACTTTGAAAGCGGGTCAACGGCTCTGATAAGACGCAACCTGAGCGTAGTAATTTTCCAATATAACGATCGTGATTGCGAACGCTAAGAGGGGGGGTCTTATTGATTATACAGTGACTACAGTATAATAGATAGTTGCTGAAATTGATGAGCATTGGGAGGTAACCCCATGTTAAAATAAATACTAGTCCAAGTAGAAATTTCTATGCGAAAAAGAAACAGATAGATTTTCTAGAATCCTTCCAGTGGAGGGTTCTGGAACTGGAATCTATCAGCTACAATTGATTGAAATAGAACAATATAGTTGTGATCTTTAGCTGAAACTGAACGAACTTAACTGGCTAATAATTGAGCCCAAGAACCATGTTTCCTTTTCTATAGGAAGACAATCACTAACCTTCAGCAGATCGGTCGTGCTTAGGTATTCAGTTATTTATTCTGTTTCCGGACACCTAAAGTCAAGTCTGATGGGAACTACGGGCCTTGGGAAGAATTCCGCTATCGCCAAATACCACTGCACTTGTTGACAACGACGACACTTACCGCCTGGAAGCCTGCAATGTGTTGGTGCTAGACTTGTCGCGACGAAGGCTCCCGCTTTACACCGCAGCCGACCCTCTTTTTCATCCGCTTGGCGGAATCAGTTGCAGAAAAGTGCCATTGACTGATAACGTGATGCGGGTGTGTGAGAGAGAGCCCGAGAGAGCGGAGAGAGTGGAGATCAGCGGCATGCACTTGGAAAGAGCTTTGCGGCACAGCTGTTCGGTGTTGTTTTTTTTTAGTTTTTTTTCGGTGGTGGGTAAACGTGCTCGCAACGAAATGGAAACGAAACCGCGCTCACAGACACACGGGCACTAGTAGAGAGTGCACCCACACTTCCACTCTTATCTGGCGCTCTCTCGCTGTTTACGCGGCTGCTTTGCTTTGCACTTTCGACGACTGCCAAACATTTGGCGTCTTAATTAACAATTTCGTCGTGTTTACGCTGTGTGCACAGCACAAAAAAACACTGTTGTGTTGAGTGGCTGCTTAATAATATTTCGCCCCCTCACTCCCCACTCCCCGCAGAGTGGTGATGTGCTCCTTGTGCTGGATGGATGCTGTGAATGGATGCAGCGGCTGTATCCGTATCTGTATCTATGCTGCGACTGCGACCGACTTGTTTTGTGTCCGTGCCTCGCTTCTTCTCGTTTTCTTTCTCTCCACTTCTCCACACACTTGGCTCTGTTCTTTTTTGTTGTGCTGTGTGCCTTTGTTCGCCTGCTTCTTTGTTTTGTCGCCGTTCTCTTTTGTCAGCTTGATCGTTGTTATTGTTTTTCTTGTTCTCTCGCTGGACCTGCAGCTGGAATTGGAGCTGGTTTTCCAGTGTTGTTTTCCTGCGCTCTCTCTCCCCCTTCCAGTGGTGGCTTAGTTTTTCCAGCTGAACAGCGACAATTAAATCCGGAGTATTCACGGGGAGTATATTTTGCGGGGAATTCGGTCGGTTATCGCTGCGGCTGTGTATTGCTTTATAGCCACCGCTTGATCCACTTGCCCGCGGATTCTGATTAAGGTTTGATTGCACGGCGCAGCAATCGGGCCGGCCCACGCACTATCTATCTACTAGCTCCGATTAGATCTTCGCGGGTGTTTGAGGCTTCCACTGGAGCACTGGAGGGAGCACTGGTTCTCCGCTAGACTGGAATGGTGCGTACTGCCCACCAAACAAGTTATTACTACGACGCTCGGAATCAGTTCGCCCCAGCAGTCAGCAGTCAGCAGCGCGACGCAGTCGCTCCTCTTTCCTCATTCCTCGCTGCCGCCGTCGACGTCGCCTCAGCGTCGCAGTCGGCGTCTCTGCCGCTGGCACGGCAGTAAGTGATAAGAGCGGGCGGTCAGCTACGAATGCTGATTACCGCTGGAAGACGAGCGACGAGCGAATGGCGGCGACTGCGCTGCCGGGAATCGGGATCTCTTGTTTACTACGTAGCAGCTTTGGCTTTGTGCGTGTGCCGCGAGACAAAGTGCAAATTTAATCGTCGCCAGCGAACACACAAAGAAGCCACTGATGGCGACCACTCATGGCGGGAGACGGGAGATGGCGGAACCAGATGCAGCCTCCCAGCTGTTTCGTTCCGCTCCAGCATCGTCATTAAAGCCGAGTTAGAAGACGGAGCGCGGGGGAGCTCCGAAACTGGATCGAAAACTGGCTTCTTGCTTCCAATGAGAGGTACACTGAGAGAAAAAGCTGGAGATTATTTATCACAATCACTTAAGATCGTTACAAATGAAAAAGAACACAAATGAACATTTTTTATTATTTAAGAAAGTAATTAAATAATAAAAAATGCTGTTTTGGGATCTATTTAAGTGAATGCATGTAAAAAAACACCTTTATTTTATTATTCCAACTTTTACTGCATTATATTATACATTTCGAACCCAAAAAGTAAAGTATAAATATTCGTAAGTTGTTTATAACATCGATAAGTGGGTGGAATTTACAAACCCAACTCAAAAACTTGTGAAATTCTTTAAATCTACCCTGTAAAATAGGTCATTTCAATAACATTATTAGAGTTCCTCAAGTCTCATTGTCTTGTAAGCTTTATTTTCATATCTTTTGAGTTTATTAATAGATTTTGTTAGAACTTAAAGAGTATGCAAAGCTCAGCTTACGATCTGTTCTTATTTTTATAAACTTTTAACAAGTCCACAGTCCAATCGAATAAGCACTCCGGGCAGTTAGTAAACGTTTTAATAGCAGTATTACCTAGTGCCGAGGTAGTACTTTTATTGGCTACTCCTCGGGCCTCGGGGCCCTGGTCTATTCATAGGTGTGTGCGCACCGCTTTGCTCAAGGGAATTGAAAAAAAAAAAAAAAACAGTTTAATTAGCACTTGAGCACTTAAGACGTTCTGGAACCCTTGACTTGGAGAATTGCATATTGTTTGCTCGAGCGATTAACGATGGCGGCGAGCAGTGCAGGCGGGGGGGAATAGGTGCTCCCATCTCTCCAGCTCCCAGTTCTCGTTTCTCTGTTTCAATTTCGCAATTCTTGGATATATATATTTAGACTGGATTATCATGGGGCTCTCTCGGACTCTCGGCTAGAAGAACCCCCACCGGAGTCGAGTTATTGAACCCGCAGATTGTGTGCCCAGGCATTTATCAGTTTAGTCAAGAGTTTACAACTCATCTGCCTCTCCGGTACCCCGAATCCCTGCTCCATCCAGTGTCCCCTGTGTGTGTTTTGCTTCGACTGAGCGAGACTGATAGCCCCGGTGAACCTTTTGTTTTGCTCACAGCGGCCGATGACGCGGATTGAGTTTTCAATAACTCAATAGCTCAATCCTAATCTGTTCGTGCTAGTTAATGGCCCTGTCCAAACTGCCGGAAAGGCTTTAATATATTTACCTGTTCATTACCCTCTCCAGATCTGAGCTTAGGTGACAGTCTGAGTGACTCTAACCCTCTAGCAGCCTGGAATCCCTATCGATGTAGTGCTTACTTCCTTAACTGGCGCTTACAGGAGAATCTTATCAGGAGAGCGGGTTGGCTTATCAACCTGGTTGCCGGGTCGTCAAGTGCCAAGTAATTTCCAGCACACTCACAAACACACGAAAAAACATTGAAACTATCAGCGAGAAAATACGAATTTCCAAGACTGGAAGGAAGAAAGCTCTTCTGGAACGCATCTCCTTCATGGAAGTATGGGGCACTGTGTACAGTGAGTAGCGGGAGTTCGGGTGAAGGCCATTTGCGACAATTGATGACACGCCACGGCAGTTGAGTTAACATATATGAATGATGCGTGGTGGGCTGGCTATTATTTATCATTATTGCATCATTTACGCCATTTTGTACGACAGTTTACATAAACAGAAAAGGTCGCATGCAACCCGGTTAGCCTTATTGGCATGCAAAGTCGCCGCGGAGTCGAGCTTCGGATACGGGTCGAGTTCAGTACGATGTGTGCGGCAGTGTGTGGGGTGGTGTGGGGTGGGGTGTGGTGGGTAGTTGTGGTTGGACTTGACGAGGAATGTCGCAAAATCCCTGGGCGATAATGTCTTGGTTCGCCTTCTACGTAGCTAGAGCACTTGCTATTGCCGGTCCAGAATGGGAACTAATTTTAATGGATAGCTGTGATAAGGTTTAGTTGGCAAAATTGTTTTAATTATGTAAAATGTAATCAGAAAAAGAAACTTTATGCCAAATGCCAAAAATTATATAAATTTGCAATTTCGCTTCCGGATTTATAGAATTTCTTGGGGTGTATGATATAATAGACCGATTCTGAAAATAGATTTTAAGATACTTTAAAATCAACGTATATAAAATCTTCAGAAGACTCTTTAATTTTTAAATTGAATGTCAATGTACACATTTATCAATCTACCAACTTAGCCTTAACAGAAACTGAAGTTTTTTTTTTTATTTATAATGTCCAAAAAAGTATCATATGATACATATGAAATGCCTTTAAAAATATGGGTTTTTTTGAGATTGAAATGGCTTTCAAAATATGCATTTTTTTAGATTTTATTTGTGGTATCTGAACGCTAAGAAACAAACTATATGTCAAAATGCATATATATTCCGATTCAACATAAAAATTTTAATTAATTAATAGTAAAATAATGAAAAAAACCAAACAACAAATTGTACCCAATTTTTCCAAATTTTATTTCATCGTTAAAATTTATAAATATTGTCTAAAATTTTAATTTTTAATGAAGTATGCAGATTTGTTAACGTTTTAAAAACTATCACAGTTAAGTTTTCCGAATTGAAATTGATGTAGTTTTGACTTAGTTATGGAGTTTTTGTCTATCGTTATGGGTTCCAAATTCGAGAAGAAATAAAGTCTTATTTAGAAGAACTAAAGTCTTATTTATTCCTAAAGATATTAAGTAACACGTCCTGAATGGGTTTTTTACTCTATAAAAATATTAAAGTGAACTATGTTTCCCTGAAAAGAATTATCTTTTATGCTGTATTTACACCATCAATTATGCTAAAGAATTTTGCTATTATTTTTGCCTTCAACCAACTTTCTTTAAACTTTTTTATTGTAATCTTAAGGGTTTTTTTTGCCAATTTCCCCGTGCTTTTTCCACTTCTTGTGTAAAACTTCTAGCTGCTTGTATAAAAGTTTACCCCTGATTCATGGCTGGGAAATTGTTATCATTAGCCAGAAGTCGAGTAACAATTTCCAACTCGTATTTCCCCGTAGCGCAGATAGACTTATACAAATGCAGCAAGTTGCTGCTGAGGCCAGTTATTTCCACAGCTGGATTCGCGCATTTCCCAGTAGAGTCAGCAGTCCCCATACCGAGGGGGTCTTTGGCCAGATTCCGATTCTGGGCAGGCACAAAGCCTTGCGCAATAACAATCAACCATTCGCTGGATCGTCGCTGGAGCTGACAGCTTTGCATACATTCTTTGACTGCAACCTGTCGTCGCTGGAGATTTGGCAACAATTGCATGAGTCACTTGCAACTCCAAGCAGTAGCAGCTATCATAATCGGCCCGCGAGTGCAGCGGTGTTGGTGTGGCAATCAATGAGATATTTTATTTTGGCTTCGGTTCGGGCTCGAAACGGAACGCGCCGTGCAACGCAATGAAACGAAAGACTTCAATGCAAGCAACAAACTTGTTTATCAGCCTGCCAACTGGGCTCCCAGCTCACCTCTGTCCACCTCTGGCCACCTCGCTGGCCACCGCTGGCCACCTCGCTGGCTCACCCGATCTCGATCGGACCGAGCTTTTATCGCATGCGTTGCAGTGGAAAGCTCTCGCCGTTCGCTCACTCTCGCTTTTGCAGCGCCACACATAGACATTGCCTACCTGCCATTCGTCGTCGCTCGAGTCTACCTGTTTATCAGGTTTTCCAGTTTTCGCTTTGTCGCAACGCCGAGCAGCAAAGCCAAGCTTCTGGCTTCGGGGAGCTTTCGCCGCCTGAACATCTTACGTTGGGGCTCCGATCGAAGACGGCGACTTTAGTTACTCGGCGGCACTGCGAGCGTTCGAGTCGTTGACGTTTATTTGCCGGCGGTCGTCCCCCCCACAAACTGAGTCGTTCCACCTGTCGTGAGTTCCTCGTACCGTCGCTCCAAGTTCCCCAGTTTCCCAGTTGCCAGTTCCAGTCCGGGCGCAAGAATCTAAGTGGCAAGACCGTGCCAAGTCCCCAGTGTGAGTGAGTGAGTTAGTGAGTTACCCGCGTTGTCCCACCGGTGTGTGAGTGTACGAGTAACCATTTGGAAATGCCTGTGGCTTGGCTTCAGCTCGTCCAGTCTGGTCGCATTCCAGGGAGCTGCCAGAGAGTCCAATTCAGCTGCAGTCCAATCAATGGACCACGGACCCTTGGCTTCCAGTTCCCCCAACTCGAAACCGAACCGAACTCCATCTCCATCTCCGTCGCCGTCTCCGATCATGGCTCTTGGTTGAGCAAGACCTTGCCCAGTCAGCCAAAATGAAACCACTTCGCCAGCGACTCTGCCTCGCTACAAAAGCGGAAAATCATTGAATTATGCTTTAGGGGGGGCTCTAAGGGGGGGCTTTGATTTTGTTTTTTGTTTGTATTGGAGTCTTAAGTCTTGGGTCTGGAGGCTTGAGGCAGCGGCTAAACGCTGTCTGCGGCCCTGCCAAAAGCGCATTTGATGTACGTGCATAGTTTTATGATTACTTGTGTGGAAAAAGTGAAATTTTGCTCTGCACTCGAGCTGAGCGGAGTTGAGTTAAGTTGAGCTGTGAGCTGGAGCTGAGCACAGAGCAGAGCTGCCACGAAGCAGCCAGCCAGCGAAATCAAATAAAAAGTCTGCCGAAAAACACACACAAGATACAAGATTCGAGACTAAGCGTGCGCTGGCAAGAAACCTCAGATAAATAAATACATAAATAAATAGAGGGGCCTGCTGCAAGCTTTACATTTTTTTTTCTTCTTTTTTGACCACATAACTATGACGATTATGCGAAGGTTGCACCAGAGCTGGCTGCCCAGCAACCCAGCAAACCTCCGAGCTTTGAATCATCTTCATCATAGCAGTAGCAGCAGCAGCAGCAGCAGCAGCAGCAGCAGCAGCAGCAGCAGCAGCAGCAGCAGCAGCAGCAGCAAGAGCAGCAGCAGCAGCAGCGGTAGGTCTAGGGCTTTGGGCCGTTCCCCGTTGATCGTAAATTGAGGTGACAATTGCCTGGCTCTCTGTCTCTCTGTTGACACATTTCACTGCGAAAGCAGCCTCGACGGTCGTCCGCTGTAAATGCGGCGAAACTGACCTACTGACAGGCCCCAAGATGAGCCACTCGCGAGTCCGACGCACATGTCAGTCACGCCATTGACAACGACATCTTACCTTGTTGTTAAAAGGCACAAATTTAAAAGCCATTTCGTTTTGTATTATCAAATGCAGGCTAGTCATTTTGGCCATAATCAGCAGTGGAAACTGAGTAGCCGACTCCTGGCATACCCTTTCGAAGCTGAAACGCTCTTTAGGAAGCGTTATTTGTCTCTCTAAGCAGTAAATTTCTACTTAATGTGCTGCTTAACAAGGTTTCTCTATTAGCCAAGTGCACTTAACCGATCGTAATGCCTTTAGCAGTATTTATTGCATTTCGAACTCAATTAACTTTGAAATGACTTCAACTTGAGCACGAGAGTTTCACTCCGCCTCAAAGGGCTTTCTCGAGTAGTTTTCCATACTTAAAAGATAGAGTGGAAGAGTACAGGGTATGCCCGGGTCGACGCCAGTCAGCCTGCCCCAAAAAATTGGGTCAGGGTAATTGCTTATACTAAATAGCTAGCTGCTGCCGCTTGTATTTATTTGTGCAACACTTGAACACAGTGAAATTATGAGACTCTGCGCCTCCCAGCTACCAGCTCCCAGCTCCAAGCTCCCAGCTCCGATTGGAGCCTCGGCGGATGTGCTGGCCGTGATACCGCTTTCGGTTCAATCACACAAAACGTGTGTTTTTAGAAAGTAAATTTCTATTGAAGCTTGCTGATTCTGGCCAGGCAGCTGGAGCTGCTAATTGCAAAAGCCGCAACAAGTGAAACCAAAATATAAAAAAAAGAGTGTTACATCAGCTGAGCGGCACTTTGCAGGAATGCCACAAAGCTGTTGATGATAATGCTGAGACCCTTCCTGCGATTTGCATACATCTCTTCCAGCCCGATAAGAGGAAATCAAAACAATCAATAAACACTTGTTTACGAACTACTGAATCTGAGTCTGAGTCTGAGCTTGAGTTTTGAGTCACTCGGTTCTGCAAAAGCAAGGCTCAGGCAGCCAATGGGCCGTGAACACAGACCCCTCAATTAGCAGGCAAAAACCAAAAACAACTGATATTCAAACAGAGAAAATATGGTTTGTTGAATTCAAATCAAAATCAAAATCAATCCCAAGCTGAAATCATTGATTAATGGGCCCCGATCGAGTGTCACCGAAAAATTCATTTGAGGTGAAATAATTATGGGTTAATTAGTATTCGATGGGCATCGTCGTCGACCGACCAGTGCCACTGCCCAGTATTTGGTGGATCGCGGCTTAATGCCTGAAGTACGAATATTTAAGCCCCAACCGAGTGTGTATAGAGACAGAGACGGAGACGGAGACGGAGGAGAGCGACCTTGTGGCGTTCGGAAAGCGCAGTAAACTCGGCAAATAATAAACCCGTAGCTATAGTCGAGTGTGTGTGTGTGAGGGTAGAGCGGACTCAAAGTACAAAGTTTAATGCTTTTTAGCCGAATCTCTCTAGTTGGAGAAATCATAAAAAGCGGCTACAACGCTTCCGCCAGAATCCAAGAATCAAGAACAGATCATTCCGAGGTGCTTACGTGCTCCATCTGGAGTTTGGCTGTGATAAGGCAGCCGTTTGTATGCAGCTGGAGGGGACAGTATCGACGTCAAGGGATCAATTAAAATGTTTCTATTGTCTCTGGCCGTGCGGGGCCTGCAAATGTCTGGCCATTAGCCGAATCCGTCTCCGTCTCCGAATCTGCTCAGCTTTGTTTTATGAATATGAATATAATGGCCTGCCTGGAATCGTCAATAGTTAACGTTTCGGTTTACGCACGAATCCGAATCCGAGAGATACATGTTTCTGTTGTAGCCCTGGCTCCGGTCAAGGTCCGACCTCAGCAGCAGAGCCTGCCGGCCCATTAAAGAGCGCTTAATTGCCCGAGTTGAGCTCCAAGGTAAACCCTGCCAGGAAGGGAGCAGCGAGTACAGCGAGTACATCTGGCAATTAGTTAGCAGCCGTTTCAGGTTGTGCTGACTCGAAGGTTCTGCCGGAGTCAGAGCCCCCGAATTGGTTTTTCGAGTCTCTGCGATAAATCAGCTTTTGGCGGAGCGACGACAAAGCGACATCGACATCGAAGCGAGCGAAGCGATGTCAAAACAGCGCAAGGCCAACACGCCCCGAAAAACGTGTCTCTGAGGTCGAGCCGCATTGCTAGCCGCTCTTCCGCTGGCATCTCTCCCCCAGAATTGGGGGGGAGACCATGATCGTCTCCAAGATCATGACCGCGAGATTGCATTCCAGTTTATCTGGCTTCGTTCTATAACTATAACCAGTACTATGGTTCACTTTACGATGATTTTGTTTTGCCTTTCCAGAACTAGCAGATCCCTAACCCAGCCACACCATGAACGGGCCCAAGCACAAGTTGTGCACCAAACTGTCCAGCACATATCTGAGGAAGTGGTGTAAGTATCTGATAGACATTAACATCTAATTGTATAACTACATTCCTGCTTTGCAAGTAATATTAATAATATTTATATGGATATTTCCGACTCAACTTGACTTGTGCAATAATCCCGTCCAGCAGATTATGCATAAAGCAATGGGAGGTGGATTATAACTCCACGTGCCAGATTCTTGTTTTTTGTTATTGTTTTGCGCTGTGAGAGTAGTTTCTGCTCTGGCGACTGGTTAGACTGGTCTTCAGTTGGGGAATACACTTAAAGGCCGCTCAAAGTGCGCCGAATAGGATGAACTGCTATAAACTGCTATCCCCAACCTTTCCAGCAAGTTGGAGCTATTGCGTAGTATGTTAGTACTTTTCCAAAGGTCGTCTTCTTTAAGATCCAGGGATCTTGGTAGCCGGTTATATATAGCTTTCTGTTTCAAGTAGACTTTCCAGTTCTCTGATTGGATTGTAATTATTCAATCACAACTAATTGCTGGATATTAATCGAACAACTCACCAGCTTAGGGGGGGTTTCATAACACAACATAACAGGCTAAAGGTTAGAGGGTTTGAGGAGTGATTCACCTGAGGCGGACTCGAATATTTATAACGTTCTCCTCAAATATAAGCCTCGATCAAGTCCACGTTTCCACGTTCCCCGCCCAATGACAACAGTAGATCTCCCCCCTCGGGGGACTGACTCATCCCAGTTAGCCGCGTTAATTTATGCACTCCATGAGCACAATTGTTCAACAATCGCTTGGTTTTCCAGGGATTACGATCGTCATTGCCGCAGCGCTGATAATTGGCGGCATTGTGGTGGCCTGTGAATTCTCCCTGCTGATCGATGCCATTGTGGACCGCATGGTGGCCCTGCGACCTGGCGCCAAGACCTTCGGCTGGTGGGCCAAGCCCCCAGTGGAGCCCAGGATCAGTTTGTATATCTACAATGTGACCAATGCCGATGATTTCCTCAGCAATGGCTCCAAGGCCATTGTCGATGAGGTGGGACCCTATGTCTACAGGTAAGTGGAGTAATCTCCGTCTTCCACCTGGTCTGAATCCCCTCATCCCGATCTTTAGCGAGACCTGGGAAAAGGTGAACATCGTGGAGAATGACAATGGCACGCTGAGCTACAACCTGCGCAAGATCTACTCGTTCCGCGAAGACCTCTCCGTGGGCCCCGAAGACGACGTCGTGATTGTGCCCAACATTCCCATGCTGAGCGCCACCTCCCAGAGCAAGCATGCGGCCAGGTAAGTGCTCAGTGCTCCACCTCCACCATGACCCAGAGTGCCACTAACCTTGAGCTTGGAATGTGCAGGTTCCTGCGACTGGCCATGGCCAGCATCATGGACATCCTGAAGATCAAGCCCTTCGTCCAGGTCTCCGTCGGTCAGCTGCTGTGGGGCTACGAGGATCCGCTGCTCAAGCTGGCCAAGGACGTGGTGCCCAAGGAGCAGAAGCTGCCCTACGAGGAGTTTGGACTGCTGTACGGCAAGAATGGCACCTCTTCCGATCGCATCACCGTGAATACGGGCGTGGAGGACATCACAAAGTATGGCATCATCGACAACTACAATGGCCGCACCCACCTGCCACACTGGACCACGGAGGCGTGCAACAGTTTGGCGGGCACCGACGGCTCCATCTTCCCGCCGCACATCCAGAAGGATCGCATCCTGCATGTGTACGACAAGGATTTGTGTCGCCTGCTGCCCCTGGTCTTCGAGAAGGAGGTGGAGACCTCAAACGAGGTGCCCGGCTACCGCTTCACCCCGCCCGAGTGGGTCTTCGCCGACGTGGACAGCCATCCGGACAACATGTGCTTCTGCCCCGCCGGCAAGCCCTCGTGCTCGCCCAACGGCCTCTTCAACGTCTCCCTGTGCCAATACGGTGAGTGAGAGAATCCTCTCCGTCCAGAAAGGTTAACCTAATCCCACTGACTGCCCCTCAGATTCCCCCATTATGCTGAGTTTCCCGCACTTTTATCTCGGCGATGAGAGCCTGAGGACGCAAGTGGAGGGCATCTCCCCGCCCCAGAAGGAGCTGCATCAGTTCTTCTTTGACGTCCAGCCGGTAAGACTTTAGGCTCCAAGTGGAAGCTTCCTTTTATGAGCTTACTTTTCCTTTGCAGAAACTGGGAACTACACTGAGAGTGCGTGGCCGCATCCAGATCAATTTGGCGGTGAGCCAGGTGTTTGACATCAAGCAGGTGGCCAACTTCCCGGACATCATCTTCCCCATCCTGTGGTTCGAGGAGGGCATCGACAATCTGCCCAACGAGGTCACCGATCTGATGCGCTTCGCCGAACAGGTGCCACCCAAGATTCGCTTGGGTCTTATTCTGGGCCTGTGCGCCCTGGGCGTCATCCTGCTGCTGCTGGCCACCTTCTGCCTCATCCGCAACTCGCACCGACAGAGCACCCTGCATTTGGAGGGCTCCAACTACCTGGCCACCGCCCAGGTGGACATGAACAAGAAGCAGAACAAGGAGAACCAACCCGCCGGCAGATACTAGGCGCTCTAGTCGGAGTCTGGTCGCAGTTCGAGGAGGGGTCTCTGGGTGTCTTATAGTGTAGTGTGTAAGCCTTAGCTAGGAACTGGGACTAGCCCATGCCCATCCGCATTATCCCCTGATCCCTATTCCCGTTCCCTTTCCATATCCTTATCCCCTCCGAATCCTTAGTCTAGAAGAAATGGAGCTGGGAAGACTTGTATGTATTTGTATGTGTATCTGTATCTGTATCTGTATCTGTATCTATTGTATTGTATGTAGGTTATCGTTGTAAGTAATCGTTATGAAATTTTGGATGTGTAGTCTTACGAAACAGTCGCGATCGCTCAAGCTTCGACTCGAAACTCCACTCCGATTTGTTATACCAAAACAGAAGCCGATCCGCACTCGCCTTTCCTGTCCCCATCCATCATCATCACATGAGCCCCTCGTTGAAATTGGATGTCCGGATGGACGAGGAAGCCAAGTCGCAAGTCAAGTCACAAAAACACTGGAAACGTTTCTCAAATAAACAACAAAAAGGTTCCGTCCTCTCGAATACAAATGTGCTTCATTAGGCCGAAAATGACGGAGAAGCTCCGCATTGGAAATTTCTATTCAATAAATACATAATTCTATCGATTGAATGTACAATTTATATTCATTAATGTGTGTACAATAAACTACGATATTATTTTAATTAGACAATTGAACAAATCCTTATCTGACTTCAGACAAAGCTTCTAGAGGTTCCCCATTGAGAGGAGATTATTGTCTTTTGGGGGGGATTCTATAATGGTTTGCCAAAGGAAACACATAAATCTAATTGTCAGTAGATTATTTGTTGCTTAGGAATGCCACAGCTTTTTATTATAATTATACAAAAAAATAAGCAATTTTATATATTTAAATCTCTATTCGGAATTCTATTAAAATATCTAAACAGTTTTGGACTGTGCAAGGTTTAAGGCTCTAAATTGAATTAAAGGAAATTAATGAAAGGAGATCCAAGTTTAAAAAGATCCTGTTCCTGTTGTTCTGTGTTTTATAAATCTATTTTAGAAGCTTAGAAGGTTTTACTGCTTTATTTTGATTACAAAACCTAAGCTTTATTTGCGATCCCAAAAGTATGCTATATAGGCAAGACCTACCCCTTATTATTATTCATTCACAACTTTTATCGGTTCGTAGCTCTCGGCTTTCCCAGGCCTCCACAGGTGTCATAAGCCATAAAGAGTAGGAGAGTGATTAGAGTTGTATTAAATGGGTTAGTAATTAAAATCTAGGTAATACTAGGCACGTTATTTGTAAATATTTTCGAATTTATGGTTATTTTACTGCCTCACTTCGAACTTGGGCCAGACCGGATTTCAGCAGCATGGCCATTAAGCTGTCTATTGATACGCCAGAGACTCCGGCTGCATATCAGTGCGCTGGACGAGATCGAAGCCACTGTCACAGTCACAGTCAGAGGCAGATCCAGAGCCAGAGCCAGACTTTTTATGGCGAGTCATTTGTTTCGTTGCACGGTCGGCTGACCGAGGCACTGATAAGCCCCGCCGGCCGGGACTACTGTCTGTGCCTGATAAGGCCCAACCTTTGGGAGCACAAGACCAGGGACCAGGCCATCCACACCTGCTCGCGTCCAAGGCTGGCCTGGCCACACCCAAGGGGGTCTGCTGAGCGAACGAATGCTGAGTTCCCGAGGGAACTGCAAGGAATCCTGCAGCCCGTCGAGGTTATTCTGGAAGCGGTAGCATATATTTGGACCACGATAAGAAGCATCATTTCTATGCTCGGGTCAGAGGTGCGTCATAATCTCCGCTATTCACACAGACGGCCCCAGGGGGAAACCAGAATAAGCTCCCAACTTAGCTTAGCTGATAGCCTTTCCGCTATTTGATTTTATACACTTTGTTTTCATTCCGTTCCGATCCGATCCCGAGACCAGGCCGCGGAGAAGGAGGAGGAGGAGGAGCCGGCGGAGGCTGGAGGCTGGTGGTGATAAGTGATTGTAAAACAATTGCCGAAAGCATTTGGAATTCGACTTAAACGGATCGCGTGTTTTCTCCGGAACGGACGCGTTTCAGTCTCGGCTAAGCCAGCGTCCAGCTTCAAGCTTCCTTTCCAGTTCATCCAATGACGCTTCTCCGGTTCGTGAAGATACTGCTCTGCCTGCTCCTTGCAGCCGGCAGTGTCTACCTGTTTGTGGCATCGCTGAGCGTGGACTATCGTGTGCTGGTGGCCAGGGAGCATGTCCGCTTCCGCCAGGAAATGCCCACAATGGACAGTTGGATTAACTCCCCGTTCGGCAAGCTCAAGAACTATGTTTTCAATGTGACCAATGCCGAGGAGTTCCTCGCCGGCCGGGACACGCGGCTGAAGGTGCAAGAGATCGGTCCGATTACTTACAACATCGTGGGCTACAACGACATCCTGGAGCGCAACGCGACTCATGTAAAGTACAGCAAGCATCGCTATCGCATCGTGGAGTTCCTGCCGGAGGAGAGCGTGGCGCACGATGTGCTCAACTGGACCATTACGTCCACCAACAATGTGCTCCTGGGCGCTGCGGCAAAGCTCAAGCACCAGGCACCGTTCTCGTCCTTTGGCTTCGACGCCATCTTTGCCAGCGAGGACGAGTTCCTAACCAATTCCATTTACTACTTCCTCTGGGAGTTCACCCGACCTCTGCTCCAGGGACTCTCCAGAGTGTCCAACATGGCCGCCAATGTGGCGGTGTTGCACAACGTAAGTTTTAAGGCTCATCTCCTCCCCAGAAGTGTTTGCTCATCTTTAAGCTCATCCTACAACAGGCTCTCAAGGACAAGAAGGAGGAGTACACGGTGAATATTGGACCGGAGCGCGGTATTGAGAACTTCTTTCGCATCGAGACCCTGAACGATGAGATGGTCATCCAGGAGCAGTCCTCAAACAGTTACCGCTACGGCAGTGAAGAGTGTCCGTACAATGTGACTGGCGCCCTCGACAACTCCCTGTACCCGCCCTTCGTCCAGCCGGACACACCACTCGATGTCGTCGCCATCGAGTCCTGCCGAGTGCTACCGCTCACCTACCGCGGCCAGGAGATGTACAGCGGCCTCAACACCTACCGCTACACGCTGCTCGAGGCACTCCAGAAGCCACCAAAGTGCCTGGACACCAGCTACGGTTACAAGCTGTACGATGGCATGTTTGATGTCTCCAAGTGTGTGATTAGTACGTATCCTTGACAGACATTCCACACGCAAGGATATAATATAAATCTCTTTCCCCAAAGATGATGCCCCTTCTGCCTTCTCAATGCCGCACTTCTACGGGACCAGCTACAACTGGAGCCAGCACTACGAGGGCTACACGCCCAACGAGGCGGACCACCAACCCTACATACTCCTGGAGCCGATCACGGGCATACCCATCACGGAGAAGTATCGCTTCCAGTCGAACATTCCCATTCCGGACCTCAGAGGCTACAGCCGGCGTCTGAAGAAGTACAGCAACATGATGATTCCCAGTTTCTGGTACGAGTTTGTAAGTACCTTCGCTTCCGCAGAGATTCCTCCCAGATCCTGACGTTGGATCGGTTTCTCTCTCTCTTCCCAGGAAATGGGCGAGTTGCCCTATTTGGTGGTGGCCCTGATGTGGATCAACGTCAATGTGGTGCAGCACATGCAGCCCTACTGCATGGGCCTCTTCCTGCTGATAGCCGTGTGGAGCGCTGTGAAGGCCATTAGGGTGGCCTGCGGCGATTTGGGTTACATGGATCTCTACCGCAAGTTGGGCGGCGGCGGAGCACGGAACATCATGCTGGAGACAAGATTCCAGCCGACCTCAGCCCTTGCGCAACACCACGGGCACGGGCTCACCGATCTGGCTGTCAAGTAGTGTCTACTCCCGGACTAGACCCGCATGTATATATGTTTATACCAGACTTAAGGCTAGGCTAGGTTAGGTGCCACTCCGATGCACTTATCAGTGGCTGGCACTTACGTAATATACCGATTAAGTTGAAAATTGAATGTGCCTCATTTCACCTTATCTGTCAGCCGCTTGCCAGCTTCCCAGCATCCCAGCCAGGTCTGCCTGCCCTCCGCTTAGCTCCTCCCTTTGTTGACAATTCGGCTTCGGTTTGAGGTCGCGGCTCTCGTTTGATTCGCCTCGCTTTTGAGGCTTGACAATGAAAACTTGGGCACGTACTGGCCCAAGATTTATTTGTATTTTGCGTTTTTTTCCAATCCGTACATTAATTTTTTTTTTTTATTGTTAGTATTTCTTGAGCCGCAGCAGCCGTTGTGTACTTTGCGGTTTGTTTACTTTTTTTTTTTGCCTTGCTCTCGCCTCTCCTTCCTGAACCTGAACTTGCACATGTCGCATGATCTCTGCTGGAGCTGATGCCCTGGCCGACTTCAAGGTAAGCAAGCTCCTCCCCCTCTCCTCTCAGTGAGCAGGGAGTTTTTTTCCTTTACAGCAAAACCGAGAGCACTCTCGATTTGCATAAATCGATGCGATTATACCTGGGGGCTAAGGATGCCCCAATTGCCGCATGTTAATCACCGGGACGGACGGGACCGAAAGTTGTTTGTATAATTGGCACGAGTGTTATGTCACAGCGCAGGTGATTTATTGACCCCTTTCCTAGACCTCCGAGAGACCTCTGAGTTTGCTAAAAAGACCCCCCAGGTCCGAGATGCGACCGCGCGATGATCCGTAGAATCGCCGGCGTCAAGAGGCAGTCGTTAAAGCGTTAAAGCGACTGCTCATAATTATACGACGGGCATAAAGTGTATTTTTGTATTTTTGGTTTTATGACCACTTATTGTGTTGTGCCCCCACGAGAGCTAGCTAGAATTATCAGTGCAAACTGGGGCTGGCTCCATTAGCGCAGAATGGTGATGGCTCTGACTCGGTTCCAAGTAAGTCTGTCTGTCTGGTTGAACGAAAAACCCCAGAGTCACGCTGCTCTATCCACCTGGCCGAGGTCCAGGGGCCAGGGAGCGGGACTGGGGTAAATCCCCATGGCTCAGACCCAAGCCCAAGCCCAGACCAGTTGGAATCGATCAGGCTGCGGCTGCACTGAAACCAAAACCAAAACACAACAAGCCGAAGAGCTTTCGAAATCTGGTTGAGTCTAGACTGGTGCGTGCGATTCCAAGAGCCAGCAAGAGAGAGATAATTAAAAGGGAAATGGAAATGCATAAAAGTGATTACAACACAGCAGCGGCAGCAACAAGTCGCCACAAATGCGATCGTTAAAGAGTAGGAAACCGAGCTTCAAGCTCAAGCTCCAAACTGGCCAAAATCAACATGTAAATTTCAATTTTCACGTACGTCAATGGCTTTTCCTACGAATTCCGTACGTGAGCGAATAAACAAACCTGCGGAGCAGAGATGGATGGATCTGTGATATCGTAAAACTCCCATTCCACCCTTTGAACCGCTGGCCCGCCTTTTGGACTTGCCGAAATTCAGCAGAAAAAACAAAAATACACACAGAAAACCTTAAGTCAGTCACCGAAATCCGAGATCCGAAATCCGGTTCGGTGACGAGGCTTCGGCTGCCACCGCTGCTGCCCGCCTGCGAAAGCTTCCCGAAGAGCCAGAGAGCTGGGAATTGCGCTCAGTGTAAGCGCCGCTAAAGCTCCTGGTATATAAGCCAGGCGACCAGGCTAACTGCTCGCAATCCAAGCTGTGCCTTCGTACGCACCACAACCACCATCGATAAACCGTTAACCCGAAAGGTCCGGAAAAGAAGTGAGTAGCCAAAAGGAAGTCCAAATCAAATCTGGAATCCCGAGGGGAGCGCTAAACCACCGATTGCGTAAATCCAGAGCGAGCCAACGGAGCACCTGCAGAGCGCATTAGAAGTCGAAAGCGGGCTAAGGCGACGTGGTCGTGGACTCCGAATGGGAATTGTGAAATCTTCTTTGTAAAATATTGAATCCAAACGAACGCCAATTAGTATGCATATGCGATATATATGCCAAGGGCCATTAATAATGCATGACGACAAAAGTGGGCAGAGCGCGACGCAGGGCAGCACTCACCTCGGATGATTCTGCTGCTCAACGAAAGCGAGACGCAGCGACGCCTTCTGGCAACCGCTTTAGCAGCATCCCAGCACCATTTCTAACTCTCTCCTCTCTCTTTGCAGCTATCCCACGTCAAGATGAAAGCTTCGCTAGCCATCGTGTTCTGCGTGATTGCCGGTCTGGCGGCCGCCGCTCCCGAGAAGCAGTACACCAACAAGTTCGACAACGTCAACGTGGACGAGGTGCTGGGCAACGATCGGGTCCTGAACAACTACCTCAAGTGCCTGATGGAGAAGGGACCGTGCACGCCCGAGGGCCGTGAGCTGAAGCGCCTGCTGCCCGATGCTCTGCAGTCGGACTGCTCCAAGTGCACCGCCACCCAGCGCCGCAACTCCGAGAAGGTGATCAACTTCCTGCGCGCCCGCAGGGCCGGCGAGTGGAAGCTGCTGCTCGAGAAGTACGATCCCCAGGGCGTCTACAGGTCCAAGCACGAGGCCGCCTCTAAGAAGCAGCATTAAGCACTAAGCACATACCGCTCCAAGCACTCATTATTCCACCATGAACCTAATTTAAATCCGAGATCCACAACAGTAAAGTTCATCGTTTTTTTATACCTAAATGCGGTAACGAAACTTTTTTATTCCAACGAAGGCGGTGGCGGGAGGACCATCTAATATCGGATAGTAGAATGCTAGGGCTAGGGCTAGGGTGGCGGGAGCATGTGCTATTTGGTCTCATTGATCAGGTCGATGGCCCGGAACTGATTGGCCACGTTGATGGTCCAGTCCGACTGCTGCCCGGCGGTGAATTCCTTAATGAAGCGGTAGTTGCAGATGAACACCTTGTCCTGGTACTCGGGCAGAGTGCTGCATAAGAGAACATAGGTCAGTTAGCAAGTTGCAAGAGGGATTCAGTTCAGTTTCCAACTCACCCCATGTTCCAGGGAATCTCTTCGCCGCGCTCCCGCATCTCGGACAGGCCGCGCATCACGTGGAAGACCATGGTGATCTCGACGAAGCGCTTCTGCAGCTTGTCGTTGGCCTCGTCGAACATGATGCCCACCTGGTAGGGGAAGCTGAGGTAGATGTCGCTCTCTTTGATCTCCAGCTGCCGCCGCTGGGTCATCGAGAGCTTCTGTATGACGGGTCGCAGTTCCGCAATCGCCTCGGGCGAGACCAGCTTGTCCAGCGAGTCCAGGTCGCCGCCCATCAGTCTTGAGGACACCACCTGCAGGGCTTGCTTGGCGCCGTATATGAAGTCCTTCAGCTGGAACTCGCTGTCGAAGTATGGCCGGATGATGAACTGGATTGTGATCCAATTCTTGAGCGAGTTCAAGGCCGAGGGCCAGACGATTTCGGGAAAGTCCATAAGACGGGGCAGCCGGTTGGGGCTCTCCCTCGCGTCCTGCTCCTTCTTGTTCTGTTCCTGCGGCACCGAGGCCAGATAGCGCCTCGGAATCGTCATCGCCGGTTCCTGTTTGCTGGCGGCGACGACTGTGGCACTGGGGTGGAGGCGCAACAGGGGCGCCCGGGCCATGCCCAGGCAGCGTCTGAGCGTGTGCTGCATTGCGTAAATTGCACTTTTCGCAGCGCAATTAGCTTAAAAATATTATGTTGTTATTGCAGGGCAGTGCAGTGTGGCCGCCGTTACAGCTTGCAAAAATACCACCTGTTTGGTAAAGATGAAGTTAACAGATTTAAATAATGTGAGCAAACCGAAGTTTGCACACCCTGCTGTTTCACGCTTTAAGCTGTCAAAATTATAGCGAAAAACAATAACAAAACTATATCAAAGATGTTATTTTGCTCCTCTTCTTCTTTTAAATTTTTTAAATTCCCAACTAATTGGAAATAAGAATGATAAAATTTTCAAATACATCGATATTTAGCTATTACAACGATGTTTTTGCAGCCTCCAACATTACGTGTAACGATTACGTTTTTGATAACGTTACGTTAATTGATTACGTTCTTATTGAGAGTACATTTTTTATCACCATACAATTGTTTGTTCTCCGCCATGTTGTTTACAAATTTTATAGATACCTGTTCAGCGAATTTCCCTGCATACTTAAAGCTTTAAGAAACGTAGCTTAAAAATATAAAAATTGTTTGAAAATACGGATAGTATCGAAAGCAACCTAGAGCTGAACCATCGGCCCTATCGATGGCCCAATCGATATTTTGACAGCTCTCTCACTTCCGCCTGTCAAATTTTTCTTTCTTTCCCAGCCACGACGAGGATTCGACAGCATGAGGTATATTTAAGTTTCGTAAATATGCGCGAAATGGCGCCGCTGCGGGGCCAAAATATGTGCGGAGTGTGCGGGCACAAAGCCGCGACGTTGTGTGTTATGAAGAGACTTTGGATAAATCAGTTTCGTCGCGGGAATTGTGAAATAGCTAAACGTGCGCCGCACACCTACACAGACACAGGCGCACTGCGGCCACTGGCAGCCAGCACGCTGCTTGAACTTGCGACTTGCAACAACTAACGAATTCCCTGTGTCTTGCAGTTCTCTTAAACTCCAGAAGAGGCTCGCAGCCTCCGTACTGCGATGCGGCAAGAAGAAGGTCTGGTTGGACCCCAATGAGATCAACGAGATCGCCAACACAAACTCGCGTAAGTAGAGTCGTCGCCGCCGCCGCTGCTGCTGCTGTGAACTGACCTCTCCTTTTCCTTGTTCCCTTTGCAGGCCAAAACATTCGCAAGCTGATCAAGGATGGTCTGATCATCAAGAAGCCCGTCGTGGTCCACTCCCGCTACAGGGTGCGCAAGAACACCGAGGCGCGCCGCAAGGGACGCCACTGCGGTTTCGGTAAGCGCAAGGGTACGGCGAACGCCCGTATGCCCACCAAGCTGCTGTGGATGCAGCGCCAGCGTGTGCTGCGTCGCCTGCTGAAGAAGTATCGCGACAGCAAGAAGATCGACCGTCATTTGTACCACGACCTGTACATGAAGTGCAAGGGTAATGTGTTCAAGAACAAGCGCGTCCTCATGGAGTACATCCACAAGAAGAAGGCCGAGAAGCAGCGCAGCAAGATGCTGGCTGACCAGGCCGAGGCCCGCCGACAGAAGGTGCGCGAGGCCCGCAAGCGCCGCGAGGAGCGTATTGCCACCAAGAAGCAGGAGCTCATCGCTCTGCATGCCAAGGAGGACGAGATCGCTGCCAAGGCTGCCACCGCGGGTCACTAAGGAGTCCAGGCCTCGCTGGTCGGGCGGGGCACAAAATATTTGATAGTACTTGTTGTTTATCAACTGAATAAAACAAAAACCTTTAGTTTGGCCGAAATGATTTTGTACAAACGTGAAACGATCATTAACTGCTTCTTAATGTCGCTCGCTCGATGGTAAGTTGAGCTTCAAAACCTGGTTCTTATTTCCTATCCGAATTAAACAGAGCTTTAATTATATTGAACTTGAATAGTTACGAAGTCTGTTTAAAGAATATCACCCTTGCGAGTCATAAATCCGAAACGGAGGTCAGTTTTTGGTCATCTTTAATACAAACTACAGATTGGATCAAAACACAGCTCTCATCCAATCTGAACTTTGCTGAAAAATTAAACTATATAAGCTACCCAAAAGGCAGATAATGTTTCCCTTTTACACCATAACTAAATCATCATTAAAACATATTTTAAATGTTAATACCATAAGCCAAAATACGGCATATATGCGCCTCCAGCTGTTCCATAATCCGGAAAAGCTTCCGCAGACGGTCATACTGTAAGCTCCAACCAAGAGCCTCCAAGGTATAGTTTTTCTTTCTTCCTGATCAGTTGCACTTTTTCAACCGTTTAAAAAACAATACACAATAGCCATGCGTAAGGTAATTAAAAGCCCAAAATTGAGTTTTGCGGACTTTATTATTTATTTATTGAGTAAGTATATTGCCATACCGAGGCGGGAGAGCGAAATATATGGTAAGCACTTCAAAGAGCTGTCTTCCACAATATTCGAAGAATTGCGAAAATCTACACAGCTGAATATCCTCATAGTGGAATTAAGTTTGGAAGGTATGTGCCCGCTGTACCAGGATCCAGTCCCAGTACTCTCCTTACCCAGAGGAACTGAGAGCCGAAACCTTATTCCTTTTTCCTAACCCGCCTCTCCTCCCACCACATGAGTCATCTTCTTATAATAAAACCATAAACGATTCAAGTCTTGTTAATAAAACTCTCGAGAGGCACGTACTCTTGTAGCCGCGTCTAACGTCGTTTCTAATAATCTGGCAGATATCAAGTGCAAGGTCGTAAAAGTATATTAATCATCGAGTTATAGGATCGTTTGGTGCCTAACTTAATGTTTTAATTTTAAATTAATAAGCACCCTTCAACGCAATAAGGGAGTCATGTCCTATAAAGTACCGACATATTCCTGATCATACATATATTATCTTTACTATCTGCCAGATTGTCAGAACCTCTTAACCGCGTTTGTGCTGAATCATCATGTCCGTCCTTATCGCGTAGCTCTGCATCCTGCCCCGCGCTGTTCCATATCCGTTCGCGAGATCCGTTCCTTTCGCGCCGCGTTAACCGTTACTCGTTACTCGTTACTTATCGCGTAATTTACTCGTCAATATTCGCAGGCAGCTCGGGAGATATGTTAAAGATCGCGAAACCCAACGAATTCGATTTAGTATTTAAGCTGGAAATACCGTACTACGAGAGTATCGTCGTGACGCGAGATTCGACAATGCCGGGAAACGTTTTACTCGATATGACGCGCGTTTTAGAACTCCTTAAGGACGATCCCCGCGCGGATCGCCAGAGCATCCGGAAACTGCTCCTTTCTCTCGTTTTAAATAACTATCTCGCCGTGGACCTTTTGCAGAGCTGGCTCCAAAGCCACTTTAGTCGCGCTCTCGATGCGATCGCGTATCGCATGGAGATGAATGGTACAAAATTGCGTTACAAAACCTGTGGGCCGGCCCACACCATCGTCGTGGAGGGGCGGGATCTCGAATACTCGGTGGACTATGTGCCCGCCATCCGCCTGGGGGCCGAACAAAACGTATTAGCCGACGAAGAGCTTACCTACTTTAGGCGCGCGAATCTCTCGTACTGGGATGCGATTCCCAAGCCCCTAAAAATGACAGCCCACACAGGTCAGATCTCGTTCCGGTCCTCCTTTTACGAGGCCGAGAAGGCCATGCTACGGGGCGTGAACATGAACAATTGCTTGGACGGGATCAAGCTGATTAAGAAATTTCGCGATGTTAAGACCAATTTAAGCAACCTTAAAAGCTATTATATTAAAACCTTGTTTCTTTGGAAGATTAGGCAAGAACCCGCTCACTACTGGCTCCAGCCACTCACAGTCATTTTGACCGATGTAAGTATGCCGAAATTAATCGGATCTGGATCGGAACTGGACCCCTAATTACATCCCTCATCCCCCGCAGATGTTTGACGAACTCACGGAGTGTCTGCTCAAGGGCAGGCTTTGCTTCTACTGGGACCCCGAGCTGAACATGCTTGACGTGCTGACGCGAGACCAAGTGGCGGAGATGTACCGATGTGTCGTTAGGTTCTCTGATGTGCTGAGAAAAGAGTTTGAATCTGATCTACCCCGCCGGACGGGCGGATCTCGACTAGTCGTTCTGCGGGCCTTCAGTAAGTGCTGTTTCTATACCAGATCTTAGCACTTGACTCAAACATTCCGTGTTTCCCGTGCAGGCCACAAGCAGGAGCGAACTCCGCTGCGTGCCTCCCAGCGGATAGCCAAACGGAGGGACGTCAAGAGACTGCAGCACCGCTAGGAAAAAAATGTAGAGAAACTCTTTAGTAAGTCTTTTCATTTCGAGTAAGTGGTCGTTGCCTAAAATACTTCTTTCGTGCACAGTCCTCGAGGAGCATGCTTCGCACCATTAAGGGCCACAGCTCCGCTGAAAAATGCAGAAAAGGAAAGCCCTGGCCTCATGGCCAGTTGGGAAGGAGTCCGGGACTAGAGCTATAAATATCAAGCTACCCGAAAATCCCATTTGATTTTAATTGTTTAAATTTCAATCAGAAAATGTTGATGTCATGAACTTGTAAACAAATCTGCACTCTTTGTTCATTGAATAATATATGTACATACATACATATCGTTTGCGAGGAAATAATGCGCAGATAAACACATTTCAACTTGCCTAAGTATTTGGAAGCGAAGTATATATTTTAATATAAAGATGATTGATTGGTTTGCTTTTGAAATAATTGCAAACAAATATACTCCTTGGAGCGTTATATTTTTTAACATCACAATTGCACCAGTGTTTATACTTAAATCGGCGAACCTAACTTAATAGAAATAAAGCTTTATTAACGAAATAATTAACAACTTGTATCTAAATAAAAAAGATATATAGTCTACATAAGTTCTATATAACTATTTTGTTTTATTAATTTTATGCCGATGCTTATGGGCCACAGTTTCCTTCGACTTTTGGCATATCGGACATATTTTGTGGGTATGTTTAAGTCTAAAATACAAGTTATATGTAGTTGTGGTCAAATAAAAAAGGGTATTTGAAGTTTTAAATTACAAAACCCGTTCAACTTCACAAGAAAAGCGTTTAAATTGCCAATTATGAAAGAGGGAAATTTTGTTCACCGGTATTTTTTGGAAGCGCCTTAACTTTCTCGCTATGATTTAAATAATTAAATTAAATTAATATTGAATATTGCGCATATATTTTATATATTTTAAATGAACATTTTTAATAATATCAAATGGATATATATTTTTGTCCCGCAATATACATATGAGCACAAAACCCCGCACCTTGCTTTTAAATTGCTAAATTGGCAACGCTGGTCGTGTCGTCATCGATTTTAGTGTGACCAGCAGCCACTCGTCAATGTGTCAAACATCGATAGCCCGATAGTCGATTTTTTTGGACCTATTTAAGCAAGTCGCTCTCCGAAATTTTCGAATAAAATCTCTGTGGTCGTGTCTCTCTTCTCTCTCAGTGTTGTCAGGTTATCAAGCTAGATTCTGTATAAAAATAAGCTAAGATAAGTTAAATATGAAAACGAAAGGCTGAAAAACAAGCTATTATCAAGAATATATTTTTTTATAATTTTCTGACTTCATTTAAGGTGAAATTACGCCATATTCGCTCCGCAAACAGCATTTCCTTAAGACATAAAGGTTATGTAAAATACATTGTAAAATACACTGTAAGATACATTGTAAAATATATCGCTAGCTGCTAGTTTACAAATTATCCCGCACCTGGCTTCTAAAAACCACCAGATATAGCGTCTAAACAGCTATATTGGCAACACTGATGGTATAAATATATATATAACTGGATCGTAGTCGTCGTCGTCCGAAATTTCCGAATAAATCTCTTTGGTCGGTCGTAGTCGCTCGCAATTAAAATTTTAAATCGGCCGCGGACGCGCGCAGACTGTTTAGAATTCCTACATATATTTCAATTGGACCGAGCTCGCAACGAGCTCAGTGCGTGCATGCAAATTTTTGGCATAAAACGGCCGCGACTTCTTGGAGGCAGCGCACTTAGCAGATCCATTCCGCCGGGGCAGCAGCAGCTAATCCAAGCCGAGTCTAATTCGAGTCCAAAGCCAATCCAAATACAAACCCAAACTACCTGTGACTGCAGCCCGATTTCGTAATCCCCGCAAGAACCCAGCAGTAGCCAGACGCCAGTCGCCAGTCGCCAGTCAGTGAAAGTGCGCGTGTGTTGGTTCCGCTGAAGGAAAATCTCTCATATCAATTATAACCTGCGGTGTCAGCAGCAACTCATCGCCACAAATATATAGCCGGAGACCCAGAGACTCGGCCACCATGAGCGGATACACAGACCTCACCAAGCTGGAGACAAGTCGGTAAGCCTCGAGTCCGAGTCCGAGTCCGAATCCAGTTCGCTAGTTGAAGCGTTTAAGTTCAATTTGATCAAAACGATGCTAAATTGGACGGGAGACACACACACACACCCCCTCCCTCCCTACCTACCCGTAGCTCTGCTGCGCTCTCTTTTGATTTTGTGCTCTCTGAGCTCTCTCAAATGCCAGCCAACCGCACCCCTCTTACGTTTTCTCTTTCGTTTCATTTCGAAAAAAAAGAAGAAATAAAACAAGATACAAGAAATTTATCGTACGATTTTCGGCGGCCATTCAAACACGAAAGAAACAGCCAAGCTCCCGTCCCGTCCCGTCCGCTGATATGACACAATCGGCTATATATTGTGCACCTGTGTTTGTGTGCTGTCTGTTTGCCTAAATGCTTCGCCTAAGCCAACAACAGAGGCGAAAATCACAGTCGTCGGCTCTGGGATGAGAGCGATAAGGAGCGAATTCATCGCTATCGCCCAGTTATCAGCCGCAATTACTCATCGCCAGATATCGTTTATGCTGAAACTGTTTGATTTGTGACCAATAACTATTGGTTCGGCCTCCTTGGGGCCTGCTAAATCTTGGAAATTCTCTGATTCACCCAAGTTGGCGGCGCACACAGGTGTCGCCTTGAACGGGGCGAACGACGAACGACTCTATATTCAGGTGGCCGCCAATGGCCAGCGGGCCCAAAACCAAACAAACCCGGTTAAAAAGTGGAGGTAGAATATCAAATTCGCGGGCGTATCAAATATCGATTAGGCTGGTGGCGCTATGGAGGTCAGGCGGGGACACAGTTAAAGGCAGAAACACAAACCAAATATTGGTCAATTCGGTTCAAAAAATATATACATACATAGCTATGGTATGTGTATGTAGATATGTATATGCGCCGTTGCCCAACATTGCAAATACGAGAAATACCACAAAACATAGCGGACGGACAGCCACAGAGCATCGTTTTCATTCATCATGCTCAGCTGGTTGCCGTTAGGAGGGCAGGAGGGGCGGAACGGAGCGGAGAGGAGGCGTCTCTTACTCCGTACAGTTCGCTCAGAAAACAACATCACGCCACACGCCGAGCAGCGAAAGAGAAAATTCGAAAATTCGAAAAGAGAGCGGCCATCGAAAGAGAGAGTTACGAGTTACGCTTGCCACATGAGTTTAAGCCTGAGCCACCCACCCACCCCTTTGCCCGCTGCTTGCCAGCTGCCGCTGAATGAAAATAATCGCCTGATTTCGGCGTTGTATGCGGTACATCACCTTTCTCCCGCCACCGCTGCCGTCTTCGCCTCGCCTCGCGCATGTCGCGTGACGCTGGCAAAGCTTAGCCCAATTCTCACACAGCTGCGAGTAGGAGGGAGCGGCAGGTGTGCTATAGTCAGAGGCCCTCCCAATTGGCTGACAGCGTGTGGCGTGTTATCCCAACGCCGGCGGCGTTTAGATTCTTGGGAGCGGGAAGCGGCTAGCGAGTAGCGGAATCAATAGGAAGAAAGAACTGGTGACAATTGTGACTCTTTTGTGTTGTGTTTTCCCGCATCAGAAAAGGTCAATAGCAAGCAATGGTGGTCACTCTGGCGCGTGGCCAAGATTTGGGGCGTCGCCTGATTAGAACCGGCACTAGCCAGCGGATTAAGGCAGCCCAACTAACTAACTAATGAATTATAATTGAAAGTAAAGTGAGGCGATCGAGTGTCTAGAATTCCGTGGGACAGCAATCTCAGGCGCAATCTCTATTATGTGCCATTATGCGCCACTGTCGAGTGTCAAGTGTCGATTGGCGAGTGTCCGAGCTTATATAGTTGATAAGATGGTAATTGCTATTGCATTCCTCTACGTTCTCCCCCAGGGCCCGTGATTTCCACGATTGGAATTCCACAACGCCACAATTAGCGTAATTAGTCAATGGGAATATATCTCTCCGGCGACATGGCGACGTCCACGACGTCTGGCCGTGGGCTAGAGAGCCTTGACACCCCGTCCAACACGTACAAAGTGGATGGCCCGTCCGCCCTCGCTCTAGATCCCCCATCTAGCTATGGTTCTAGACGATGTCGGTCATCGGAGCAGCCCACGGAGCACGCGGCCCTCGCGTGGCCACCCCAACCCGACTGGCCCCCTTTCCTTACACTTCAGCCATCGATATCTAGATTGTCTAAGTTTGTTTGCCGCGGGGTGCAAGGCAGGGGAAACGAGCTCCCTGGGCTAGAGGTCTTTAAATGGCGCAGTCACTAAAACTAAATTTATCAGTGCGCTTGGCACTCGCTGGCTTCTGTCAACTTGTTGCGATCACGCGGCTCACCACTGGCTGCCTGGCTGGCTACGTACAATCTGGGCGCACTGAATGGAAGTGGGAGGCGGAGGCGGAGGCAACTCCAGCGATCCGTTCGTCTGGCAGCCGTCTGGCGGCGATAAGACCAAGACTGGCTCTCTAGACTTTGACCACACGCCAGTTCCAGATACTAACCTAGGTACCCCAGCTCCGATGAGACGCTTTCGCTTCGGGGGGTTAATGGCTGTCAATTGTAAAGATTTTTATGGGGCTTGACCGGGGCGATGTTACGCGATCATCTCATCGTGAAATTAACGTTAATGAGACCGGCAAAAGGATTGTATAACGTATTGTATTACTCGGGACGCTCCACCTGGCAGCGTCCAGCACGTGGCCGGGGCTAAATTGGCTTTCGAGACCGAAATAGAAATCTTTAAAGAGCCACACGAGCACTGTCAGGTAGAAAAGAAGACACACCACCAACAGGTTTTTTCTGTTTTATACAAAATCCAAAAATACAAATTCAATTTGCGACAAACGATGCCGAATTGCTGATTTGCATAGAAACCAATTCATATCTATCATACGCCACGTTGACCAGCTAGCCAGCCCGCCAGCCAGCGGCGCACCCAGCGTAGAAAGAAGACTTTGGGTAGCGGAAGTCTGAACGCGGTAGACTTAACGACGCTGGAGAACAAACGGCTAGTGTCTGGTCCGGTCTGGTCTGGCCTGGCCTGGCCTGGCGTTATGTGATGTGGCACGGTCCCAAATCATGTGTCTATTGTCCCAAACTGGTTTCCCCATGCACACGCTCCACTGGTTTACTATTCGCTAGCCAAAGCCAAAGCCCAAGCTCATCTTTCGATTGTGTTCTGCTTTCAGGAACTGCCTGCGCCGCATCGCCCGTCACGATGAGCAGCAATTCTCCAAAGACAGCATCGTCAACGTGATGGAGAAGTTTGTGAAGACTGTCAACATTATGGACGACACCATACTCGTGCCATGCAGGCTCATGGATCGACAGGTTGGTAGAGCAAACAAGCCCCCATTCCCTGGAACTGTGAACCCATTGCGAAAGCATCCTGCAACTCTCATACTCATCCCTGGGCACTTCCATTTTGCTTGTTCTCCGGCAGATCGGCGACAGCACTGATATTATCCCGGCCACTACCGGCAAGGACACAACCGCCAACCAGCTGACACAGAGCTCCAGCGCCCAGGGCAAGCGGGGAGCGGCGCACTCGAAGAATGTGCAAGACTTCCTCAGCGCCTCCGAACTATTCAATCTCTACAACATGCTCAACTCGCTGAAAAAAGATCTGCTGTGGACCGCCAACCAGGAGGACGACGAGCAGCACCAACAGCAAAGTGAGCAGCAGCAGCAGCAGCTCAATGCCAGCCCCAATTCCACTTCGAATTGCAATCCCAGCGAGAGCAAGACTGAGTCCAGCACAAGCACCGCCGCAGGCACTTCTAGCGGCGGCATTAAGGGTCATGTGCGCCGCACCTCCACCGCCTCAATGATGTCCACCAACTCGGTGAGCAACATGAGCGACTCGGACTCGGACATCTCGCAGGAGAACGACTCGGGCCTGGAATCGGACGGCAACAAGAGCGACAATGCGCAGAGCACCGACGGCAGCGACATCGTGGATGTTGCCAAGTCGAAGCAGGCCTCCGGTGACAAGGCCACGGAGCTGGCGCAGCGCTGCCGGAGGCACCTGAATGGTCTGTACCAGTGCCTGGAACAAATGACAGAGGCGGCCAACTACCTGACCGCCAGATACCAAAGTGATATTGGGCCCGTCTAGGACGTCCCTCTTCTTCTCCCACACTCTTCTCCTATACTTCGAACCCCTAACCCTAAAAGCTGCTCCCCTTAGGGGGCAGCTACCTTCATACCATATAGTCGCGGGCGGGTCTATACTCTCATTAGTATCAAGTAAACCAAGTGTGAGGTCTTTCTTTAACTGTAACTGTAACTTGTAACTGTTAACTGTATCTACGTATCCGTATCTGTATCTACTATGTATATGCTTATGTATATGTAACTTGAGGGGGTGCTAAGTAAGACAGACGATGAGGATCGATTGTATAAATGTATAACTGAGGATGACGACGAGAGGAGTAACTGGTAGTTAAGTAGTGGCCGAAGCCGAAAGCAACAAATTAACAAGTCAACAATATGTTCGTTCTATTGTATAAATTGGTAGCCGCCTCTTCGTTTTATCTCTCTTATGGGTTTTAAGGGGAATCGGAATCGGAATCGGAATCGAAGTGACCAAGCAGACAGACTAACTCACAGCCCAAAGGTCCCTCGTATATATATTGTTAATTGGATAGAGAAGCTAGCTAGCTACGGGAACTGCAAGCAACACACACTGTTCAACAAGTACAAGAAATCTAATTTCTAACTAAATTACACACACACACAACGGGAGTGGGGGGGGGATCAACGGCAACGGTATGGGGCGGATCAGGCGACGCCCCCACTCCACTCTTAGTCCGTAATGCTAAATCTATATATATATATATATACATATTCCACAATTGTTATTGTAATTGTTTAAGCCAACTATTTGTGCCGTTATGTTTCGTTTGATTTCCTCCCCCAGCGTCACTCGGTGGGATCGGATCGATCCTCCCGGAGGCGGGGCAAGGCGCGGATGTGGCATCCGATTCCCGCTGACAGTCAAGCCTGCCACCGCGGACGACAACATCCCACCGCGTGTCGCTGTCGCAGAGCAAACTGTAAATTACTAACGTTAATAGCGCTTGTGCGAGAGCTAAGAAAGAGAATTATTTATACACAATAAATAAATTTTACTTAGAAAATATATATATATGTATATATTACTCCACCTGCCCCCGTGTTTCTCCTCCTCTTCTGGCCGTCCCGCTTTCGGGGCTTGGCAACGATAAAGAAAGAAAGAAAGAAAGTGCCGACGGAGCTGAATTTGTCGACTTGCGACTTTGTGGGGCTCGTGCGATGGGTACAAAGGCCAGTTGGCTGGTTGAAAGGTGGCTATGGCAATGGGCATTGTAAAAGCGCTATATAGATTACAGTGGAGACACGGTAACTGAACCCCGGCACTTTGTTATAAAAGGATGCGGAGGCCCAGTAAAACTTTACTCGTATCTTGTTTTCAATAAAGTAGTCTTGGAACGTACGCAAAGTGCCTTCTATCTAATCTCGTCTTCGATTCCTGCGCCTTCTGGTAAACAAACAAAGAATTGACGTACTTTTGGATAAATATATATTACTCTTATCTGATCATCACTTCCTTCATTGGCCATATCTTAGATGTCCAGCTAAACACTCCCCGTAAATCCAAGTCGGAAACGGTATATCTTATCGCACTCCCCGGCCTATTAATTTCGGGGGAACGCGTGCCACGACTCTCCAGATAGTCACTGGGTTTATTCCTCTGCTGATTTTGATTCGGAATAACTTCTGTGAGGGTAAGGCAGAGTCATAGTCAGAGGAAACTTTCCCCACTGGGGCCAACCTTATCGCCACATATTGTAGATAACATACTGTGCCTAAGACCTGGAGGAGTGCTGCAATTACAAAATAATTCCCCGCCTTGGGCCGATTCATAGCCTGTGGCCGTGAATAAACTATCGATCATGCGACTGACTCATGGCTTTATCTATTCCTGCTCAAGTTCAGGGCGGTGGCGGAAGGCTCTACAGCTCCTCAGCTCTGGGACTCGTGCCGCCTTGGAGGGCTGTACTTGCCACAGTATTACGTATTATTACGTATTCTGGGAGCTGCGATGTGGTAAGCGGTTATGGGTTATGGGGTAATCTACTTGAGAATGTCAGGCCATTCGGGTGAGTACATGTATGTATCTGGGCCAAGTTAATTGTGCTTTCCGCCGCGGCCACTTGAGCTGCTAGTTAGTGGTTATTTCTGTTTCTATTTTGGCTATTTGTGTGCTCTTGGACGGTGGCCTTATCGAGAATCGCGAGCACTCTGAATGGAAGCCATGAACTTGTTTCGTGCTTATCGGCAGACTCCACTTGAGCGGTTTCCAGGGTCTTCCTTCAGCGCCAAACCATGGCCCACTGTCGTGCAGTGGCGAGAATCCGCATCCGAGTCCGACTGGGATTTCTGGGGGGTGCTTCTCTCTACTCCGGCAATCAATTAGCGCCCTGCTAAGGCTTCCGCATCGCGGGAAGGGGTTCGGAGATGGTGAATCAAGTCGATGGCTAACTGCGCCAGTCTCAGTTTAACTTTATGTTTTCGTACATTTATTTTGGCCCGATGGATGATTGGCTGCTGTGAGCCAAAAAAGAAAAAAAACTTGTTTACGGTTCTAGCTCGCTTTTGGCTTCCGCTTGTTGTTGGCGCTCGCCTTAACCCCGGTACAGAGGCGGAGCAGATAGACGGAAGTATCATAACTCAGCGAAGATCGATACTCTAACACCGCCATTCGTTCATTGTGTTCGCTTCCGTTTATTGACCCCACCTGAACCTTGGGCAGAAGAAGAAGAAGATCTCAATCTGAGTTGGAATTGGAATTAGCATAAGCCCCGCAGAGTTGAGATCAAAAGAAAGTCGCTGTCGTCGGCGTGAGTCAGCGGTTTGGGCCCTCAGTGTGTAACTGCCAAGCTGCCCAAGGTCCCCGAGTTCTCCAAACTCCGCGCTCCAAGCTCTCTAAGATCCCCAGGCCTCGGTCTCCAAGGCCACCGCTTCTGCGGTTCTGCAGCATTGAGCTGCTTCTGCTGCTGGTGCAGCCAAAGAGACCGCCAAGTCGGAATCAAATTCTATCACGTGCCGCTGCCGCGATCCGAAAATAACTCGGCGGCATGCAAATCGAAACGAGAAATTAATTAATAACGGCACTCGGAACAGCTTCAACTTCAGAGATTAGCATGTGGGGTCGGGTCCAAAAATATCGTGATATACTTCCGTTTGACCCCAGATCGCAGGCGGAAGCCGAGGCGAGCCTAATCGATCTCCGTAGTTCGCATAATTTCCGTTAGGGCCGAGAGGCTGCCTCGGCTGCTCCCCCAGTAACCGACTTCCTGGTTTTCCAGTTCCATTCTCGGACTCTCTGTCCGTCCGATTTGGCCCGGGGTTCTGAGACCAAATCGGGGCCCGTTAATTCCGCATTATGCTGGACAATTACGGCCCATCCGCGATAGATGGAACAAAGTCAGCGCAAACAGCTCATAAGCGATACCTCACGATTTCGCGGGTGAGGCGGGGAGCGGCCTGTGTGTTGGCGGCCAGCTCGACGACGACGCGTCGGTTCATGGCTAGCAGCCACAGCCACTGGTACAAAGTCCAAAAACTCGAAATTCCACACTCACACATGCTAGCGGAGCGGGAGCCGAGAGCTTGGCCACATTACACGGAGCGCTAAATCATGCCAAAAGCGATTCATTCACGAACATTCTGCGGAGGTAAATCCCCCTACGGCATGCGATCTCCCGCTGCTGCTGCTCCGGATCCCAGATGGGCTTGCGACAACCTCTCAACTTCATCTCCGGCCGAAAGGGGAGTATAAGCGCTAATTGAGCACCCTCAAAGTTAATTAGCTTGGCCCACTCCAAGAGCCACACACCTGTAAAAGGGGAGCACACACACTCGCACTCCCAGGAAAGGTGGGCCAAGTTCAGAGAGCTGTTGTGACGTCGGCGGGAAGGCTTTCCAAAACAGCCAGCTCCACTGATTCAGAGCCACTTCATCGTGAGCGATGATACACCGAAAGAAACAGAGAGATTTAAATGTAATATTGTTGCTAATAAATAAGGTCACGAATCATTGAAGATATTGGAATTTAACGTATGGGTTTTGATTGTTTTTAATGCAGATTCGAGAAATATACTATATTTGAATCTTAAAAAGAAGACAATAGCAATAACTCAAACATATTGTCTAGATCGCCTCGACTGGAATCAGTTCTATAAATGATTGGTTTAAAAGGTTTGAACAGATCTCTTTTTAACCGCTAAAAATTGTATTTAAAATTGAATTAATGAATCCATTTTTATATTTCATTTATTTTCGATTACATTTCATGACGAGTGTGCCAGAAACGGGTTCTGGGAGCTCTGGGCGGGAGTTCTGGCTGTAGCAATGTGTAGCGGCTACCGTTGGGTGACCAACCAACACAGGCCACTGTGACCTGTTTAGACGGAAGAAGCAGCTGAAGGGCAGAAGGGTGATCCCCCACCACTCTCGGAGGCTGAGTTGTCGTCAGAACCGGACAATCAGCTACGCAGCAGTCTGAGCCAATTTTTGCACACTGCCGCATGACGGAGCTGTTTTCCTTTGTCAACTCTCGGCCTAAGCTTGCCCCTTGCCCCGCTCCGTGGGAGGCATCAATTGGTTCGGTATTGCGCACATTCCAGCCCAAATGGCGAAACTCTGGAGAAGTGGTGGCTGACGCAACTCTGAGAACTGGCCAAGAGGAACGAACGAAATGAAACAAAACGAAAAGAGATGCATTTTGGCCCACAAGTTTCCCCCAAAACGAAGATCACTCATACGCCCGGTGTGTGTGCGTGCTTACAGGCTTACAACAAGAAGAGGAGGCGGCAAAAGCTCACACATTGAAGCGAGTCATTGGACTAGTTTCATAACTGCCAAAACAACAACGTGCCTCCACAATCCCTCCCCATCCCCCTCCTCCCTCCGCTCCTCGCACCTGCCCGCACCTGTTTTGCGCTGAGCGCAAGCGCAGCCACAGCCGCAGTTCGGCTCCGCCGCCGATTCGGTTTCAGTTTCGGTTTCTACTTCGGACGCGGGCTCTCGGTCCGGGCTCAGGTGAATCTGAATGCCACACACCTGGGCATGACCTTCATGGCTAAAAACAGCGACTGCGCTGCCCGCTGCGGCGATGCGACGCCAGCAGAGACTAGAGACTGCGGCAGAGGCCAGAGACTGCGGCGAGCCAACACTAAAGTAACATTTTATGGCTAAAAAGCCAGCGACAACAACAAGAATCTCGATAATAATAACAATAATCGACAAAGACGTTAAAAAGCAGCAACAACAAGTCCACAGACAACATGACGGCTAACAAAAACGACAACACACCCCGCCTGCTTAACCGCCTCCGCTCCCTCCACTGCCCAAAACTTCCAAAGCTTTCGAGGCGAGATCGAAAGCTTAACTGCAGCCTGAGAGAGGGCCGGGAACGGGATAGGGTTTTGGCCACCACACAGTGGGCAATACCCTTACAGGAAGTGCGAAATCAAAGTTTAAAACAAATATAACTAAGCAAAAAAACATTAATCTTATTACGGAAAGCTTTGCCGTGTCTGTTTTTAAATGGTTGTAAAAAGTTTACAAATAAAAAAAAGTTTTCTTGTGAAGTTTTTAAAAATTTTAATGATGTTACTGACCCCTTTTTAAAATATTACAAATGAGTATGAGTTTTGACTTTTATTCGCACTTAGCCATCGGATGCCCCCAAGAAGACCTGGAGTATGCGCTCACATCCATATTTTTATACTTATTTAAATAAGTAAATATAATGGAAGGGTTTAGGAACTTCAAGATCCCAAAGTTAGCTTCATTTTCTGTTTTTATGCCCTTGCAGGGTATTATAATAATAGTAATAAGCCTGCAAAGAAGTAAAGGAGTCGTTTCGGACCTTATAAATCATATATATTCTAGATCAGCATTAACAGCCGAGTCGATCTAGCCATGTTTGAGCAAAAGAAAATTTCTTAAATTTTTCCAAAATTTTATAAGGGGTTACATCGTCAAAAGTGCTAAAAAATTTACTAAAAAATTTAAAAATTTTAACTGTAAAATTCACATTGCTGATTTTTTACCCTACAAAAAACTAGCATAGAAAAGCTTTCCGAATCGAAATTAATGCATTTTTGACTTAGTTATGATCGATTTCCAAGCAAGGGTATCCACACCTCGGCTTCCGGAAGTTCTTCTTCTCCCTTTCTTGTTTTACTGTATTTTCCCACTGAAATATCTGAAATAGTCTGTTTAGTAGTATCCTTCTCAGCGCAAAAAAACGCAGTCAATTTGGGATCGACAGTCCGGAGACCGGCCCCTGCTCCTGCCAGGGGCCACCACATTTTTGAAGCCGAACCAGTTCTGGCCATATAAAGGATGAGTAGCGTCTCCAGTCTCCAGCAGTCGTGCCTCCTTTAGTGGGCCACCAGCAGCAACCATTTCGTGGACTCTGGCACTCTGGCCGGGCTATGTTGTGGACCCCACTTAATGCTGATTTGATGTTTTTAAGCGTGGCCTGGCCAATTGGTATTCCGGCGGGCAGTTCCTCGCCTCGCGGCTCACCCGCTCCCGTGCCACCCATTTGCATAATTAGCAGCTGAGACGCAGACGTAGCAAGTCCATGATCTGTCTGCTAATTTTCCATTGTTGATGCTTTTCTGGGGATTTTTAGAACACTGCCTGACTGACTGACTCGAGGTTTATTTTTACCGCCAGATGACAAGAAACGGGGATCAGCGGCGGCGGCGTCTCTGGAAATTCCGCAGTGACGGAACCAGAAAAAAACCCAATCAAGATCACGCGGACATATCAAAATATTGGTCCTTTATTGACGTCTTAAGTACATGGGTTCAGAATTCAGTAATTATATATGTATGCTGTGATGGGATAATGGGTTCACAACAACAACAACGATTATCACTCATACCACGCGTGGTACCACGTCGTGGATCTGGGCTGCAGTCTCATCCTAAGTTGCGGTGTGTGTTTGTAAAATGTGGTAAGTCGTCGTATCAAAAAGCTCGTTGGATTGTCTTAAGGTCGCTGCGGCTTCAAATCGGAAAACCAATTGAGTATTTGGAATCTAGGGCGCATAAATTTACGGCCAGGCAGGCTGGAGGGGAACGGGAACTACGCGTTAGCGATGGATCGAGCTTGACTTCTTGATTCCACGGCTTGCGTCTTTCGCGACCAGCGGTCACTGCTCGCTCGGTGCGCCCGGTGTCCGATGTTCAAGTGTCGCGTCGCGGGTGAAACTAATTAAGTAAATTTAACACGGCACACCGGAGCACTACGCCGCCTCCTGCTCCCCTAATGGCAGGCACTAGTACGCAAGTACGTAAGCGAAAACGAAAACTAATTGCAATTTCAATTTCAATGGAGAACACAAGTGGGCAAAGCTACAGAGGCATAACTGTTTGGATATACATATATGTATATAGATATATATATGGATTGGCAACTAATATACTTACTACTCGGCCAATGGCTTGATTTTGGTCTTGGGGTTTTTCATTAAGTTTATTATCACGTTACAGTATTGACTTAGATTATGTACTATGTATGTATGCTTTGTGTGGGTTCTAGCGTCTATATGAATATTAATTGGACACAACACAATAATACATAATTCGATTAATCCAAATTACAACCAATTACAGCCCCCCGGAGTCGGAGGAAATCATTATAAACCTTGCCAATGCAACGCCAGCTTCAACC
The DNA here is from genome assembly GCA_008042585.1 of Drosophila punjabiensis. Taxonomy (NCBI): domain Eukaryota; kingdom Metazoa; phylum Arthropoda; class Insecta; order Diptera; family Drosophilidae; genus Drosophila; species Drosophila punjabiensis. Next base: position 229,139 of record VNJR01006013.1, on the reverse strand, counting down.
AATTGTCTGGCATTGAAAACAGAATCAACCTTCATTTACTTAACTAAGGAAACAGAACAGTGGAACAACGTCTTTTCTTCTCCATTTAACTACGTACAAACAATTTGGCTAAACAATTTCAGATTGGATGGATAATATATAATGCTTTACTTAAAGGACTATACTTCCGAACACTCGGCGATAATGCTGATGATGATTAAGTGTGTGAAAGGTTCTACCATAAGTTGAGTTGAGTTTTCTAAGTGTACGCGTAGATATGCATCGAAAAGAGAGGAATTTCGACATGGAACTAAGGTGTATTACGAGTTATTATTGACTAAGAGCAACGTATTCAATCTAGGGCTGGTTAGTATGTTGAGATAGTTACGCCGGACAGGCCAGGGAGGCGGTGTTCTAAACACACATTCTCCGCTTAGCCGATCCATTCTAAGTGAGAAACGCAAGTTTATATAGTATATACGATATAGGAAATAATAACCAATTACTAATACTTTAGCTGTGATGTGCTATAAATAAGATCTATTACAATACAAGCAACCGAAACGAGAAATAAAATTAAAAATATCGAAAACAATTTGCTACAAATTCTACGGATACTTGATAATAAGTAATAACTTTCTGCTCCAGTCCATAGTTCCTATTACGACACTCGTCGAGTGCTACCATCAATGTAAATAGTCGTCTTCTCTTATCAGCTAGAAAGTTATTGCGCTCAGTTGCCGTGTCTAGTCTGAGGGATTCGGTTGGACTTGGTTTAACTTAGTTATCATTACGGTCTAGATTATGCATGATGGTTACGTGTGTTGATGATGATGATCTTAGCCCTAGTAGTCAGTTCACTCAATTCTATTCACCGTTCAGGCCACTCAGCTGATGGCTCTGATGCTCCAAGCTCCGCTTCAGATCCACAATGGTGTTCAGTATGAGCTGTTGCTTACTACCGCCTCCCGTTGCTGCCTGTCCCTTGGCCTCGTCAAGCGTCACGTCTTGCATTGAGCTTTTTGCCGACACAGAAGCCGAGAGCTGAAGTTGCGAACGCTTGCTCGACTTGCTACGTCCATTTGCCTCTGTAAATTCTGTCGTTATAAAGAGGGATCACCACGGCCATTACTCATCTACTCACCCAACTCCAAGTCAAAGTTCTTCTTGATCCGCTCGAACGAGGAGCTTCCCTTGTACACCTTGCGCTTCAGCGGCTCGCTATGCGGGCAATAGAAATTGTTGTTAATCAGCGACTCAGCCTGCATCTGACTCTGGACTTGGGTATCCAGCTTGACTTTCGGCTTCGGCTGCTGCTGTTGTTGCTGCAAGTAGTTGTGATTTCCCACATCTTCCACAGCCACGCAGCACTCCATTTCCGAGTCGCTGCCGTTGAAGCTGATCACTGTAGTTGTGGTCGTCGATGTCACCATCATGGTGCGCCGCTTGCCCTTGGGGCTCTCCTGGAGCCGCCTTCCATTCAGCTGCAGCTGAGGTGACAGCGGAGCCTTTGGCGCATTGCCGTTGTTTATCTTGCGCGGAGGTAGCTCTGGCGGAGCGTTCTGGTTCATAAAGTTGGTCAGATGCGTCTTGCGAGGACTACAACGCCCCGGCTTGGGGCTATTGGGCGGCGAGGCAGCAGACGAAGTCTCAAACTTTAGCATCTCGATGCGCTTATTAATAGCGGCAGCTAGTTCATGCTCCAGCGGAGTGCTGTTCGGTGGCGGAGCTTGCTTCTTTGAGTCCACCTCACTGTGCTTGAGCATCTCCACTCGCTTGTTGGCCAAGGGATTCAAGCGGCGGGGACTGGCGACGGGTGTGTCCCTAGGAATGCTAATAGAAAATAATTATTAAGTGGAGAGTCTTATTAGTTGAATATGTACTTACCTCTGCAAGCTGTTCTTCATGGACTCCAGCAGCGACTCGGCCTCCATTATCAGCTGCTTGTACTTCATATCAGCCTCCAGGTCGGCTTTGAGCAAAGCCTTCTCGCTCTCAGCGATGGTGAGTGAGTTCTTTTCATTGACGCTTCCAAAGATTAGCGAATTGGAGCGATTCGACAGAGGTGAAGTCTTGTAAATCCTGCAAATAAGAACTGGCTTATATGAGAAAACAATATGGAATTAGGGACAGGACTTACCTCTCCCTGGGACCCAGAAGATTGCGACGCAAACAGACAGGCGTGCCTCCCACGCTGCGAGTTCCACGAGGCTCACTCAAAGCCGAGAATGGTGGCTTTTCGCGGTTCTCGCAGCTCTTCTTGCGCGTCTTCAGAAACCGCTTGCGTCGTCGCTGCTGAGAGCCGTCGGCCGCCTCCTGGCCGCTCTTGCGCCGCGAGCGCGTTGACGACTTCCGCTTCAACATGGGGCTCATGGGCTGGTGGGAATAATAGTGGCAGCTGCCCAGATTTCGGGCCAGATCCTGCCGATCGAGCACCACCTCCTGCATGGATGATGTGTCTATAAAATCAATGTCCAAGAGTTCGTCCGTGTCGCACTCATCGCCCGCATCCTGTCCAGTGTCCAGCTCCGAGGCACAACAGTCAGTTGGATCCGAGTCACTGCTGCAAACGGAGGGAATGGGAAAAATGGGTTTAAAATGAGCAAGCCACTCGAGGTGGTCTGACTGCAGCGCTCACCTGAGTATGTCAGTCTCCTTCTCGTAGATGTAGCTCTCGTCAAACTTCCCAATCATCTCGTTGAGGGTGGCCTCGTCGTCGCTGAGCACAAAGGAGGTGGTGGTGGCCCCTGTTCCGCCACCAGCTGCCACAGGAGCCGAAGTTGTTGTCGTCTCCACTTGTTCCAAGTGACGTCGCTTTATGGTGTGCGGGGCATGCAGATTTTCCACTTCAGTCGACGACGAAGAGCCCTCGGACTCGTAAGCGACTCCTTTTCCAGGTGCAACAACACCACCAGCACCAGCACAAACACCAGCCCCACCGCCAGCAATGTCCACACCCACTCGGGTCGACTTACTGGGAGTGCCCCTGCCGCTGGGGGTGGCTTTGTTTGCTGTTGTTTTGGCCGCCACAGCCGGAACTTCCAGCTCATTGCCCGACTTAATGCCCGACGAAGTGGTGGAGGTGGTGCTGGTTGCATCAAGCTCCAAGCGCGCGGGGCCTGTCGAGGCCGGTAAGTGCTCACCTGTGTTGTACCAGGGATTGGTCCTTATGCGACAGCGCTGTCTGGGCGAGGGAGCTACAATCGAGGGAGGGGAGAAAGCAAAGCAAAGTGGGGCGTTACTCCAGTCAAGTCGGGGGAGGCTCGAAATGGGGTTAATTGCTCAGTTGGCGGCACAACTCACATTCAAAGAGCTTCGGCTGCTGACGCAGGGCCAGCGGACTGGGCGACGACTCCAGGCCAAAGTTACTCTTGGGCAGAGGATCCATTGGCGACATCTCCTCGATGCGGTTCAGGCCGAACTTGTAGCGCTGCGCCTCGATGGCCAGCGAGTTGACGCTCTTGGGGAAGTAGTGGGTGCCCGAGCGCATGTTGATGTAGTACTCTGGCGGATTGTAGTTGCTGGCCGCGCACGGTGATGTCCCGTCGGTGGAGTAGCCCGTGGAGTAGGCGCTCTCAGGCGAGGGCAGGCTGTGCGGACGTGGTCCTGGCATAAAGTTGCTGCGCTGCACCCCACGGGGAGTTCGCATCCGCGATCCTGCTGGTGGAGCGGGTGGTATGGGCGGCGTACTGGTCAAGTTGTCCAAAGACTCGCTGCCCAGCTGCGCCGGCGCCAACTTTGAGGGCAGCAGGCGGCCATAGCGCACATGGTTGCTACTCTGCCTGACTGGCTCATCCTCGTAGAGGAGTCGCATGGCGCCTAGATTCTCGGACTGTGGCCGCTGATGATCCGTCATGGGGGCCGCTGGGCGGAGCAGCAGGGCCCCCACCTCCTCGTACTCCACCTCCTCTTCGGGTGGAATGTGATAATCCCCATTGGAAATTTGCTCCCTGAAGGTGTTCTGCTTGCCCGAAGAGGGCTCCTTGGAGCCGGTAGACCAAGACAACGACGATATGGATGACGAGGAGCAGTTAACCCGGATGGGCGACTTGTCGACGCCAAAGCTATCCTTGCTGTTCGGCACGCTCAAGTGGTGTGATGGCTGCTGTGCCTGCAGGGGCTGCTGTTGATAGCAGTTTGGGGCGTAAAGGAGGTTGTCCGACTTGGGCGATGTGATCGCGTACGAGTCTTCATCCGGGGACTGCCAGCCATAGCGACGACTTGGGGGCTGTGGAAGCGAGAGGATCAGAATTTATCGTTACTATGGAGGACTTCTGCTTACGTGGCACTGAATGGGCGACACTTCGCGCCTCCGCACCGGACTGGCGATACTGTGGCTCCCGCTACTGGTCAGCACCGGACTGGTGAGGTTGCTTCCTTGCGGCGGAAGGGTTCCCGCCTTCTTTCCGTTTCCATGGCTGGAACTGGAGCTGCCCGCCTCCGCTGCGGCCTGCTTGTGCTTGCTGCCCTTCTTGCGGGGACGCACGATGTGCGTCTCCATCCAGGAGCGCAGCTTGGACCCGAACATTGTTCAGTCCCGTAGTCTTAGTCAAAATGGACGGATTCTGGTTGCTGGCGTAACTGAATAGAAGAATAGAGGGAAGAAGGGGAGAGGAGCCATTAAAGCTAGCTGGCAAATGCAATTCGCTGCAACAATGGAGCAAAAACGGACTCCTGGGACCACTTTGCGCTGATAAGGAAATCCATTTAATCCGGCACAAAAGCAGGGTCACATTTTCTATAGTTTCCTCCTGCCCCTCCCTCCCTGTGACCACTCTCTCTGTGTCTGTGTGTTTCAGAGTGCGAGGGGGGTGGGGGTGTGTTGGCATTTTATGCGAAATTACCTTATTCGCAAATGCGGCCGACGTTGTCTGCCGCCTCATAATATCCCTGCTTTACGCCTCCTTTTATTGTGCGAGCGAGATGAAAGGCGGACCCAACAGTAAACCTATACGGCGCGCACACACACGGATACGAACACGGACACACACCCACACGCAGGCACACTTCCTGGGTATCTGTGTTTGTTTGTTTTTTGTTGACGGTTATTTTTTGCCGTTCAGCTCAGTTCCGTTCAGGCCGAGTACCAACGCACCCGAGTTGGGGGTTGTTTGTAAGCCTGCCCAACGATGGATGCTTGCCTCAAGGACTCCACTCCCGCCCCCAAAAACGAACTCAAGCTGTGCGGTGAAGTAACTGTATGTGTGTGCGTGTGGGAGTGGGTCTTTGGCTGTGTGAGTTGTCTGTGTGCGTCTCGTCCTCGGTTGTAAATCCCACGTAACTGTAAATTTTATGTCAAGCTATTTTCCCTTTTCTGCTGCAAACTCAAATGCTTAAAGATATTTTGGCACTTTGCGAATATTGTTATTGTTGATTGGCAATAGTCGAACTTCGATTCGATTTGTGTTTCATGCAAATTATTCGTAAATGTTCTCGGCAAAATTAAAAAGAAAAAAGCAGAGTAGCTTTTCGAGGAAGAACGGCAAGTCCCGTTAGTTTTCGGTGCTGCTACGAGGAAGTACTACGATTCACTTGGTTTTTTAACTTTTCATTTCCGGTTGCTTTATATTTTTATGTATTGGCATGCGATGTATCAACTTTTCGGTGGTTGCGAGAAAAGCGTGCGGTAGAATTTCAACTAATGATGCGCGGACCGGCGCGAAAAGAAAGCGTCCGCCGCCGTCGAAGGAAAAAAAGCTAATGACGGAATGCGCAGCGAGGATGTGCCGACGAGCCGTTACGAGTTCGAAATTATCTGCTGCTGCGGGGAGTCCTTGTGAAATTATTCAAATTGAGATCATTTTCTTTAGAGCAGTTAGTTTTCCCCGTAAAACCGTGGAATTCAGCCTAAAAGTAATCAATTTATTCGTTATTTTAAGTATACGCCACAACGTTGTGCAGCACTACGCACAAGGAGCTGTTGTAACGCAGTCGTGAGCGCCAGCTGACTCGTGACGTTGTCTAACACTGCGTATTAAAATTTATCGTTGGAAAACATGCGCTGCTATTACGAGGAGCTAGGGCTCCAAAGAGACGCCAACGATGGCGACATCAAGACCGCCTATCGCAAGCTGGCTCTGCGCTGGCATCCCGACAAAAACCCCGACAGCCTGGCGGAGGCCAAGGAGCGATTTCAGCTGATCCAGCAGGCCTATGAGGTGCTATCGGACCCTCAGGAGCGCTCCTGGTACGACAACCATCGCGAGCAGATTCTGCGGGGCAAGAACTCGGAGTACGCAGAGAACTGCCTGGACGTGTTCCAGTACTTCACCAGCAGCTGCTACAAGGGCTTCGGCGACGACGCGCAGGGTTTCTACCGCGTCTACGGCGACGTCTTTGTCCAGATCGCCTCTGAGGACATCGAGTTCATGGACGGCGACGACCACCTTGGCCTGGCGCCCGAATTCGGCAATGCGGATAGTAGCTATGAGGAGGTGGTGGGTCCTTTCTACGCCTTCTGGCAGGCCTACAGCACCAAGAAGACCTACGAGTGGCTTTGCCCGTACGACGTCCGTGAGATCAAGGAGCGCTTCATCCTGCGCAAGGTGGAGAAGGAGATGAAGAAGATTGTCCAAGCAGCCCGCAAGGAACGGAACGAGGAGGTGATCATCGTCGCTTGAATTAACTTTCTTTGTTGTCTGACCTTTTCTCCACTCTTTCTGCAGGTGCGCAACCTGGTCAACTTTGTTCGCAAGCGGGATCGTCGAGTTCAGGCCTACAGGCGCGTGCTGGAGGACCGGGCCGAGGCCAATCGCTTGAAGCAGGAGGAAAAGCGCAAGGCGCAGCTGCGGAAGCGGCAGGAGGAACTGGCGGCCGCCAGGGAAAACAAGGTCTTCAACGAGGGCTACGAGGAGCAGCTGAAGCAGTTAGCACAACAGTATGGCAGTGATTCGGATGAGTACACGGATGACGAGGATGATGGTGACAACGGTGAAGGCGAAGTCGACTCTGAGGACGAAAGCGACCCAGACGCCGAGGAGCTGGAGGTGGAGTACGTAGACGATCTCTTCTGCGTGGCATGCAACAAGACATTCAAGAATGCAAAGGCGCGGGCCAATCACGACGAGAGCAAGAAGCACAGGGATAACGTGGAACGTCTGCGTCAAGAGATGGAGGCCGAGGAGGAGGCCTTCAACGGCGACGCCATCCACGAAGACAGTTTAAGCGGCGTGGAAGAGGCTCTGGATGAAGTGGAAATTGCTGATGACCACTTATCCGGCGACGAAGCGCTCAGCGAAGAGGAATCCACGCAGAACAAGCGCAGTAAAAAGAATAAAAAGTCCAAGAAAGCGGCTGCCAAGCAAGTGTTGGAGGAAGCGAGCGATGGTCCAGACGAACCCGTAGACCTAAAGGCGACAACGAAGAGCGAATCGGAAGACGACGACTGGAGCAGGGGCAAAAAGGCGGCCAAAAAGAGCAAAAGCAAAAAGGCAGCGTCAACAAATAAGGCGAAACCCGCGGAACAATCAGCTCCAGAACTAGCACCCAAGGAGGCCAAGGCGGCACCTGCGAAAGCTGCCAAGGGCGTCGATGAGGATCTCGAGGCGACAACACCGCAACACACCTGCGTCACCTGCCGGCTTGTCTTCGACTCGAAGAACAAGCTGTTTGCGCACCTGAAGAAGACGAACCACGGAGTCTACATACCCAAGGCCAAGCCAGATGTCGAGGGCAAGCCGCCCGGCAAGGCCAAGGGCAGGCGCAACAAGTAACCCTAGCCTCGTATCCTTACTGTAGAAAAGTTAGACGTTTATTTATGCTAATGTTAAAGATAATTCGAGAATGAAGTTAAGTATGCTCGCTCTAAGCCAGAGATTGTGCCCCTTATTTCCGGAGGCAGCTACGGAATGCACACCAGCTTGCTGCCGGACTCGACGCTTCGGCGGACACGGGAACGCATGTTGGAAGACTCCGCCTTTAGGCTCAGGCCGGCGGCAGCAAAGGTGAGTATCACGCCGATAACTGCGCAGTAGAAGGATATTCCTGCGGCGGGGCCAAGTTTAAGTTTTGTCAGCAGAAAAATCTTACACATTTACCTATGCTGCAGTCGGCGGGATAGAATGGTTCCGCCTCCGGACCGCACAGGCGTTGAACTCGGGTCGCCCGCCAACCGAGGGGGTGTAGGAAGAGGGCCAGCATCACGCTTATTCCTGGAAAGCGAAATTACGTCATTGTGTTGAAGCCGCTGGGGACCGGATCACTTAGATTCTCACCTGACACCACCTGGGCGCAGGCAGTCATGTTGTGGATGCTCTTCCCGAACGCCGACTGGCGACAACAGGTTAGCAGAGTCAGCAGCACCGTGACCGACAGCAAGCTGAAACCCAGCGAGACGAAGAACATGGCAGCCTTCCACTCACCGGGATAGACACTGCTGTCCGTGGCCAGTCCGTCCAGGTCGAAGCGGCCGCAGTGAAAGCCACCGTCCTGCATCACCTTGCAGCGCGTATAGATGCCCACCGACGACTGGCGCCGGGGATTGGCCGCCGCTTGGGCGGGGCCCAGCAGCCATTTGGGCGTGACCAGGGCAACGGCGAAGAGCATGTCGGCCACCAGGCTGCAGAGGAACCACACCAGGCTGGCGCTTGTGATGATAACGTAGCACATATCAGCAGCTTCTCCGATTTCAGCAAAGTTCACAGATCGCCAGCGACGTCAGCACTGGCCGGATAGATAATAGTCTCTAAGCGTTCGGCTCTCCGCTCTGTCTGAGCACGCACATCCCACACCCACCCACCAGCAGCTAAGGCACCGCGTAATAGCGTCACCCACCACCGCCGTCGCCGCGCCAGTCGCCACCACCAGCAGCGCCGGGGCCAGAACTTCCTCCCAGCTGACCAGCCCGAAATGGAATTGTTTATTTTATGCTTTCGCCGTTCGCTGTTATGCGCTCGCCTTTTGCGTCTGTTGTCTGTTTTATGTTATTCACCCCGCACACACACGCTCACTGTTGAGGAGGAGGTAGGGAGTGGGGCTGAAGATGGGCAATGGTGGGGGAGGGCCAGCGGTCGCGTCAAGTACTCAATTTGTAGTTGCAATCGAAGCGGAGAAAGAATGAAAGAAAGAAAAGCGAATGAAAGAACTTTGCTGCCTCGATGGCGTTTTCGCTAATCCCCCCCAGCGGCGGTGGCTATTTGGCAACTCTGTGCCACACACTCTTCTGGACTTCCGTTCGCGCAGGCGTCGCGTATTCCGTTGCCGCTGCTGCTGCTGCTCCACTGCGTCATCGCTCGCCGACACCAACCGACTGAATGAATGGGGCGCATTAAAGCCAGCTGCAGTCCCGGTTCCCAGACAGAGACGAAGACGGCGACGGAGCCAGGCCCCAATTGCAGCACTGCGAGAAATGCTTGTCAGAAGAATTTAGTTGTGAGTGAAGAGCATTCGATCCCTCGATCTAGAAATATGACAATATTAAATGGGGACTAATATTTAATTGTTGCACTGCCCTAAATCTAATATTATTGTCTGATCTGTAAAGACAAAGAACAATTACGGAAAAATAAATCAAGGTGCTGGATCTTAAAACGAACATAACTAAGCAGAAAATTCTTTAATTTGAATCCGGAAAGCTTTTTTCTTGCTAGTTTTTATTAGGTTAAGAAATCAGCCCTATTAATTTTAAATTTAAAAAATTGTTGTAAGTTTTTGACAATTTTAACGATGTAAACCCTTATAGAACTTTGAAAAAATTGGTATTTTTTTTTACCATTCAATCGACTAAATCGACTCTGTTGTTGATGCTGATCAAGAATATATATTATTTATAGTTTCAGAATTACTTCTTTACTGCGTTGGAAACGTCTGACTAATTGAAATGGTATAAAAATATAAATACAAACAGAACGAAGCAATAAATGCGCTTTATCAGCAAATTTTAATGTATTTTCTTTAAAATAAATAACACAACATATATATATATTTATATATATTTAAACTGTAAATATAAGGAAACAAAACAAAAAAATCTTTGGAAGAAGTTGACTAAACTAAAAATGCAAGTCCTATTTCAATTAGGACGACACGTAGGAGCAGTACAAAATCTTTATTAAACTATTCAGTCCATCTGATTAAGGAGAATGGATTAACAAACATTTAAACGAATTAAAAATCTCCCTTTTTTCTCCAAGTGTGGACATGCAGATGTGGGCGCCATCGCCGCAACATCGAGAGCGCGGAAATCCAGACATTCCAGAATCGGGCCGCTAAAGTGCTCTCCCTGGCTAAATCTCGCTCTCCGCGACACACACGATCGAGTTGGATCCGATCCGACAACTTCAACAGCAGCAGCTCCACTCCCCCACTCCCCCACTCCCTGTCCTAGCGGGTGAGTGAGTGAGTAATGCGGCGTCTCCTCGACTCGATTCGATCGATGCAAATGGGTCTGCTGTAATTCCGATCGCGGCGAACGCCGGTCGAGCGGTTATCAGTTGACCGCGGCCACTGGGGGCCATTGCGTCATCTGGGTGGGCGCACTCTATTTGCGTACAGCGATCGTGACCGAGTCCGTAATGAGATCCGCACACAAATTGCGCCGCCTGAGGAAAACACTTTCACTCTTGTTTTCGTCGCCGGAACATAATCCGCCGTGGGGATCACTCTCAGTTGGCCAAGATGCCGCGTTGGATGGCTTTCCTTCTGCTCCTCTTAGGAGCCCGCACCCTGGTGCAGGCTCACTACTATTACGACTACGGCTACTGGGAGATCAACGAGCCGCCGCCGCTTTGCTCCGACTACGAGATGCTGGTGGTCAACACCCACCAGTGCGTGAGACGCTGCAACATTGTCTGCCGAAACGGCGTATGCTTCGAGGACGGACCCTGCCCCTGTGCCGACCAGTATGTGGGGGCGAATCCGGACGGACTGGTCTGTGCCGCCGAGTGCTTGCCCGGCTGCCAGGCAGCCGGTGGATACTGTGCCGCCCCAGATCTGTGCGTGTGCCGCAAGGACAGGCACTACTACTTCGATCCTCTGTCGCAAAAGTGCCGGCATAGGGCTGCCCGCCTCCTGGATCCCTGCCTGGGGTAAGTGTGGTATCTATGACTAGAGTAGAGTAACAGAATGTCTTCTGCAGACGCTGCACTCACGGCACCTGCTCCTCCGACGGCCAGTGCACATGCGCCTAGGGCTACGAACTGCGGGCCACCCTGCTTCACGGGCAACAGTGCATGCCCATCTGTGACCAGTGAGTAGCGAGCTCTGACGAACTGCAGCCTCTACTTAATCTCGCTCATCTCTTCCAGCGACTGCGGACCCCACGCCTACTGCTTCGCGCCCAATTTGTGTGCCTGCCGGCACAAGCACCTCCATTATGCTCGCAACGGCATCTGCTCCAGGGACTATTGACCCTGGGAGCAAGTCAGCTACAGCTGGCGGGGGCTGTTTTAGGTTCCCGTGAACGTCTTCCGGTTCTGCGGTTTGTAAATAAGTAGTTTTAATATCTTATTTATTCAAATTAAATTAATTTAGGAAATTTTAATTGTCCGATCTTAGAATTTATCATGTATAAAGCGAGTCCGCAAACCGATAGACTTCACCTGTGTAGGGTACAAGTTGAGAGAGAGAGCCCCAAGCCCCCAAAAAAAGACTCCGAGAGCGGAAGAGAGCTTGGCCAACAAGTTTTGTTGTTGCCGCTCCCAGCACGCCAAATTACATAGCGATTTTGTTATTGTTTATAACAGATCGGACACATGGAAGGCCCGTCGCTTAAAATTTGAATTAATTAGATAGATATGTGTGTGTATATATCCGATAGCCAGCAAGATCGGTGGAGAATCAAGAGCGAAGCTAAGCAAAGGCATGCGTACGTGTTCTCCAGAGGCGTCGCCATCGAAAGTGAAAATGGTGAGGGGCCTGAGGAGCTTGTGTCTGAAGAGGGAAAAACAATTTCAAAATGAGAATAATAATATTTCTTTATTGTTATTATTTATAAAATATTATTATTGTTTCATGAGGAGAGGGATGAATGTTTGTTTACGTGAGACCCTCAAGTGCCGCTTCTAGTTGCGATAAGAATTCCTGTGTTTGCCTTTCAAAATTGGGGTGTTCCAACACAGGGTATTCCAAGTGCAGGGCATACTGGTTCTTAGATAAAGCCACAGCAAGCAAGCCCAAGAAAGCAGCGCAGTCGACGGCGACGACGGCGTCACTTTTAGCTTTGCGCGTGTGGCGTGTTTTTGTTGGAGGCGGGCCTCTTGTTGTTGGCGACATTGCACAGTGGGCAAGGATTTTGTGCTGAATAAAATGTTGTATTTAATTTACGAAACAAAATTTAGGAAAATACTAGGTTTTAAATTAAATATTAAATTATATTGTTCATAATAAGAGCGAATTTTAATGTTAAAAAAGTTAAACTTTTATTCCGTGATTTCTTAATAGAATAATTTCTTTTGCACGACTATATTCAGTATAAAAAATAATCTAAATTTTATTAAATAAACGTAAACATATATTTACTACAAACATTTCCATTTTAAAATTTAAAAATGTCACAATTATTTTCCACTGTGCCCACCACCAGCAGCGGCAGCGGCACTCGTGTTCCGATTGTTCTCCATCGCGTTTCAGTTGGAGTTTTGCTGTCCATCGGCGCGGTTCAATCTTTGGCTGGAAGCTCCTGCGCACCTCGTCCGGATCCCCAAGAGCTCCTTCTCTTTAGCAACTGCAGCACTTTGCAATTTTAATTACCTGCAGGCGGTTCGACAAGAAAACAAGAAACAGGAAAAATATGGGCCAAGTCAAGGTACGTGGACTCGGGGCAGCAGCACTCATTGTGTGTGTGTAGACACCTCTTGTGTATACACGAGAGATACGCATCCTTTTCGTCCTGCGTGGCGGCACGCTTGGCAAGTGGGCAGCCCCCGACGTTGCGGAAGCGTGGGAAAATCCAGCTTGACAATAGATTTAAGCGAACAGGAAGTGCTCTCCAGGCCATAGATTTCTCCAAGAACTATTTTATTCCGCTTTATGGTGTGTGCTCGCTCGGCGGGTTATGTAAGCAACTCGGCGAGATGCGGCGACGACGGTGGCAATGCAATGCCTCATAGTAATGACATTGATTGGAGGCCGCCTGGCGAGTTGCGTGTGTTCTCCACTTACAGCATTGATTAGGCCGATTTAGCAATTATCCCTCCTGCCCCTAATCACGCGCATATGTATATTGCCCACCTTCATAGATATATTAGGAGATATGGTAATACATACTCGACGGAGGCGTAGCTCTGCTGCGCAATTCGCGAGGCACGCACACCAAAAAAAAAAGCCCAAAAAACAGAACAGTTTATGATGGTTAATGAGTGTTAAATGCACCAAACCGGTTAGGGCCATCCCGGCCAGCTCATCTGTGCGAGCAGCGCTCGCTTTTCGATTCTATTATTAAACACCGACTGTAGACACCGCTATAATCAGAGGGGAGCAGGGGGAGGAGCAGACGACGGCGACGACGCGTGTGCGTCCGTCCGCCTTATCAGGGAACTTGGCGGGGGGCTTCGCCGGGCTTGGGCGAGTGGAAAATATTCTGATCTCCGATAAGCCAGCATTGATTGATATTAATAGGGAGGAGACACCATCCTACACCCGTTACTAGATACCCAATTACCACCTGTTCTCCGTCGGATCACTAACCTAACCCCACTTCTCTGCTCTCTCTCTCCGTCGCTGCCGCCACACCCACTCTGCAGAAAGCCACCTCTGCGCTGAGCAAGCTCTTCGTTTACGGAGCCCTCAAGTACGGACAGCCGAGCAACTCGATCCTCGCGAGCACTGGCAATGGACATGCCAAGTTCTGGTGCAAGGCCACCACCACCCAGAAGCTGCCGCTGGTGATCGCCACACGGTACAACATTCCCTTCCTGCTGAACAAGCCCGGCGTGGGATATTACGTAACCGGCGAGATCTACGAGGTGGACGATCGCATGCTCAACTCCCTGGACAACCTGGAGGACTGCGAGGACATTTACACGCGCGAGAAGCAGGACATGAACATTGGCGTGGGCGAGGGGTAAGTGCTGACGTCAGCTCCTGACCATCTGTTTCTATAATTACTCTCATTTCAGCACCGTTCCCTGCTGGGTGTACCTGCTGCAGAAGTACCCGGAGAAGCTGCTCAACCTGCCGTACCTGTCCAGCTACGAGAACTCCACCACGCATCCGTACATCATGCGCCACCGCCGCACCCACAAGCACCCGGCGCAGGACGACCTTAGCTACGAGGCCCAGAACTAGGCGTGACCTCGGGGAGAGTGAATACTATTCTTATGTTACCGGTAGTTGCATTTCTAGACCGTACCAGGCCAGGTGTACGGATCGATATATACGCGCTTATATTGGCAATTGATATATACACACTGATATCTGATATATACGATATGTACCATACGCATTATTTAGGTTTTAGCGAACTTAGTTTGTAATTTGAAAATACAAATAAACTGAAGCAATTCAAAAGGAACGACGTCTGGCTTTCACTTATATAACTACTCCAATCGAGGTACTTTTCCACTGACCCCAAATCCGGCTCTCCATCCGATTTCTCGCGGTGTAGTCAACCAGTTGCGCTGCGAATGGCAAGAAGAGGAAGAGAGCGGGCGGGTTACGTTGACTGAGCAATCTTCGAGGCAGATTTTTGGCCCCGATAGACCGCGCAACCGATAAGCTTCGCCACGAAGAGGAAGCGCCCCATCCAGCAGTGTCCCCATGAGGAGAATGGCGACGAGGGTCTTTGTGTATGGCACGCTGAAACGCGGGGAGCCCAACCACCATTGGCTGACGAAAAAGGAGAACGGGCAGTCCCGGTTCCTCGGTAAAGGCACGACAGTGGTGCGCTTTCCCCTTGTTGTGGGCACTCGGTACAACATTCCATTCTTGCTGGCCAGGCCCGGCCAGGGGAAGCACATACAAGGCGAGATCTACGAGGTGGACCAGGCCATGTTTGGCAAACTGGACGAGCTTGAGGATTACCCCAACTACTACGACCGCGAGGAGCAGGCCATACGGACCGAGCAGGATGAGTAGGTGGCACAGATAGCCGGTAGTTTGGCCAAAGAGTACATCCGTTTCCCCCGCCGTTGCAGGACCGTCCAGTGCTGGTTGTATCTGATCCGCAACTTCCCGGAGAAGCTGCTGGCCAAGGAGCAGCTCGAGTCATACCACAACACGCCAGAGAAGCCGTATAGCGAAAAGTCAGCACGCACGGTGCCGGCCCGAGACGATCTATCCTACTGACTGATTCCAACCCTCTCTTGCAGCTACTTGAATAGCCAGCCGGAGGACCTCAGGACGGACGAGTGAGACAAGGACAAGAGGATGCGCTTATAAAAAAGTAACGTTTATAAACGGATTTCAACGCATGGCTATTATTCGTATTCTATTACATTGATTCCATACTTCAAAAAATGCAAAACGAAATGAACAATAGTAGTTTGTGGCTGTGGCATATAGGGTAGAGTAGCAGTGGGGGAGGAGGTATAGATGAATCAAGAAGCCTAGAAGGATCGCATGAGCTGGCGCAGAACCCCTGGAACTGGATGACTTGAGCTCGGCAGCGGAGACTGTGACGGTTGACGACGCTTTCCGTGGCCAGCATCAGCAGCGGCGGCGGCGGCAGCTGCTGAAACCTAGCTGGCTTCATCATCGAGCGACTGGAATCGGTTGGAGGCCGCCACCGGGGCACTTGTGGCCTCCTGCACACGCTGAAAGCGTCCACCGTGACGTACTTCTTCGAAGGCGGGTTCGTTTTTCTTCTTGCGCTGTTCCTCCGGGCGCGCTGCACTGAGCGTTGGGAAGAACTCGGTGTTGGTTATATCCGGGGCCGCCCGTCGAGGGCGCAGGCCACCGCCGACGGAGCCGCCGCCCAGGGCGCTCCCCAAGCCAGCTTGCTGCTGCAGATACGAAAGAGAGTTTCGGTTAGTTAGTTACCAGATCAGATCCGGCAGCTGATTTCTCTACTCACGCTGTAACGTAACGCGGGTGAAACGTAGGCCTTGGACGACGGCTTTTCCACCTCCACCGGCACCGGGATCTGCATCACCTCCTCGGCGGGGATCACCTTCTTCCAGGGCCCGTGGCCGACGCGCTTCTCACCAGACTCAGCGTTGTCATAGCCGTTGCTGTCGTCCTCCTCCTCGTCGTAGCCACCGCCATCGGGTGCGGTGGGGACACGAGCTGCCCGCGATTCGGCGGTTTCAGTGGCGGTTCTGCGGTGAGGCGAGTTGCTTTAGAGAAGGCGAGTTTGTGCAATGGTGCGATATTGATGGGTTAAACGGAATATGTAATGTAATGAATGCCCTGAGCTCGGGTGCAAGTGAAAAAATCGTGATTTTGATACAAATGCAAATGCGCGCAGAGGGCGCAAGGGGCAGAAACTCACATGGTGCTCAGCTGACCGATCTTCAGGCCGCTGTAGTCCTTACGCTGCTCCTCCTCGAACTCCTTCCACTCCTCCTCGACGGGCTGGGGATTAGCGATTAGCTTTTATTTTATCAGAACGCACAGAACACACTCACCGCAACGGACTCTGGCACCTTGGCGCTAGTCTCGTTTTCGCCTGCTACTGCCACGCCGCCAGCGACCGCTTCCGGTTTTTTGGGCTTGACAAGCTCGCGCTTGCTGCCATCCTCCAGGTTCTTCACCAGCTCGTCGGCGGTCACAAACTTGGTCGACTTCTTGCCCTTCTTCTTGTCCTTTTTCGCAAAGAAATCGTCCAGTTCGGCCATGTTTGCAGTTTATTTTAGGCGAATAAAATTTGCGACTTTTTCGACGGGAAATTTGGCGGTGTGACCAGGCCACTGAAGTGGTGATGGTGCAAAGGCGATATATAATTATCGATTTACTGGTTATCGTTGGGCTACAAGTTGTGACAGGAAAAGGACTTTTCCGGTCAAAAATATGTGATTTAAAAACATAATGTTTATATGGATCTACTAAATAATCGTTAAATGCTGGGTACCCGTATCATCAGTTGGGCTGTGCAACTGGTTGTGAACTCGACTATAAATCTTGGTTGGCGGTCTTATTCAAAAAGCCCAATACTAACGGGCATTCAATATTTTTTGCAACAATATATTGGCAATATGCATAAATTAATGTGTGCAAAAATCACAGGAAAGACTAAAGCACTGATTACCCATATTCGCGGCATTGGGCAATACGCGCCATTTGCATAGGAGATTGATAACCACCTAATTATGTCGAACAAAGTGGAAACCAGCAACAGAAACACCGAATGCAAAGCTGGGCCATTGGCTATTGTGTAATGGACACCACCGACTCCATCCGATCGATCCGTGGCCAAAGCTAATTTTGCATCCCTAATGCATATTAATGCCCAATAAATCCAGAGCTCTGACGTCTCTTCTTTTAGTGCAAAAACCAATAACCAAAGATAGTTAAACTGTGGCAAAATATGTTTGCCTGGGTTTGTCTACAGGGACTCCCATCTCCCACCTCCCACCTCGCGGCTGACCCCTGCTAAGTGCTTGGAGAGTGGACAACTAAGTACGAGTTCCGCCTAGATTAGCCAAGCTAATAGATATTTATGTCTGTACCAACAACACTAACCAGCAACCTGGCCAACGTTTTCGCTTCGTTTCGGCTGAGCTTGGGCTTTAGTTTTGGGTTTGCCACATCCCGGAGCCACAGAGCGCTCCAAACCCGAATCCGAAACCGAAACCCATTCATATTGACAAGCAGCAGGCTGGCCGCGATCAGTCTTCTTTCGAGCGTCGCAGCGTGCACATCGAGCCGTTCCTCCTCCACAACCGCCGCTCAACGCGATCAGATACCGATTCCAAATCCGATTCCGACTCCGATCCAATCCAGTTCGACTTAGTCTCGCATCGTTTCGCGTGCGCGAGTGACGTGTTTGATTTGAGAAAATATTGCAAGCGTTTTAATTGAGGAGAATCCGAAGCACCCGAGGTAATTGAAACACTTGACTGGTGGTCTCCATCCAAGCACACTGACTTCATCTGGCCAAAGATCAGCTCAACTCCAACTCCTTGACGGTTTCTCATTATTTTTTCGGGGGCAATTTGGCTGCAATTCGAGGCGTTTAGCTGCCCAGCGAAGCGTTTAATTGCGACGAATGCCTGCCTCTCTAGATGCCAATCTGACCGCAATTAAGTGGCTCTAACCCACCGCTGAGATCGTCCCTCTGTCTCTGTGCCTGTGTCAGGGTCGTGTCGTGAACCGTCGCCGTCTGATATTTCGTTACATCCAAGTTCCGTGAGCCCTTTGCGTATTTTTCAGTTTAAGTTTAAGTTTCCGTTTCTGTTTCTGTTTTTTCTGCTGCTAATTTTATGTGTGGCCCCACTGCCATCTCATTTTTGTATCAATAGAGATTTACATATTGAGGGGGGTTTTTTTTTGTATATTTATTTGTGAGACCGTCTACCTAAGGCCAAATGGGCAATGGAATGGAAGAATTGCCAAACATTTAAAATTTGTTCGATTTCATGGTTTAATGTCTTAGCCTCAAGTGGCTTTCCTAATGATCCTCCACGCACACACGAGCTCAGCTTCATCTTGAGCTCTTCCTCGGCTTACATCAGCACACGGCAACCTTAGAAAAGGGGTCACTCAGTCCGTCAATCAGTCAATCAGTCAGTCTTATTAACTGCAGACAGATTGGGGCCTGCACTTTGCATTGGAAAATTTTAATGGCCCCCCCATCATCGTTAGCTTAGATATTAGCTTAGATATTAGTTAGATGAAGTTCTGAGGTCGCTGGCGACTTGCAAAACCTACTTGCTACGTAAGTTCATCGAGGTTGACGTCTGTAAACAAGAGGAACACACCATCAATAAACACAGTTACACTGCTGGCTAATTAAAGATTCGAAAATGTGTCTTTACTTATTTAGACGCGAAAGCCATACCGGTTTGGGCTCTAATAAAAATATGACAAAACGGAGGAGGGGCAGCAGCAGCAGCAACAAAAGTAGCTTTAATTTATCAACAGTCTTTGCAAAACGCTTTTGAATACGCTCAGTTTTGGTTTGAGGCCCGAAGGCAGAGATCTTAAGGGGGCCTTAAAAAAATTAATTTATAGAAAAATACATAAAGTATATGATGTGTGGTTTCAATGAAAGGTTAAAGAACGTCAATGACAGGTGCAGTCTTGGAGATACATTAAGGTTAAACTGTCTTTGTTTTTACTGTGTTAACTTGGAGAGATGTGGCTTTGTTTTTATCACAGTTATTTAGAATAAGTACATATAATTTATTTAAGCGGATTACTTGAAGAGCTAATTTAAGAAACCTATTTATTCTTTATAGTTTCGCATTGTTTCACCTTTGTTTAAATACCAAAGGTGTATCTCTTTATGAGATTATTATTATTATCATTGCTATTACTTTAACAGAATTCCCCTTGGCTTATTTATCAAACGTTTATAGTAAGTAACGGCTTTCTCCTTCGCGTCGCTTATATGGATCAAGTTCGTTGCCTAAGTCTTTCGTTTGCAGTCAACCAAATGAAGCTTCGTTGTCTTAGGTTCAGCTTCAGTTTCAGTCTCAGTTTCAGTTTCAGTTGGAGCTCCAGCTGAAGCTAGACTCTGTGTTTATGTGTTATGCTTATGACTTCGGGTTTGACAACTTGGCCAGGTCGGCGGCGGCGGCGGCGGCAGCTCTCAAAATTCGAGGCTTGCATAAGTGCAAGCGATCTTAGGTTGTTTCTCGACTCGGCTCAGTGTTGCTCTTGCTGTGTTGTTTTCACACATTCGGCGGTCGCGTTTTAATTGGCAATAAAGCCCCAAAAGCTGACGGCTAAGTAACAAGCCGCCAAGAGCCAAAACGCCAAGCGATGAAGGAGAACCGCCCCATCGAGCTGGCGAGCTCTTCTCCGGCCCAGATTACAGCTGTTGGTTGTAGTTCAAGGTTCAGGCGGAGCAGCTGCGTCATGCTTCCTTGCAATTTCCATTTTGCCTGGTTCGCTGGAGAAGGTAAACACACTCCGGCGGATAAAGATAAAGATACAGAATCAACAGGTAAACAAACACGGTCGGTCTTGCGTGAAATGTCATGACATGGTCAAAGTGCAAGGCACAATCCGAGATTGCTTCGGATGGAGATCTGGTCGTGCCGCAGATGTGGCCAAGTGTAACGCGGCTGCAATCGAAGTCAGGCCAGGCCAGGCCGGGCTGGGCCAGGCCACGCCGCATGCAGATTGGGCAACCAATACTTGCCACAATCCCCGCTCCGTGGCGACGCGGGAGTGGGGACGATATAAAAAGCAGTCGAGGCAGCTGCCCCAGCGTTGCATAAGGCAGAGCAAAGAAATGCGAATCCGCAGGCGCAATCGAAAATCCAAATAGTCGGTGGAAACCGAAAGTCCAACTGGAAACCCGTTTGCGGCAGGTTGCTTGTGACTCCGACTCCGACTGCGACTGCGAGTCTGGATGTGGCAAGAGGGGCACGCGTGGCCAGAATCGCGAGCCCCAGTTTGTGCAGCCGCTTGCGCCACTCGCCGCTTGCCAATCGCCAGTGTTTTTTTTTTTTTTCCTTTGACTGGTTTTCGCTTTCCCGGAATGCTTCTTGCGCCACTCCATTGCACCCCAGTCCAGTCCACTAATTATACACCATTCCTGTCTCTTTTGCAGCAAGATGACGGTGGATCTATCGCCCGTGCAGGAGTACTACAAGGACAAGACGATCTTCATCACTGGAGCGTCTGGGTTCATGGGCAAGGTGTTGCTGGAGAAGCTCCTCTACTCCTGCCACTCGCTCAAGGAGGTGATCATCATCTGCCGCCCCAAGCGCGGCAAGACCCCGGAGACGCGCCTGGAGGAGATGTTCAAGCTGCCCATCTTCCAGCGCATCAAGGACGAGCGTCCGCACATGCTCAAGAAGGTGACAATCTACCAGGGCGACGTGACCTTCGATCGTAAGTGTTATTTTCAGACCCTTCTGAAGATGAAAGACTCTAGCTCTGCTCCCTTTTCCAGTGCTGGGCCTAAGTGGCGACAGCCTGAAGCACGTGACCGAAAACACCAACATCGTCTTCCACATGGCGGCCACCCTCAAGCTGGAGGGCAATCTTCGCGATGCCGTCGACATGAATCTGCTGGGCACTCGGCGCGCCCTCAACGTGGCCAAGCAAATGAAGCAGCTGGAAGCCTTCATTCACCTGTCGACGGCCTTTTGCAACTGCGACCAGGAGGTGATGTACGAGAAGGTGTACGAGTTCCCGCACAAGCCCGAGGACCTAATGCGCCTGGCCGAGTGGATGGACGTGAAGACATTGGACGCCATCACTCCCGATCTGCTGAAGCCGCACCCCAACACCTACACCTACTCGAAGCGGCTGGCGGAGCTGCTGGTGCGCGACCACTACGAGTCCATGCCGGTGATCATCGCCCGTCCCAGCATCGGTAAGTGACCTCTTGACTAAGCTCCGGCTCCAGCTGCAGCTGCAGCTCTCCCTCCCCGGTGCCTGTCGCCTCTCTCTGTGTGGTGCTTTCCGTGTGCTTTTGCTTCTGCAGCAATTCGATTTATTTGCGTCATTAATTCCCCATGTCCAATGTCTATGGGGGCTTGGGGGCTTTGCTTGCTTGGCGCTGGCGATGGAGATTCCATCGGATTGGATCGGAGGCTGCACTAGCCTCCGGGAGTGAGTTAGGTTCCCCTCCGCAAACTAATCATGCGCCTGTGCTTATCTCTCTCGGCTTAAGTCTTTCGCTTGTGTATTATTTATTTCTTTTTTTGGCCACCTGGCCCGGCTTTTTAGTGTCTCTGCACGATCTGTCCAAACTCTTGGCAGTCAATTAAACTTTTCTATTACCAATTTTTTGGCAAACCTGAAAGGTCGTTATTTATACAGTTATATGTCAGGGGAAATAGAGACGGGGACTGAAACCTGTTTGCTAAGCTTGATGCAAATCTGAAGAAAATAACACTATTTTATTGATAGTTTGGGGGTTTGGTGCTTCAGGAGCGCCAGTGATATATGGCCTAGGAAATATAAGTTTCATCTCAGTTTCTTATTGCAAATTGGGTTTTTATTGCATATGTAAATTGCAGTTTTAAAAAGAAACTTACTGTTTATTGCCTTGTTTATTATTAAAAATATATAATTACAATGTGAACTAGAGGCATCACTTTATTTCTATAGAAAAAATCAAATCTATTAGACCTCATTATACATTATTAAAATCTATTAGATCAAAGACCCCTTTGTGGGGGGGATAAAGGGACGTAAACAAATATTTTCTCGTTATCGCTCCCTTAATTATAGGTTCGAGGAGGAGCACACACATGCCTGGGGGGCGGGTTCAAGGCGTCGCTGACCCGCTTAGCTGGGCAAATAACCCCATAAATAGAGTCAATATCGAAGCGTTGCGTCTCCACTTGCTAACTGGCGAGCAAAGGTCCGCAGAGTTTGCGGATTTGCCGATTTGAGCAACTAAGAAAAAGAAAAACATAGAAAATTATGAGCATCTGGTGGGCACACCAGGGGTGTGGTGCTTAGTTTTAAGTCGCTTCTTGCCGCCCTCCGCTAATTTGTCCCGTGTATTTGCGCTTTCCGTGTGTTTTTTTAAACGACATCGTTGCCACTACCGTTCAATGGGCCGCGTGCTCCTCCAAGTGGGGTGCTCTCCTACGTGCTTCCCCTCCTCGCACACACTGCCTCTGCCGCACAGCTCAGATCCAGCCACAGCCACAGCCACAGCTCCCACAACAGCGCAAACAATAACAGACAACAACATGAGCTTGTAAAACAAAAAACAGAAAACAAAAAAAATAAGAAACAAAAAGAAAAAGTCGAATTACATGCGCGCGGCCCAAGACATTGCTTAAAACACACACTGCCCCGCCACTGGCGTCGTCATTGACCAAAAAGTTCAATGAGCATGCAATATGGAAACAGAAGAAACAGCCCTCGCTTAGCCCCTGCCCTCGCTCACGCTGCGCCCTGTCACTAGCAACGGCTTCGCCACGCATCTGCATCTGCATCTGCCTCCGCCTCCACCACGCTTCCGATCTCCGGATCCCGGGTCCCGGAAGAGAGTCTGAACCCCCACCAATTGTCCGACCAGTGTCGCCGTCGGCCTACGAGCCCGTTCCGGGTTGGGTGGACAACCTGAACGGACCCACCGGCCTCATGGTGGGCGCCGGCAAGGGCGTCATCCGCTCCATGCTGATCGATACGCGCTACCTGTCCGAGGTGATACCCGTGGACTACGCTATCAACGGGCTGTGCGTCATTCCGTACCAGTTCACGCAGCTCAAGGAGCGTCCGGCGGAGGTGCCGGTGTACAACATCACGTGCGCCGACCATCGGAAGATGCAGTGGGGCGAGGTGATCGAGATGAGCAAGGAGATTGGCTACCGCTACCCGATGGAGGCGGGCCTTTGGTATCCGGACGGGTGCATAACCACCAACAAGCTCCACCACAACATCAACGTTATACTCTTCCACTGGCTGCCCGCCTACTTCATTGACTTCATCCTGCTGCTGCTCGGCCAGAAGCGATTGTAAGTGGCGGCTGAAAAGGTGGCTCCTGGTCGGAGATCCTGACCTCCTCTTGGTTTCTTTCCCGCGCCTAGCATGATCCGCGTCCAGAACCGCATCTCGGTGGGGCTCGAGGTGCTGCAGTTCTTCACGATGCGCGCCTGGTACTTCAAGTCGGACGCCTACTCCTCGCTCTGGGACATGCTCAACGAGGCGGACAGGAAAAAGTACGTAACGCAACGTGAATTGTGTAGTAGAAGAAGCCAAGAGATAACTAATTTCCCGCTCGAAGCTTCAACATGGACATGGACCCCGAGGAGACCGTCCCCATGTACATTGAGTCGTGCGTCCAGGGCGGTCGGCAGTATCTGATGAAGGAGTCGCCCGACAGCCTGCCGCGAGCCAGGCTCCAGCTGAAGCTGTAAGCGAGCCCAACCCCAGATCTCTGAGCTCCACTCCACTCCCGTTCCTTTCCATTTCTAGAATGTACATCTTGGACCGAGCGTGCAAGACGATTATCGTGGGCTCGCTGTGCTATTGGACCTACGGTCTGGTGGCCCGTCTCCTGGGCGTCTGAGAAGGGCTGACTGGAGGGAATTCCATATATTCCAATTCATATTGCGCGCATTTCCAATCAATCTCCGCTTAAGTTCGCTTTGGGGCACAACTCCGGGGATACCGGGGGATATATCTGGTTTTCATTTCTACTTTAAGTGAATATCTATGTTTCAAGTGAAATAAACGAGAAAACGAGCTAAATATAAACCTCAAGGTGCCATGTGTCTCTGTGTACTGTAGTCTATGTGTCTGTGTCCAAAGTGTCCAAGTGTGTGTTGATCCAGTGCTGAGAGGACCATCCGCTCCAGAGACAACACGAACCACACAAACAGAAACACAAACAGAAACACAAACACTACACGATGGGCTTACCTCCCTGAGCAGAACAATTCGAGTCCAGAGACTTCCTTCACACTCTGTCCTGTCCCCTTTCCAAAATTATCCTTTACGCACACTCACTCCATGCCAAGACATAATCCCTCACACTCACACACACACTCTAACACACTAAACTCGGCTTCGGTGACCATCATTCTGGGCTTCATGGTATGTAGAGTTCACCAAGAGAGAAATTGGCCATCAATTAACTTCCTGCTTGCACCACAGTCTCCCCAGCTGCCTATGAGCCGCTGCCCGGATGGGTGGACAACCTGAACGGACCCACCGGCCTCATGATCGGCTGCGGCAAGGGCGTCATCCGCTCCGTGCTGGTCAACCAGAAGAACAAGGCCGAAGTGATACCCGTGGACTATGCCATCAATGGACTGATCGTCATCCCCTACGAGTTCAACAAGCAGGCCAAGCGACCGGCCAATGTGCCCGTCTACAACATAACGAATGCCGATCACCGGAAGATGTGCATGGGCACCGTCGTGGAGATGAGCAAGCGCATCAACAAGCAGATTCCCTTCAACGCGGGTCTCTGGTACCCGGATCCCTGCGTGACCACCAACACCTACTACCACAACTTCAATGTGGCCATGTTCCACTGGCTGCCCGCCTACTTCCTCGACTTCCTGATGCTGCTGCTTGGCCAGAAGAGATTGTGAGTAGCCATTGTCCCATAGCCTGAATGTGAATCTAACATCTGGTTTCTTTCCTACAGCATGCTGAGGGTCCAGGAGAAGATCTCCACGGGTCTGGGTGTCCTTCAGTTCTTCACGCTCAACGCCTGGTGCTTCCGCTCCGAGAACTACGCCTCGCTGTGGAACAAGCTCAACGAGGAGGACAAGGCCATGTAAGTGCTTTGTACACTTTTGGGTTCTTCCTTGGACTCACATGCCTTCCCTTCCAGCTTCAACATGAACATGGATGTCAAGGAGACCGAGGAGGAGTACATGATCGAGTGTGCGAAGGGAGCCCGCAAGTTCATACTCAAGGAGAAGGAGGAGGACATTCCCAAGGCCCGCCTGCATATGAAGATGTGAGTAGCGCAGGTGACTTTCCTTAGAAGGCAAATAATGGGGATTATCTTCCTTTTTTCCAGCCAATATGTCGTGGATGTCGTGTGCAAGACCCTCATCGTGGGACTCTTCTTCTACTATCTCCTGAAGTGGACAGGGGTCCTGGCTATATTCTAGAGTCCAGAGCTCCTCGCATTGGTTTGGTGGTCACAGGCATTTACTTAGTCATTTAGTCTTAGTCTTAGTTATGCATATTCGAGGTTTCGATTCCAAATAAACATGATCCTAGGTTGTTGAATATATATATACACACACACACACAGCTACTGTCACGTTGTTTCTCTCCGGCGTCGTCCTTGTACCTTGTCGCGACAATGTCGTTATAAGTGGGCCTAGCTTACGTCTTCTCTGTGTTCTCCGGCAGTAACGCCAGCGGTGTCCGAACCCCTGCCGGGTTGGGTGGACAACATGAACGGGCCGACGGGCGTCCTGATTGGAGCCGGCAAGGGAGTCATCCGTTCCATGATCTGCAATGGCGAACTAAAGTCCGAGGTCATCCCGGTGGACATTGCCATCAACGGCTTGATTCTACTGCCCTACCACAACAGTCTTGCGGAGAAGAGGTAAATCCCAAAGATACTTCCCCATCCAATGCTCGAATGATGAACCTCCGTCTTCGTCGCAGACCGCTGCAAATCCCAGTGTACAACCTGACCGTGGACGACGCCAAGAAGCGCACTTGGAAGTGGATCATGGACGTGGGCCGCGACCTCGGGCTGAAGTATCCCTTCGAGGTCGGACTCTGGTATCCCGACGGCAACATGACCTCCAGCAAGTTCTATCACACCTTCTGCAGCATCATGTTCATGTGGCTGCCGGCCTACCTCATCGATTTCCTGCTGCTGATCTTTGGACAGCGACGCTTGTATGACTCTCGTGAGATCGTGAGCCAGGAGCCGGGTCGATGACGTGTCCTTTTCTCCCTTTCTTCTCTCTTTCCAGCATGATCCGGGTGCAGACGAAGATCGCGGTGGGTCTGGAGGTGCTGCAGTTCTTCACGACTCGCAACTGGGACTTCAAGTCGACGCACTTTGAGCAGATATACAAGGAGCTAAGCGCCGTTGATCGCAAACTGTGAGTTGCATTTTAAGGATTCAAAGCTTCATCTTACCAGAAACCTCTCCGAACAGTTTCAAGATCAACACGGACGATGTCGACGACTATGAGTACATGAAAATCAGCATCCTGGGAGGACGTCAGTACGTGATGAAGGAACCCCTGACCTCTCTGCCCAAGTCCCGCATCCAGTTGAGATTGTAGGTGCAATCAGTAATCATCTTACTTGGATTATTCTCACCTGCTTTGGTCCCTTTTTTTGCAGCATGTATGTCCTGGACCGCATCTGCAAGACCTGCATCCTCACGGGCTTAGCCTACTGGGTCTGCCTCAAACTGGGGATAGTGGACCTTGTGCGGCACGGAATCTCATCCAGCAAATGAGGAGCGAGTCAGTCAGTTCGTAAATCAGGGGAATGTTTTCAGGTGTTTTGTATACGATATTATACACTATACTGTAGCATACATACTTATATAACCGTTCATTCATTCATGTTACTTTTCGAAATGAAATTTTGTTAAACATTTAACCATAACAACAAATAAAGAGAGCATTTTTTATCATATTTAACGTCTTTGTAAACTGAATATTTCCACCGCACAAAATCATAAACATTTAAAAAATAAATAAAAACAAGAGAGGAAGCTTATTTCTACAAAGCGAAGTTTCCCTGCAGGAAAATCGATCATAACTTAAATGCATAATGCATGCATAAATGCATTAATTTCAATTCCGAAAGCTTTTCAATGCTAGTTTTTTTGTAGGGTAAAAAATCAGCATTATGAATTTAAAATTTAAAAAATTTAAATTTTTTGTGAATTTTTCACCATTTTAGACGATGTAACCCCTATAAAAATTTCGAAAAAGTTGGCTAAAATTTTTGTTCGCCCAATTACGGCTAGATTGACTCGGCTGTTGATGCTGATCAAGAATATATGTGAATTATGTGGTTAAAATCTTCTCCTTCACTTAGTTGCAGACTTACAACTAATAATTTAATACCCTGCAAAGGTATAACAAGAAAGAAAGCACACCGACATTTTTATACCCTTGTAGATTGCACTTCGATAATTAGTAATCCATCCTCTTCTAATATAATGTTAAGTTTTATATCCAAATTTACCATTTCCTCATTTATAATAACAGTTTTACAAGCACAGTTTTGCATTTTAGACCGATTGTTATGATATTATTCTTTAACTTGCATAAAACTAAAGCCGAAGTTCTGAAATAACACAAAATGCTCATATCTCAAATCATAAGTAGAGTAAGTTATGTTGGAAAACAGCAAAGTTATAATTTATTTTACAAATAGAAATACATGTCTCGAAGTAGATAAAAATATGTTATGTTTCGACTGCTGTTGAATAACATAGCGATATATATCGATAAGTCTAAAGCTCTGTTAAAGCTACCTCTATCGATTTTATTTGAAAAGTTCCATCAACATGAGCAACAACGCGCCACTTGAAGATCGCTTACACGATCGCTCAAATCAGTTGCAGACTGGATATCCCCGAAGAAGGTAATGATCGCGGCAAGTGCTTGTGTTTTGTGAATACAAAAAAAAAAACTACAAAAGAAGTGTTTTCGAATCGAGTGGTTTTAGAAAATCCCAGCAATGTTTCCAAAAACCTAAACGATGAATCACCGCCAGTCTCATTATGCAAATCTCATTGATGCTGTGACAAAACCAAGCTCAAGATGACAGCCGGAGAAATTAAAGCGTGTATTATTAGTAAATGTGAATGAATCATGTGTAATGCAGATATGTGTGGGATATCGGAAGGAATGAGTAAACCGCAGTTGCAAAGATCAGCTCTCGCCTCCAACCCACTCAACAACAACAACAACAACAACAGAAACGGCGTCAGTGAAAACAAGTTTTTGAAAACATTTAACGTTTCAAGCCAAGGTTAAAAAACTGCAGAAAACGGCGCCCACGGCGAAAAAAAACAACAAAACTCGATAAAATGACGTCGCGAGCAGCTAATTAATCAATTTGAAAAGAATTGCATTTTTGATAAATGATTAATTCTTAATTAATTCTTAGCCCGTGACATCATTGGTTTGAAAACAAAATGCTCTTCTAATGCCCGGTGGGCAGTGATCACGATCTGGTGGGTTGATGCCCTAAAAGGCGGTGGCTAGTTCGCTGAAGAGTTTACTCTGGAAACCCGAGTGGTGGCAAAGTCAACAAAAAAAAAATATGTTCTTGCTGACCAGGCAGGCTTTCGGCTTCGGCTGCGTCGTGGAAGAGTCGTAATTGAACCCATGTTTACTTAACTGGGTTGGGGACAATCCGAGCCCCGTCATTTGCATGGAATTAAGGCGTTCAGCGTTTCCGTTCTACTCCGTCTCATCCCCCTCCTCCTGGTCATGTACTGAATTTGCATTTTTTATTGCCAATTACAATTAGGTAATCCATCGATTAGGCTATAAGCGGCCTGTTAGGGACTCCAGTCCCCTCTCGGAATGCGAATACAACCATATAGCATATGTGTACCTTTGGAGAATTGTTTCATTCGCTCGTCTACTTGGCTCCGCCCCTGAGGCCTTTGGTTATTCGTGTTTAGCTGCTCTTCGTAAAGCACAGCGGCGTAGATTCAGAGGGGATTCCTCGCACATTAGATATTTGATTGGGATTTAACGGTGGCTGTTCTCATCGAGCAATCTGTTAACACTCTTGATCCAATTCTCCATACCAATTAACTCTCGCTCGCCCCCGTCCGAGAGAGAGAGAGTGTGTTGTTTGACTTTAATTAAATTATTTGAAATTACTGAATCGTGCGGAGAGCTGAGTTTCTGGACAACCGTCCCATCCCTACCCCCAGATCTTTTGTTGGGTTTCCATGACGTTGGCCAGACAATTGTTTATGAAGTGCACAGCGGGTCGGGAGAATGTAGAGCACATGAATAGGGAGGGTATATGGTATCCACTTATTTAACAATTTCCATGTGTCTGTTGTAGTTTTTTTTTTTTAGTTTTTTTTGGACGGATAAACATTTGCTTTTTTTCTGTACAACAAATTTTTAGCTGGATGATGTTTTTGTTACTTTTTTTTTGCGGATGCTTCACAAGCTCACTTCAGCATGAAGTCAGCCCATCCGCATCTGTATCTGTATCTACATCTATATCCACACGCATCCATCTTAATTATGAAGTTTTTACGATGACAATTTCGAGTTGCGCGAGTCTCAAGTCTCGCTCCAAATGGTGATCACGATCGTTGTTTTTGTGCCGCTCCTAGGCTATACATTTTATAGTTTAGAAATTTCTCGGTACTTGTTCCTCTTTTTTCCAGCCATAAATCCAAGTGTAAACAAACTGGCGGGCATTACTTTTCATTAAATGCAGTAAAAGCGCACTAAATAAAGTAAACAAAATGTTTAGTTTGCTAATAAACACTGAAATTTATAGACTTTATGGATAAGCAAATTAAATTATTTTCGTCTCCCACTCTCCCAGTCTGGATTCCTCATCATGATGTCCGATTTTTCGGCACTCAATTCCGACACGTATTTACTCCTCCGAAATGGCAATCTGCGGATGTACGTGAGCATCTCGCCCTTCTGTGAGACACATTTCCAGACTTTCACATATATCACTCCCTGTCCATTCTCTTTCCTGTCTGCTTAAGATTTTTGTTGCCTTGTTTCTGTTTTACTTTGCTTTTTTCTGTTTCTTGAGGCTTTGTCGAGACTGATTATAGGATTCAGATATAGGACCGAGTGCAGAGTCAAGATCTGGATCCAAAAATAAACCAGAAGGCTGTACACAACAAGTTGAAATTGTTAAATCTTGATGAAGTATAAAACAAAAGTAAATTAATGTTCGATATTGAATGTATTAATTTTCACGTCGTTTTTCATGGAAACCAATTTAAAATGTTTCGTTTTAACCTGGCCTTAACTTCCTCTAACTTAACCATAAACTCTTCGACTACAAAGACAGGCTTTTCAGCATTCTTTTTCTTCTCTGCAGCCGAGAGTTGTGCAAAACTTCCGTTAAGTGCAATTATTTGTTGGCCTTTTTTGTGCTTTCCTGTTGCTAAAAACCTGATCGACGGGTACGGGTTTTCTTTTAGTGCATTCCCAGGTGCCCAGTGACTCCTCCGGATGCTGGATCAGAGAATTTGGCTTTGGCTTTCCGGCAATTGCCAAATATTACGCCATTCATTATGTCAACTGTCATCTACAGCAAGCACTCTGGGCTGAGCTGGTTAAACAATAGAGCTGTTTGTCCCATAATTGCTTGTACAAATACAAGTTCTAGTGGACAAATAATATTCGAAAACATAAGACAAACACTGGAGCCAATTACGGAGGGTGATTGTGCGATTCTGTTTATCTTATCAGGCTTCTCTTCTCAGGGGACCCTCCGGGCATCAGATTACAATATCCAATTTGTTTGCTAAGCCAAATAACATGCATAAGCCCCTCATCGTTTCCTGATTACCAATTCTGCGGCTATTGATACATAATCAGCGGTGGCTGATATTCAAATTAGCCAAGTCTGTCTCGAGTGTGATTAGCCGATTTCTCACACATATTTCAAGCATCGAAACAGAGAGACTGGAGAACTGTGGATCCCACAGAAGAAGCCGCCTTGAAATTTGGCCCAAAAGCCGCCGATAAATCGTGCGATTTCAGCACCCCAGGGTGTTCCTCCTCCTCCTCCGTCTCCTCGGCTTCGGAAGCCGCAGGTCCAGAAGAGTTATCAAAGCGTAAAGCGCAACAAATTGATGGCTAATTGATACTGATGTGTCGATTATTTTATGATTATTCTTTACGATCGTTAGACTTTGATGGCCCAAAAATCCAAAACCTGATTGTGGATCACTCCCCCCGCCCCAAGACAGCGGTCAATATGTGGCCAATCAAGTACTCAGACTCCGAGTCCGACTCCGACCTCGCTTGTCTTTTCGGGGGATTGTTATAATTTAATAACAACATGGGGAGCAAATTAAGACCAAAGTTCGTACCACAAAAACCACTTACAGACGCTTTCTTTAATTGCCGCCTCCGAAGCTTATGAAGATTATGCTTGTCCAGAAACCTGTAGGGCAGCTTTCGGCTCCATCTCCATCTACATCTCCAGCCACAGCTGTGTGAAAATCATCGTAGCATGAAGCTTTGTCAAGTCCACTCCACGTCCAGTCTGTCCAGCTATTGTCTTAGCATTCCAAGGTTTTGGGGCTGCCAAAAAGCTGGTCAGGTCAGAAGTCGAGCGAGCAATGCGGGCTCTTGCCCCACTAATTAGGTAACCATTGCTCATCCGCCCTCGCCCTCTCTCTCTCTCTTCGCAGAACCCACAAATGGACTTGAACAACTGCGGCTTCGTCGATCCGCAGGCCCAGCTGAGCGACGCTCTGGCCAAGCGGGACATTAGAAGATTCAAGGCGGCCTTGGACAGCGGTGCCCAGGCCGATCTTCAGGACGAGAGACACACCAGCATCTACGAGAAGGCGCTGTCCACGAAAGGATGCCGGGAATTCATTGAGGCCTGCATTGCCCACGGCAGTCAAGTCAACTATGTGAGTAGTCCGCAAGTGTAGTATCCGGAATAGATCCCACTAAGCATCAGCTCATCCTTCTTTCCTTCCTCCAGATCAACCAGAAGCTGAACAAGGCTGCCGTCAATTTTGCCGCCGACTCGAGAGATCCCGGCAACTTGGCGGCTCTTCTCCAGAACCGTCCCGGCTCGAAGGTTCACGTGGACCGGAAGTATGGCCAGCTGGCGCCCCTCCACTCACTGGCTAAGAATCTCAGTGAGGAAAACGCCCAGGAGGTCCGGCAGTGCATGGAGCTGCTGCTGGACTACGGCGCCTCGCCCAACATTCTCGACCAGTCGGACTTTACGCCCCTGCATCATGTGCTGCGCAAGAACAAGGTGAAAACGGGAAAGCTGGAGCTGGTGGAGCTGCTCCTGAGACAGCCGATGGTGGACATCGATAGCTATCGCAACGGAGAGGTCCGCCAGCTCCTGCAGGCCCAGTTTCCGCAGCTGCAGCTGCCGCAACAGCGGGAGAAGGCGCCAGAGCTTGACTTGCAGGCCCTGCATCGCACTCTGCGGGACGGGGATGAGGCCCAGTTCGAGCAGCAGTTTGCCGAGTATCACCAGAACCTCAGGGGCCTGGCGGATAACCAGCTCAATGCCCACCAAGAGGAGTATCTGCCCCTGCTGGAGGAAAGTATCCAGATGGGGAAGCAGCGAGCCTTTGAAGCCATCCTCGCCACCGGAGTCAGCGTTAACTCAAAGCCCAGCAAGGCCAACAAGGCGAGTCTCGTCGAAATGGCTGCCACTTGTGGCAACTGGAGGGCACTTACTCGTCTGCTAGAGGAACCGCAGCTGCGGCTTGGCGCCAACTCCAGGCTGCTAAACGCAGTGATCAGCCACTTGGAGGAGGCGCCGTACGATGACTTCAACTACCAGCGGTGCTTCGAGGTGCTTCTGGCCAGCGATCGCGTGGACATCAACGAGGCGGACCGCGCGGGTCTGGTGCCGCTCTTCTACGCGGTGAAGTATCGCAACACCCGGGCCATGCAGGAATTGCTGCAGCGTGGAGCCTACATAGGGGCCAAGAGCGCCTTTGGGGACCTGCCGATCGAGGACATGCCGTTGGATCTGCTCGAGGAGCACCTGGACTCCTGCATCACTACGAACGGAGAGAAGCCCGGCGAACAGGGCTTCGAGATCATCTTCAACTACAAGAACCTGATCCGCCAGGAGAGGGACCCATCGGCGGGCAGTCCACGTGCTCTTCCCCAACGCCTGCACGACGAGATGACTCCCATTGCTTACATTGCCGAGGCCAAGGAGCTGCGACACCTGCTGCAGCACCCGTTGATCTCGAGTTTCCTCTTCCTCAAGTGGCACCGCCTGTCCGTGATGTTCTACCTGAACTTCCTGCTCTACTCGCTATTCACCGCCTCCATCATCACACATATCCTGCTGAAGTTCCAGGAGAGCGAATACACGGCCCTCACCCACCTCTTCGGCGCCTTGTCCTGGCTGGGAATCGCCTACCTGATTGTCCGGGAGGTGATCCAGTGGCTGATGTCACCGGTCCTGTACTTCTGGTCGATCACCAATCTCATGGAACTGGTCCTGATCGTCCTGTCGATCCTCACCTGCATCGAGTCCAGCTATGATCAGGAGACCAAGCGCGTCCTGGCCGTCTTCACCATCCTGCTGGTCTCCGTGGAGTTCTGCCTGCTGGTGGGATCTCTGCCCGTGCTCTCCATCTCGACGCACATGCTCATGCTGCGCGCCGTCTCGAGCAGCTTCGTGAAGAGCTTCGCCCTCTACTCGATCTTCGTGCTGACCTTCAGTCTGTGCTTCTACATCCTGTTCGGCAAGCCGCCAGTCCTGGATCAAGGGGGCAGCACGACGCCAGATCCCACCAAGGAGCCGGAGGCAGAGGCTGACGGAGACTTCAACACCTTCACCAAGCCCATCGAGGCTCTGATCAAGACGATCGTGATGCTGACGGGCGAGTTCGATGCGGGGGACATCAAGTTCACCAGCATCTACACCTACCTGATCTTCCTGCTCTTCGTCTTCTTCATGACCATTGTCCTGTTCAACCTGCTCAACGGTCTGGCCGTGAGCGACACTCAGGTGAGATCTTAAATCGTTTTCCATGGGACTCCTTAGCTAATCTTCTTTCCCCTTCAATCCTTACCAGGCCATCAAGGCACAGGCGGAGCTGAACGGTGCCATCTGCCGGACCAACATGCTGAGTCGCTACGAAAAGGTGCTCACTGGCCACGGTAGCGCCGGCTTCCTGGTGAGCAACCAGCCCTTCAAGAGCATCTACGAGCGGCTAATGAACATCTATCCGAACTACCTGAGCCTGCGCCAGATATCCGTCCTGCCCAACGACGGCAACAAGGTCCTCATTCCCATGCAGGATCCCTACGAGATGAAGACGCTGAACAGCAAGCTGCAGGGCAGCTTCCAGCAGGTGCCCACCTCCAGTGCCACACAGCCGCAGAAGAAGCTGCTGGATCCTCCGCTCAAGCTGCTGCTGCTGCCCTGCTGCTGCTCCATGCTCACCGGCAAGTGTTCCCAGATCGATGGACGCACGGTCAAGCTATCCCTTGCCCTGATTGACCAGAAGAACACGGCGGAACAGCGGCGCAAGCGGGAGCAGGTCAACGACCGACGGCTCCAGCTCATTGAGCACAAGCTGGAGAGTCTGCTGCAGCTGCTGCAGGAGCGCAACTGATCCCCTAATGCCACCAAGAATTAGTATTTATTCCGCGCTTGCATTTAATAGAGAGCCTGGATGCAGAGCTGGAAAGGAATCGAATCCAGCTCTGGCCTGGAAGAGGGAGCCGAGGAGACCGAGTTAGTCGGAAATTGTTTTTATTAACATACGAATAATGAAATTGAACAAAACCCTTAATAATTGTCAGTAAGTAAGTTAGTATATAATGGTTATATAGACAGTAAATATTGTATAAACGAATAATCTTTACTGTACGTTCATCTTGTACCCAAGTAAATATATATATTTAATTTCAATGTTAGATTTATTCCTTTTTCGATTTTCGCTTAGTTATTTTCCCTTACTTTGGTTTCGTTTTGTTTTGTTTTGTTTTTGATTTGATATGATTCGGTTCAAAATGTGTGTTGAGTGTGTGTGGAGTGTGTGTTAGTCACACACCCATTGTGGTTAATGGATTCTTAATCGTATCTCCCCGTTCGTCGCTAATAAGTATCGTTTTTTATTTAAGTCAGAGCTGAGGAAACTGAGCCTGAAATACAAAATTTCACGCACCTAAGACCGAGCGAGGCATAGAAATCCAAGTGGAAAATTATGCAAATTAAAGCGTTTATAATTTGTTTATAAAAAATGTTCTGCCTAATTATGGCTTCAAACAGTAAATGAAAAACGAAGGGAAACGAAGAACGAGCTTCGGAGCGAGGGGAGCGCAGGCAATGAGTTAAGCTAAGCTAGTTATGAATTGTTAATATTAAGCTTTAGTTCCACACATATTTACTCGACTTGATTACGCGTTAGCTACAGGACTAGGTCTAGGACTAGGACTAGGACTAGGACTAGGACCTTAAAAGCGGCAAATCAAAATAATTGACTTAGTTCTCAGAGCATATTTTGTTCAACAACTTCTACAACTTGTAATCTGTTTCTGTTTCTGAGTCTGTTTCTGTTTCTGCTTCTGTTTCTGATCCTTTAATATTACTCGTATTATCGTAGTTCTGGTATTTTTTCTGTTTGTCCAATGAAACGTTAACCCTGCTTATATACTTTAATCTCAACAATAAATACGCTTATATAAATAAAATCGTGTATTCTGTAAGGCATGCCTAATCAAAACCCAGCATTATTGCTAACTATAGGTATATGATGTATATGTATGTATATTTCTCTGTGTTCCAGCCCCATTGTCCTTTCCCCCAGTGAGTCCTGAAAAGCCCTTAAATGCACAGGACCCGCTTCTGTACGCTCCTGTTTCGTTTACTATGCTTTCGCTTGGTTCGTTTCGTTTCGTTTCGCTATTTTGAGCTGACTTTTGGGAGCAAAGCGTCGGCATCTAGTGCGATTGCGATTGCGACTGCGATTGCGACTGCGAATTACGATTTCGATAATATAATATCTAAAGAGCTAAAATGTTCGCTAAATACTGGCCTCTGTGTGTCGGTTTTTCTGTCTTTCTGCGCTGTTAATTTGAGTTTGGTTTCTGGGATGTTCACGGTAACGTCTATATAATTGAATATATGCCTCATTCGTTTTATTGTCGTTATACTCTATGACTAAATTAAACACATTCTGCTAGAGCTGCCAAAACATCAAAGGCCATCAATGCTAGAGCGATAGTATCAACGTATAGCTTAACTTAAATAAGAAAGAAAGCTAACTTTGGGAAACCGAAGTTTGTATACCCTTGTAGGTTGTTCACAGAAAATTATCATAACTAACTTTCAGAAAACCTTTCTGCAAATCTTCATTACATTTTCTGGATTTTCGAGAATTTTAACGATGTAAATTAATTAGAAAATAAAAAAGAAATTTAGTTAGACTCGGCTGTTTATGCTGATCAAGAATATGTATACTTTATAGCGTCAGAAATGACAAAAAAGGATATTCTTTAAAGATTTGATTGAGATTTTTTTAAAAGTATACAAAATAATACAAAATGTTGATAAGAAATCAAAAGGAAAGTGTTCCAGTCTTTGTATTTTGTGGTTTACTTATTTTCCCTATTTCTCTATGGCTTGTTTTCAAACGTAATATATATTACTTTACCTTAATATATATTACAAAGTACAAAAACAAGTACAAAAACAAAAAAATGAAACAAAAATAATGTACAACTAAGTAAACTTGTGTTGAATTTACAGTGACGATATTATCGCGATAGTTTTAAAACCTTCGATGAATCTGTACCCGCCTCTTAAGGTACTACCTTCGATGCCTTGACAGCTCTAGTCGCGTATCCGCAGCATCATTGCATCGCTCCGACTAGTCTCGCATCGCTCTCTAATCATTTATAATATATCTTCATTTATTTTTAAGATAACTAAAATTAAAGCTTTTCTTTGCATTTTTTTGGGTTTTCTTTCAGTTTTAGAATTTTTTTTTTACGGTTTTTCTTTTTTTTTTTTTTTGTAATGGCTGAGGATGAGAGGTTCTATTGCTATTTCGTTATCTTCATTATCATAATCGTTACTTCGTTTATGTACAATCGAATACGAGTACGTACCAATATTAAATATCACTTAATTGACGAGTGTTTTGGTTTCTGTCTGTTGTTCTTGTTCTTGTTGTTGTTGTTGTTGGTTTTTTGTTAACAATTCTAATTTAAAATTATGTTTCATTTTTTATTCTGTGTAAAAATTGCAGTTAAAATCACAATAAGTTGTTGTGTGTACGTTTTTGGTTTCATTTGGTTTGCTTTGTTTTTGTTTTTATTTTTGTTTTGTTTTTGTTCCTGGAGAAAACGATTTAGTTGGTACCATAGAGTTTACTATATCAATTTACTATATCAATCGCTGTCTGATTGTCTGTTGTTAAGTTATGAGAGAGTGGAGTTGGAACTGGAGTAAGTACTTGATCCTATATAGAGTTCGATGTGTGTAAACTTAATACGATCACAATGGAGACTTAAGAGAGAACAACACTTAAAAAAGTTTAACACAAACGAAAGGCGAGTTTCTTGGAAACGTGGCCCGACCTTAACCATTATCGTAAAGAGAGTCGTACAAAGATTCGTAAGAGTGTAAACCATTTTTTTTGATTTCAATAAAATATATATAGAGTTCTCGTGGAAGCTTGTCGGTTGTTCTTTGTATAGGAGTTGCTTATCCTGCTTTTGATTCACTTCGGAAACGAACTAAACTATAAACTAAACTAAACGGATCGTAAAAGATCTTCATTCTCCCGGGTACTTGACTTTGGTAGGACTGCTGATTGATTTCGGGTTGCTCTGGATTGGTTTTTTTTTTGGTTTCGGTAACGTTATCGATTCTAGTGCAGTGTTGTTTAGTGGCTAGATCCCGACTGGGACTTGAGATTGATTCAAATATGTATTAGTGAGTGAGTAGTGGTCACTTGACCTTGCTTTTTTGGCTTAGTTTTTTTGTTTTTCTGTTGAAGGATGTTTAAAGAAGGAGAGAGGGCTTGGGGGGGGCGGGGGCATAAGATATGTACAATAATAAATAGTCAAATCTACTAATAATACTTCGCTTTTTGTACTTCGAAC
Organism: Drosophila punjabiensis; assembly: GCA_008042585.1. Taxonomy (NCBI): domain Eukaryota; kingdom Metazoa; phylum Arthropoda; class Insecta; order Diptera; family Drosophilidae; genus Drosophila; species Drosophila punjabiensis. Next base: position 190,902 of record VNJR01006013.1, on the reverse strand, counting down.
AATCGGTAATGGATAATATTCGCTATCGGCAATTGTCTGGCGCTATGCAACGAAAAAACCTTTATAAATATTTCAATAAATTGTCTCTAACTAATGTCATATGTCCCCGCTATATATATGCTATATGTCACTATATGTATGTACGTAGTATTAGCTCTTTAGTTTAAAATACTTCCTTTGGCATATGTACAAAATGTATTTAGATACTATATCCACATATATACTCCGTTGTAGAGCTGGTGCTAACCTTCTGTCTATTCATTTAATTTCTGTAAACTAATGAAATCAACTCATTGAGATCATTTCCATACATAAAAAACACAAAAATAACCACCTTATTTTCAGGCTAACACCTTCACCTAACCTTGTTTATATTGGTGGAATTTAATCTGGAAATTGATTTCTTTAACTCGAAATTTTCCCAGCTCTACTTCGTTTTTATATGCAGGATAAATTGTTTGATAATCGCAAAAGAAACACTACGAGTAATGAGCCTAGATCCTAACCGTTGAGTTGGTTAGTTTTACACTAAGTTAATGCCAATCTCTTTCTATGTATTGTATAGTTCAAAAACAACCTTCGAAAATGTGTATTGGGAGAAAGGAACTCATTTCCTTCCTCCCATTCGATCTCATCTACAGCTACATCGGTCAATCGGTCAGTAAACTACCGACGACAACGACGACGAATCTCATCATCATCTCTGATTGTGACAACATGGCGATGGCGACTCTTGACTTTTTTTGATTTGATTTCGCGAGTTCCACAACGGTTTTTAATGCACGTTCTTGTTAACATAGAGTTAATATTGATTTCTCCTTAGATTGATTCTATATATGGTATGTATAAATTTGGATAGTTCCGTATCTGTATCTGTAACCGTATCTATATATATATATATGTATGTATATCGTATAAAGCGACTAGTATATATATATAATTATATAGGTAATCGTAATCGACTATGATAACAAAGGGGCGTGCCCCGCGCCTAAGCCTATTCCTAAGCCTAAGAAACTACGAGTCGCGACACTCGGCACAAATGCACACAGGAATCGGCATTGGATACGCACTCAGACTGGAGCTTGTCAACTTGGACGCCTCGGAGCCGAAGGGCCAGCTCCTGATGCCGCCGAAGACGAAGACGACGATGAGGACGAGCTAATCCTGGCACTACTGCTGCTGCTGCTACTGCTGGAGCACTGTTGCTGCTCCACATCCCGCTGCGAAGTGTTGACCGAAGGTCATCTCTGTCTATCCGGTAGGGCTGCCTCATCCGTCTGCTGCTGCTCCTCCTCCTCCTCGTCCAGTTGGCCGCTGGTGGACCTCTCCGGATTGTAGTCGTAGAACACCTGCGACGTGTCGCCCTGCACATTCACATCGATGGGCGCATCCACGTCCACAATGGCTGGCGCTGGTGCTGGTGCGAACTCGGCGCTAAAATCGCCGCGCGGCGGATCCTTGGGGCTGTCTACCATGATCTGTACCGTTGGCACTGGACACGTGTCCATGCTGCCCTCCACGGAGCCCGTGCTGATGCGTATCTGAGGCGGCGGTTGCTTGCTCTTTCCATTGCCATTGCCATTGCCACTTGCCGAGGACGGCGAGGACTGGCTGCTCTCATCCTCCTCCTTGTACTCTTCGCTCTCGCGATGCACCAGCACGTGAACCAGCGTGGCATTGTCCGGCCGCAGGCCCAACGAGTGCGAATGCGGATGCGTCTGCTGGTCCGGCGAGGGCTTTGTGACGATCACCTCGGGCGCTGGGGCCTCGGCTGGAAGGGCAAAAGAGGAGACTTTACTCAAAGAACAAAAAAGAATCTCAGAAACATTTAACACATACAGACAAAAGCGTTCTTGTTAACTCTTAAAGCGCTTTGTGCTGACAAACCTCTTTCTAGGGGCGGTTTCTTGCGTATGAAACTAGAGGCGCGCTTACGTGAGGGAGCCGCTGCTGCAGCTGGAGCCGAAGCCGGAGCCGAGCCACTGTCGGAAGTGGCTGCCGCACCAGAGGCTGAGGCGGTGGCGGTGCCAGAGGTGGAGGCGGAGGTTGAGGTGGTGTTGGTCGTGTTGTTGTTGTTGTTCATAGCGGCTGTCGTGGGTTAAAGGCACGCATTAGTGTCGGGCACAACGCACAAGTACAAGGGTTGTGTGGACAGACAGGTAGGTCAAAGAGATAGATAGATAGACTGATAGAGATCGCAGCGAGTAACAACAGTAGTAGATATGATGAGTCAAGAACAGAGGCTTATATAACTAGGATTCGATTGGATGAAGTGCGTTCTCGATGAGGCGGAGGCAGAGCCACCGATGAGAGAGTGGAGGACAGTGGTGCAAGGTGGTGCCTCCAGGTGGCTATGTACACACACAGAGAGGGGGAGCGTATTTACAAGGGGCGAAGTGCACAGAGTGGAGTGAATGGAGTGGATGGAGTGGATGCGTTACGGTTACGTGGATTAGGTGAGAGAGAGTAGAGGCTTAGAGGCACTTGTCAATAATTACTTTTTCTATGTACTGAAGGTGAGGTTAAGCTGTCATCGACAGCATCCTGATGACGCAAAAAGAAATTATAAAAGCTTCGGCGACGACTTGCTCTAGGCGCTTCCACAAATATGCTACCGCTAATAATAGTTAATAGTTTAGTAATAGTTGGAATAATAACAGTAACAATCATAAGCATAACTTGTCATCTTTGTCATCGGGATGTAGAATGTCTTCGGGTATATATAGGAGGTTCGAGAGGTATTCGTTCGGGCATTGTTTCATATTTCAACGTTAGCTGCAATTTTTTGACGAACTTACAAACGAAAGAAGGCTAAGAAGCTGTACATGACAATGGAATATCGATTCGGTATGAGATTTAGACGGGGAGCTCCAATTACCTGGTGACACACAGCAAGCTACGCGCTAAAACTAATATTATATTATAGGTTATAGTTATATAACATGATCTAGGAGAGGGCAGGCAACCAATATGAACGAAAAGTAACTCAAACTGCGCATTCACAGAGGCTCGTCGGAGATGAAGTCGGAGTGTGGGAGTGGTCTACGGATTGGTATCGATACTGGAGTTCAGAGGCTTCCGAATAGGTCGCTACTTACAAATGATTTTAATAATATTACTGGAATTATCAGTGGTTCTTGTTCTGATAGGTTGTTGTTGAATTGTTGAAAAATTATTGAATATAGAGTTTAGACAGACTTTCGCTTAAATGAGTTGAGATGGAGTTTCTAAGTGCTTGACTGGAGCAACTTCTAAATTGTTGAGTTTTGTTCAAAATTACTTGAATTAACTGTGGTTCTTGTTCTGATAGGTTGTTGTTGAATAGTTGGAGAATTGTTGAGTTGTTGAATTGTTGAATATTGCTTTTTGCTTGCTTTCGCTTAAATGAGTTGAGTTGGGATGAAGTTACTAGATATTATAGGTATATATAGTGATCGACTGGAGCGAGTTCTAGATAGTTGTTGAGTTTTATTACAAATACTTAAGCTAGCGAATATACACAACGAGAGAGAGAGAGAGAGAGAGTATGGATGAGGTACAGTCGATAATAAAAAAAGAAGTTGGTTTTTGTAGATTGCTTGTATTGCATTTTGATACTGATACTGATTACTGATTACTGATACTGAGATTACTGATACGGATTTCTGATTGTTGTCTGTTGTTAGATTTAAGATTGTACAAAGTTGTTGTTTATATATAGTAGTAAGTAGTTAGCCTGAGCTGATGATTGGGATGGGAGTTTGCCTTTACCTAGGTAATTCAAGCCACTAGGCTGGGAGCCACTCCTGAGAACGGCAGTGACCATGTCTGCGAGCAGGGACTCATAGTTTAGGGAGATACAAGAGGATATGCTAGAAATAGGGCTCAAGTTCATATACACACTGTGGACACACAAAACGTTAATTTATATCGCATATTCGATATTCGATGTTTGGATGTTTCGATGTTCTTGTATGTGGGCATGGGCATGGAAAGCTTTCGTTTTCGTCTAAAAATTGCATTTCAAATTTCATCGCAGCCATGAAACACAAACATACATGGAATGGCTACGTGTCTGGTGTCACGTTTTCTGTGTGTTGGATGTGAGTTTGTAGTGTGTGAGGTGTTCGATGTTGGATGTAAATGGATCCAGAGATATCTACCGTTTGCCCAGCTCGTCGCTTTGCTGCTTGATGTCCTTGACCACATCATCGGCCCCCGAGACGAGCATCAGGGGCAGGTTGAGCCAGGGGCCAGCAAGCTCGCTGAGATCCGAGGCATCTGAGGCGCGTGAGGACTTCCTTGAAGAGGCGCGACTGCTGCAGGCAGTGCCGCGGCGACTGACCTGTGAAAGGCAACGAAGGAATAGAGTAAGTCCTAACCTTTGCTGGTACCAAGACTCGCACTCACCTGCAGATGGAAGAAATTCAAAGCCGAAAGCTTCGATTGCCATCCGCCGGGACTGGAGTTCTGGGTGGCACTGTCCCCCGAGTTGGAGCGCTCCTTCTCCCGCTTCCGCCTGTGAAGAGACACGCACCATATATACAAGTGAGTAGAATAAAGTAAATAAAGGTAAATAAAGTATCGATTGGGAAGGAGAGGCTGGCTCGTAGGTACCGCAAATACTCCTTCCAGCCCGTCTGTATGGTCTTGGCCGCCTTCTCCTGGCGCTTCCAGATCCGCGTCGACGAAACAATTTCCAATTCTTTGCGCGTTGGAAACTGTTTCTTGAACTTGACATCCATTTGTTCCTGCAACTGTTTGAAGTTATCGGTCTCCTCGACATGACCTAGCACGTGCTTCACGAGCGCGTGCAAAATGTCGAGGCAGTGTATTTTATTGCCCTTCGAGATGGGCAGATTAAATGACACTAGCGCGACATTATTGGGCTTCGAGATGCCCAATGGTGGATCGAGAGAGGCAATAAAATCGGACAGTTGCGAGAAGTGTATAAATTGGGTGGCATGTGGATCATATCTGCAAGTAAATCAATTGTTTAAAAATGTAGTATCAACTCTTCTTGGACGGACTCTCGGGCTACTACTAGACAGAAGCGGACACCTACTTGGACCAGCGAATGTAAAACATCTCCAGATCGTCCTCGACAATCCCAATCTCCTCCTCCTGGTGCGCCTGGTTGAAGTTCTCCAGGATAATGGCAATGTACATGTTGATCACGATCATGTAGCTGATAATGATGAAGCTCGTAAAGTAGGTAATAGCTAGCAGCGGATGCCCGCAGTTCCCGTTCGTCTGGCCAAAGATAAAGGGATCGCAGTCGGGCGGCTGGATCATCAGCGACTCCAGCACATCGTTCCAGCCGGCCGAGGTCATTAGCCGGAACAGCAGCTGCATGCTGCGTCCGAACGTCTGGAAGTTGACCATGTCATCGAGGGCGCCCTGCAGCTTCACGTGTCCGAACAGCGACATGCCCAGGATGGCGTAAATGAAGGTGATTAGGCCCAGCAGGGCTCCAATGTTAAAGAGGGCTGGCAGCGACACCACCAAGGCAAACAGCAGCTTCCTGATGCCCTTGGCGGCCTTGATCAGGCGCAGGATGCGTCCAATGCGAAACACACGGACCACGCGCAACAGCGTCGGACTGATGGGCAAATCAATCATGATGTCCTCCATCAGGATGCCGAATATAGAGGCCAGCACCAGGAGAAAGTCAAACACGTTCCAGGGCACCGTAAAGTAGTGATACCGAAGGCCCACGATCTTCACAATGGCCTCTGTTTGGAAAGAGAAAAAGGCTTTAGAAAAAGGACATACAGAGAGAGATTGGATCCTCTTACCTAGACCAAAGACCGTGGTAAAGAAGGCATTGCTCACTTCCAGAATGAAGAAGACGGCGTGCGGCTGATCGTAGTGCTCGATGCCCATGGTTAGCATGTTGAGAAAAATCAGTACAAAGATCGCGATCTCGAACCTGCACATCACAAAAGATTAGATTAAATTCAAGTTGGACACACTCCGAGGCTAGCTTCGGACTCCAGGCCGAAGTGGAGATGCTCCCCAAGAAAGGGGTAATAATATATATACAGGCAGCGGGGAGCATCCTACTACAGAGAGAGAGATTAAAACTAGGTCTAGCTCTAACTATACATGCTGGTTGGGGAAGGGAAATTCCGAGACGGGTGGCTTTTTCGGCCAGAAAGAGGCATCTACTCATCCTAGATAGAACATGCTACTCATCCAGAGTGCGGTAAGTCCGAAATGTCTCTTAAGTGGAGGGGATAAAGTCGTATCAAAGACAACATAAGCTCAGAGCCAACAAAATATATTGCCTTATATTGTCTTTGGTCGAGTAAAAGGTGCTCTACAGAACGTTGAGAAGTATGCAGAATTACAGAGAACAGTTTACAGATTATAGATTACAGATTACAGAAGAGAGGCATTTTTGACGGTGTTTGTTGCTGGTGGGACAAGCACCGTATTTCTGACCAAAAATGCCGGGGAATTCGCCAAGTGTTCAAATAAGTTTTATCACCAAATCAGAAACATTCTATATATATAGAGAGAGAGATGTGTTGAGATTGTGGGCCTAACCTTAGGAGACAAGACTACGAGTGGGTAGAGAGAGACAGAGTTGGACTAATAGGCTAGGATAGTATTAGGTAAAAACTATAAGTAGAGAGATACGTAATTTGCTGGATCTTAGATTGGTTTTTTCGGGGGTTTCAGGGTTTGATTTGGCGGGGCTTGTTTACCTTCTCGAATTGGATAAATCATAAAACATAGCTAAAAAATGATTTATAGGTCGCTTAATAACTTTCTGTGGTTTCTTTCGTCCCAATTTTTTCATGGCCGTGTAATAGTGTTTTTGAGATTCGGTGAGAAACATTTCCAACACTCCTCCTTCATACTATATTAGAGTGATGAGAACAGAATGAACATTTATAATTATATGTTAAAATATATGTACAATCCACACACACAGGTAAGAGTAATATAACACACAAATCTATATGAAACAACACATCAAAACACAGTAACACAGTTAAAGGTTAGAGGTTAACGATTATTGGTCAATGGTTAATGGTTACGTTTGGAGCGATCACAGGATCACAGAGATGGCTCAATGAGGGTGTAGCGTATGTACAGGTGACGATTCAGGTGACCCTGGAAAGGAACACAGCGGCATAGGCCAGTGGACTTACCTTCTTCTTGAGCATGTTAAAGTTATCAATGATAACTCCAATGAACAGATTGAGTGTGAAGAACGAGCCGCACACGATAAATATAACAAAATAAATATACGCATACAGGTTCGCCTCTCGCTGCGGCTGCAGGTCCACTCCGCGGGCATCCACCGCATCGGCCATCACCTCCATCCAGCCCTCAAAGGTGGCCACCTGCAGCAGGGCCAGGTAGCCCATGCCCACATGGTCGAAGGTGATCTTTGAGTTGATCCACGTGTAGTTCTGCTCAATGCAGTCCCACTTGTCGTTCACCTCCTACAAGCCAAGCCAAGCAAGCGGGTATTAATATAATAACAGGAGATGTGTGTCAAGGTGGCGGGATAAGCAACCCCCTTGCCGGAGTACTCACAGTAATTGGCAGCAACTCGCCCAGTTCATTGACGCACTTGAAAAATTTACCACCAAAGAACTGAACACCCATTATGGAGAAGATCAACCAAAAAACTAAACAAACCAAAAGGACATTGAAAATTGATGGTATTGCATACATGAGAGCGTTTACTACAATCCGCATTCCTTGCCACCTGGAATAGAAATGGGCGGTGAGAAGATACGGGAGTTGGACGCTGCCCCAAGGCAGTGCTAGGTAGGATTCACAGTGGGTTATCTCGTCTGCTATCTATGCTAGCTTAGCTAATGTATCTAAACATATTTACACATCTACAATTTACAGATTATATAGAAACAGAGGCGGAGGAGAAGGCTTTTAGCTACGGGCTACACAGAGTCGAGCACGAGGATAGAGGACAGGAGGCGACGAGGACGATGCAATGCGTGTTCTACGAGTACGTATTTCTATTCGAAATCCATAAAGAAGACGGTATTGTATTAAACACTGCTCCGCACTATAGACTAAAAATATTGCGCTCAATATCGCAAGCATTTCAATGTTTGAATTATCAAATTTTGAAGTATCTAATATTGCCTTTTTATATCTTTTTGAATTTAATATTAACGGAATATAAATTAACACAGAAAAGCTTTACGAATTAAAATTAATGCATTACATTGGCTGAGTTATGATCAATTTGAGACGTCCCCGAATTAAGCTTCTTTTCATGTTTTTAATAAAACATCTGTATTCTCGAAAAAGTAAGAAAAAAAATGTTTTCCATTTGCATTTACCGATTATATAGTTAGCACCTTTAAAACTATATTTTGTAATGAAAATTAATTCGGTAAATAAAACAGAATATCGTTAAAATACCGATTTATATATCGTGTTTGCATCAATTATCGAATCAGTATCGATAATCGATCTTTCTGCAATTCCTACTCAACACGACTTGATCGCCTCGCTCGGTCTGACCCATTCTCCTCTCCGGAAAAGCAAAGAGAGCCGTAAAAAAAGAAACAGTAGTAATAGTAGTAGTGATAGAAGTAGAGAAAGCGAAAGTTCCTACGCTGACAGACTGAGAGAGCCTTCTTCCCCATGATGCACGGAGCACGGATGTCTGAAGTGGTGCAACCTATCGAAACACGGGTCGCAGCAACTTACCGAGAGATGGCTCTCAGTGGGCGCAGGGCTCGCAGGGTGCGCAGCGAGCGCAACACCTTCAAGTTCTCATTCTCCTCAATGAGCAGTGAAAAAACCGACACCTGTAAGGGAAGATCCACTTAGTTAGGTTCTATTCTCAAAGGACTCTCTTAGACCACTTACAAACACTATAATAAAGTCGAGTATCGTCCAGAAGCTGGTAAAGTACTTGGAAAAGCCCAGCGCCAGCCACTTAAGAATCATCTCCACGACAAATATCAGGCAAAAGGAGAAATTGATCCAGTAGAGCACCCGCTTAAGCGTCTTGTTCTTGTCCAGGTTGATGTCCTCGAAGCAGAGCGTGATACTCGACGCAAAGATCAACACCAGCACAAACCACTCAAAGGCCGGAGTATCGACAACCGTCAAGACAGCCGTCCTCACGCGCGTCCAGTGCTTGGCGCTCTGCGTGTCCATGCAGCTCATGAACCAGGGGCAACGGAAATAGAAGCTAAAGGGGGTAATCGAGATCAGATATCAGTTTAAGGATAACTCTGCCGGGATACTCACTGATCGTAGCACTTCTGCGGGAAACAGTCATCGGGCACCTTGGGCGCCTTCGTCGCCCCAAAGCTCGGAAAAGTCATGGGATCATTGTAAGCTCCCTGCGAGTTACGTCTCCCACCGACAGTGAGATCGTCTACGTAGGAAACCAAACAATGCCATGGTTTTTCGGTCAGTCGCGTAAATGCCGACGGCTTCTGCGCGGCCTCTGGCGCCGTCTGCGCCGACTCCTGGTCAGTCTTGTGGCTCATGGCCAGGGCCAGGGCCGAGGAGCTCGTGTCGGCCGCCCCCGAGCTGTGCGACTCGGTGCGTGCGGACTGGAAGGATGCGGCTTTGTCTAGCGTCGATTGTGGATGCTCCGGGCGTCGCCGCTGCCCACTTGCGGGACCATGACCATGTGCCGTCGGTCCGTGGGCGCGTGTGGCATGGGCGTTGCCGGGGCCGTGAGTGGGATCTGCCTGGATGCTTGTGGCATGAAAATGCTGCTGATGCTCGGTGAGAGCAGCCAGCGGCGGGGTGGTCTTTAGCGATGAAATTTGCGCCAGTGTCGGTGGCTCGATGCTCGATTTCAGGGAGGTGGGCGGCGTGGCGGGCACGGCTGGGGGAGTGGCCATGCCCAATTTTTGCTTCTGGATCAGCAGGTTCTCGTACGAACTGGTGCTCTTCAGCGAGAGGCTGTCCAGGCGCAGCTGGTCGCGCATGGGATTGTGGAGAAACTTGCGCGGCATCTTTTCCGACTCGATGCGCAGCGTCGAGATGGGCTTCTCCTCCTCGGGCAGCTCCTCCACGCGCTCGATGAGGGACAGCCGCTTGAAGCGATCGAACTGCACGGTGAAGGGATCAATTTTCCGCCGGAGAAAGGGTGACTGGGTTGTCGGCTGGCTGGCGCCGGCAGCCTGACTGCTGGCACTGGTGGCTGCCACCGCCATGGCCTCCATCGCCACGAAGGGGGCATGGATTTGATCACAGATTTTTCGTATCTCATTCGAGATGCTGAAGTCTTCATCAATCTTTCGCTGCTTCTCCAGGCTGCGCCGCTTTAGTTTCACGGACTGTCGCTGGGCGGCAGCGCTGACGGACTGCGAGCGTCGCGGCACCGTGGATAGGTCGTAGCTATCGTAGGGATTCAGTGGATGCACCACCTCGTCGGCGGCCGAGCGCTCAGAGGCTCCGGTAATTATGGCAATGTGGTCCATTATGGCCTTGGTGGCCTCGTCGGCCGCTGGCGAGGGCTCCGAGAGGTTGGACAGCTTGCGCTCCAGCGAGGTTGTTGAACGCTTGATCTCCTCCAGCTCCTTCTCAAAGCTCTGGATGATATTGTCGAACTCCGAGTGCTCGACCAGCGGCTCGCTTTCCGTCTGTCCCAGCTGGCTGCTGGAGGGGCGCCGCGATCGAATGGCCTGCGAGATGCAGCTAAGGTTCTTGCCATCCTCCTCCTGCAGAAACTGGAACAGCTCCTTCTGGTCGCAGTTGAGCAGCTCCTCGCGAAGATTGCCCTGCTGCGACAGCAACTCGTCCTGCTCGATCGATATGGAGTTGAGGGACTGGCCGCTCGAGTGGCGCCGCATCTCGGCCTCCTCCGACTTGAGCAGAGATCGCTGCGACTGGCCGCTGGACTGCGAGAGGCGATCCAGCGACTTGCGGTAGCTGGGCGACCGCGTCAGCAGCGACTTCTGGTACTTGAGGTAGGCCTCGTCGTGGTCCTCGCTTCCGTAGCGCCGCGACGAGTTGTCCTGCAGCGAGTCGCCGCGATTGAAGGAGCCGCAGCCGCTCCGCTGGTCATTGGCATATGGATCCGTGTCCGTGGAGTTGTACTGGCCCAGCAGGCGCAGCTCTATCGACTCCGTGTAGGTGGCCTCGTCGCGAGAGTTATTTTGCTGCGTGCTCACGCCCGAGGAGATTTGGTGGTGCAGTCGCCGCTCCGCCTGCAAGAAGGGCGTCAGATTCTGGCCGTTACCATTCCCATTGAGGCCGCCGGTGGCCATCATGGCGCTCTCATAAGTGGGGGGCAGCGAGTCAGCGTTGGGTGGCAGTGGATGGGCCTGCAGTTGGATCTGCTCGGGCAGATCCACGACCTCGTCGTACTCCAGGCCGTCGACGATCGTGTGCAGGCCGTCGTGCAGGGGTATTTGGAAGCCAAAGTCCGAGCCGGAGACTGGCCGATTCATGGACTCCTGCAACCGAAATTTCGTATTAGGCTAGTAAATAGAGCAACAGTGTCTGAGGGAAAGCACTCACCTGATAGCTCAGCCTGTGGAACTTGGTCTCGGCCAGCACACCCGGCTTGTCGCCCCGCTCCAGACCCACCACAGCCTGCTGCGAGTGAGCCTGGGCCTGGGCCTGTTGCTGAGCGTCCAGCACGATCTGCTGGAACTTCTCGGCAAACTGGCGCTCCTTGCGATCCTTGCGCTCCTGCCGCTTCTTGCGGATAAGGTCACGCACGCGCTCAATGCTCCGCGCCAGCTTGGACTCCTCGCCCACTTCCTGTTCGGGGAACAGACAGAAAACCACATTAGGACGCAGTGAAACACAGGGGTAAGGTGAGGTGAGTGTTTACTCAACTGAAGAGTTCGCTACAACAAGTTTCTTTTTGAATAGACATCGATATATATATGGTTATATAGACATTTTACGATTAATTGGGGATCCAATGCATATACAGAACTGAACACGGTTTACGCTAAGGCAGGCAACACAAAATATTATATAGACTAGATATAGCCTGATCTCTATATATATTTACACATACAGTTTGTCTGGATTTAGATATGTTTTTTTTTGGGTTAACGCAAACGAGGCAAGCAGTTTAAAGCAAGTTTAAATACGATTTAGTTTATAAAAATTACCTTTTTCTTGAAAATCTGTTTAACGTTTTCAGTGTGTATTTAAAAGGTTTTAGTTTTTTTCAGTTTATTAGTTTGGGGTTTCAGTGTTTGGTGTTGAGAGTTTAGTGTTCAGTGTTTAGAGTTTAGTGTTTAGTGTTTAGAGTTGAGTGTTCGGTGTGTTTAGTTTAGATTTAAACGCATTGTGCAAAGTTGACAACAGAAATTGGTTAATTGGAGTACGCTTAAGTGCATGTAGATTGTTTTTACACATTTAGACCTACAATTGAGACTTAAACGAGAGACTTACTAAGGTTTGTTTTGGAGACAGAAACTGTAACATTATTAAGGAAGCCCTAGATTTTTGGGTTTACAGCATTGTCAGCAAGATTAACTAAAAAATTAAAGCTACAGATTAATATTAAAAGAGCTTAACAAGAGCTCAACGGATGACACTCAAAAGACCTTATTTAAAATCTAAAGTAAATATAAAAATGTCTCCATAATTTACGCAAAACAAACCCTATGCAATCCCAGCTCGGACATGACCGAGCTGAAGAACCCAGCAAAGAGACGTAGTCCCTGTGCTGGGTGGGATTTTATTAGACATTAATTAAATTGTAACAGTTTAGTAACACAATGCAGAGGAGCGATGGTGACAGAGAATTTAGTATAAGTGAATTTTTTAAGGCATGAAAATCATAATAGAATTTGCTCGTTTTGTAAAACAGAAGAGAGTGCCACAGATCGTATGGTGTATAATTCAAATGGTTGTTCAATCCTTGGGGGGTGATGGTTACCATCGCACACTCGGAGACACACACACAGAAATACGCAAATATATATATGGAAATACGAGTACCGAAAACCACATCAAGAGTGCAAGGCAAATTCAAGTCAAACATGGGAGGAATCGATCTAACCATCGATCGTCTTAACCAGTCAGTTTTAAGGGGATCATTTAGGACACGGGGCGAGAGGTGGTCACCTCCGCTTCCCGTGCCGATTTCGAGCGTTGTTTGTTTTAAGTTTAGTTTTTCGGTTGTTTAAGTAACATGGCTGGCACACACATAGATATAGACATAGACATATATATAGACATACAGACACATTCACGAACGTTAAGAGCAACTGATGGGTTGGTGACTTGCCTCTTTCTTCGACTTGAGCTCCTCGGAATTGAAGCTGTTGAGCAACAGGGCCAAGAACAAGTTGAGCACCATGAAGTTGCCCATGACAAGCGTCGGCAGGAATATGGCAAAGCAGGTGGAGGCTCCTTGCTGCAATTACTCAGGGATTTAAGCTAAACTGCAGGTGTGTTTTTGGGAGCAAGTCATACCTCCTCCTCGGCACGCATGCAGTCCCAGAGAGGCTCGATCCATTCGCCGCACAGAATGCGAAAGATCATCATGAACGAGTGGAAGAAGTCGTTGAAATTCCATCTAAAAAACGGTAAAAGGGAACTTAAAACCACAATGGAACACACTTCTTTCTTTGAGCCTTGCCTGGGCACTGGATCTGGGTCGAACTTCTCGGGCGTGTAGTCTTTGGAGAACAGTTGCATGCCAATGACGGCAAAAATGTAGATGACAATGACCAGAATCAGCGTGAGGTTACCCAGGGCGCCGATCGTTGAGATGATAATGCTGAGCAGCACCTTCATTGTGGTCCACGACTGGGCCAGCTTCAGCACTCTCAGCTAATTTAATATAAACAGAAATTAAAGAAGCTACTCCAGGTGGACCCACTCCTCTCCTGCTCTTACCAATCGTAGGCCACGCAGCACACTCAGGCCGTCCACCAGCTCGAAGATGATGTCCAACAGACTGGCCGTCACAATGAGCAGATCAAAGATGTTCCAGCCGCACAGGAAAAAGTCCTTGGACAGAGCCATTAGCTTCACAATGCACTCGAAGGTGAAAATGGATGTAAAGACCTAAAAGAGCACAGAGAACTGTAGATCTTTTCAGGAAACCAAGTTATTCCAACCCACCTTATTGCCCACGTCCAGGGCGTTACGAAAGCTCTCGCTCATGCCGTGATGTTCCATGGCCAGGAAGGCGGTGTTCAGGACAATGCACAGAGTGATGGCCAGCTCAAAGAGCGGATCGCGCACCACTTTATATAGACAGTTCTGGAACTGCAGCCAGCTCTCGTAGTCGGTGCACCAGTGGACGCAGCGATCGCAGTTCCGGTCGGGCAGATCATCTACGGCAGAATTGAATCATTAAACCTATACTCCAAGAGAGAGATTTCACCAAGAACTCACCGATAACGACCACCTCCGAGGAGAACTCCTGGTGCAAAGCGTAGACGTTGTGGTTCTTGATGCGGGCTATGTTCCCATTGCACTTGATCAGGCGCACTTCGCGCGGCGAGAGAGCCAGCTCTACGGTGGACACGTGGCCTAGCTCGTTGACCGTGTCCTGCTCCTCGTGATCGTCCACCACGCCGGAGTCGTCCTGCGAGGACTCGCGATTGACGCCGCTGGAATTGGAGCTAGTCTGGCGACTGCTAGCTATGAGCTGGCCCTTGTAGTCCGAGGGATACAGCATGTTGGGATTCTTCACGCCCACGCCGCTGTCCTGGAAGCTGATGCGCGCCTTGGGCGGGAGCGTGGGAGCGGTGGCAGTGGCAGTGTCGGCAGTGCTAGTGGCAGTAACGGTGCCGCTTGCCTTGGCCAGCTGGCTCTGCTGCTCCATCTGCTGGTACTGCTTCTGAGCCTGCAAAGTCAGCGCTGAGGGACGTTCCGGTGTGGTAGCGCTGTGCCGTGGACTTCGCCCCGGACTGGGCGTGGCCGAGGGTGACTTGGGATCGGTGCCGTTGCTGCCATTGCCGTTCCCGTTGCCATTGCCGCTGCCTTCCTTCCCGCCCTTTGCCTTTTTTCGGCGCGTCTTCTTCTTGCTGTACGAGGCCAGGAGCACGCCCTTCCGCGAGTCAATCTTCTTCTTGTTGTTCTTGTTCAGCTTCTTCACATTCAGCACCGAGGGATCGAAGCTGAACGTAGAGTCGTCCCGATGATCCAGCAGGTCCTTCTTGCGCTCCTCGTTCGTTATCTCCGCTTCCTCCTCGTAACTCAGCGCCACCACAGCCAGCATCAGGTTAATAAGGTAGAACGAGCCGAAGAACACAACCACCGTGAAGAAGGAGACGCTCATGGGACCACAGGTGGCCAGCACCTGCAGGGATCAGGGAATTAGCAGAAGAAGCAAGTGAAAGTGCTGAGCACTCACCATGTTGTAGACATTCTCCCAGTAGTCCAGCGTAATCAGCTGAAACGTGGTCAACATGGACCACATAAAGTTGTCAAAGTTGGTGTAGCCGTGATTTGGGTTTTCACCCACGCAGAGGCACACGTACTCAAAGGGGCAGTGACGGGCGCCGGTCAGGTTGCCGCACAGCACGGGCAACTCCTCCTCGTCGTACAACCAGTTGTCCGTGTCGTTGACCCAGCTGCAGAGGAAGACATACCCAGATTAGACAGAGTTTCAACTCAATTACAATTACTCACATCTGCCAGTCGGCATGGGAGACATTCGTCCAGTCGGGGGGCACCTGGCGGACACACTTGTTGCGCAGCTCGCCCATGTACACCTGGAGGGCAAAGAGCGCGAAGACCATCAGGCAGAAGATGGTCAGAGTCATGACCTCCGCCAGTTGGCGGAAGGAGTGCAGCAGCGCGTTGATGATCGTCTTCAATCCGGGCATAATGGACACCGTCTTGAGGGCGCGCAGCACGCGAAAGGTACGCAGCCCCGCCAGGTTGCCCACCTCCATGCCTATGGTGGCATAACCACTGGTGATGACCACAAAGTCCAGCCAATTCCACGGGTTCCGCAGATACGTGTACTTGTTGAGCAGAAAGCCCTTGGCAATGATCTTGATGACCATTTCGATGGAGTAAATAGCTAGGAAGATGTACCTGCAGGGGTCGGATGGTAACTAAAATGGGCGGCCTTTGGACACGCAGACAGCTATACTCACTCCGCCTCCTCCACGGTCTCGGTCATGGCCAGGAAGATGCAGTTGAACAGAATGGTGGCCATGACGCAGTAGTCGAAGAACTGATTGGTGGCAATGTACACGCACAC
This sequence comes from Drosophila punjabiensis, assembly GCA_008042585.1. Classification (NCBI taxonomy): domain Eukaryota; kingdom Metazoa; phylum Arthropoda; class Insecta; order Diptera; family Drosophilidae; genus Drosophila; species Drosophila punjabiensis. The sequence goes on along the minus strand of VNJR01006013.1, from coordinate 174,761 downwards.
ACGCCGCGCCGGACTCCATGGGTGGAAGAGGAACAGGCTCTTGGTGCCCGTGAAGCGGTGAATGTAGTTCTTGCGGAACCGTTTCGACACCACGCAGAACGTCTGTAATTCGAAAGGAGCGCGCAAATCATTATCGGATCTCAGTTTGATTTCAATTAAGTTTATTTGACATGTCTGGCAACTCCAAATCGGCGCTGCCGTATCGCAAAGATCGAACTAAGAGAGGTTTATCGATAGCCGTCAAAAAAATGGGTACGTTCAGCACAGCAGCTTGATCACTGATTACTGATCTTGTTGTTTTGCTGAACGCATGCTTATAAATTTTCAACGTTCAGCACTAACATACACTAACATAATATCGCTAACTGTGTAACGTTTATACTAGTACTAACATAAGCTAATAGCGCTTTTATAACTGTGTAACGTGGTGGCCTCCCATGCATTGCTTACAAAAATAGTGCGAATATGGCCTTTGTTAAAAGTCCCATATTATGGAATTATCGCTGCCGCTATTAATGACTAGTCAAGAAAACCGATCCATTCTAGTCATATTTATTTCACCCTCTTATAAGTTTTGTGAGTTATTTTTCTCCTCTTTCAAAAAACCCAAAATCTCGATAAGCGTTAACTCGCGATAGTTCTTTTGACACATATCGATATATCGGTAGGAGCCCAAGCAGCCCTGCGCAATGCAACCCTGCCCAAGTCAACGAGGCTAGTTCGCCGACTTCCGTTTGACGTTCGTTCTTTCGTTCTCAAATCGTCGTTCCGACCAGAAGGAAAATGAGAGCTAAGGTAAAAAAAAGTTCTAAAAGTGAAAAAATAGTGCAATTTAATTTAAACCGGCCAATTGTAACCGCAAGCACCACATCAAGCATTAATTAACCGTGCGTTTTCTCTCGTTTTCAGTGGCGTAAGAAGCGTATGCGTAGGTTGAAGCGTAAGCGCAGGAAGATGCGTGCAAGGTCCAAGTAATCGCAGCGCCATCGCCCACTAAATGGTGAGTAGGAACACCCGGGAGCACCCATTGCCAGATGCTAATTCTGATTTTTCGCTTTATGTGCCTTGCAGGAACTTTTGACCGCAGCCGACACACCGAAATACGCCGTCTGGGCGACCCGCTTGCGGGGCCCCACATGTAATTTTGCAAGACCAGTTTTCACACAAGCGAAAATGTGCATTTAAAATTCACTTTCAAATTTCACGTAAAAATTGTTTCCAATAAATTACTGGATTTTCGCAAAAGTTCCACAAATGAATGAAAAGCATGTGTTATTAATGAGAGTGAGAGAGAGAGAGGAGAGCAGAGCAGTGAAAAAGGGGCAAGCGTGCTCTTTCGACATAACCACATTCGCGCGAATCATGTGTCTACATGTGTATATGTGTGTGAGTATGCGTGCGTGAGCACGTTTTTATCAGAATTGCTACATATTTTCTCGGCATTCGGATGAGCCGGCGTCGTCGTTGCTGCGGATTGGAGCCCTAGAATCTGGAGACGTCATTAAACATTGATCATCTCGAGCGTGGCCCCTGGCCAGGGCAGGGCAGTAAATTCCCCCGTAATCGGCTAATGCCATTATTCAGGACGCAATCGGACCAGCTCCCCTACACTACACTACACCTGGCCGCCAGGGAGCGCGTGTCGTGCGCTCGTCATGCCGTTCCGCTCAGCTCTGCGCTGCGCTGCCCTGCCTGCTCCTTGGGCCACATTCGGAAATATCGATTTGTTTGCTGCCAGAGGGGAGAACCTGAACCTGAAGCAGCTGCCCGCCCGGGCCAGGTGGTTGTTCATTAGCGCCCTGATTTCCTCAATTATATATGCAGATGATGTGCTGCTGCGCCTCTGACGAGGATGATGCCTGGTTCTCCTCCGCCCCTCTGGAAGCCCACTTGTCTGAAGGTCGTTTGTCACTGTAATACACACATAAACGTCGCTCAGCCGAGTAAGCAGAAATTTTAATGTAACAAGCAAAAATTACGATTGGGCGGCAGTTTGCCATTTACCATTTTGAGGGGGCGAGGACTGGCAGCTGGAAATTTGCATGAGCGAGGGCACTTGTGCCTGCTCCCTCTCCTCCTTCTCCTGCTCCGTGTGGTTGGGGCTTGTGGCAAGGCAGGGAGAGAGCTTAAGGATAAGCGTGTGTACTTTTAAGTGCCCGAAATGAAAAGTTGTGTTAGAGGCCCTTGTTCGGCATTTGAGGCAAACATGCGGCAGCAGCAGCGTCGTCGTCTGTGGCTGTGTCTTATCGCGTTGCCGGAGAAGAGGAGTACAGAAGAGACGACGTGTTTGCCAGGAGTGAGTGCCATTAAATGCAATTAAGCACTTTGATTCCGCCACCTGGCAGTGGCAGCAAATGGGCAGGGATTCTTGAGCTTGCTTTGCTTGCTTGCTTTGTTTGGTTTGTTTTCAGTTGTTCGGTTGTTCGGCCTCGATTTAAGAGGGATTTACTCTTGAGGTAGTCTTTGGTCTTTTCAGGGAGTGATGTAGTAACTAGTAACTATAACTAGGTGAAAATGAATACGTTCTTAATAAGTGAGGGAATTTATTAAACTTTATTAAAGGTCTTGGCTTTGATTTGGGAAGACTTGTTTGAGACATTCGCCAGAAATCACTTGTTTTTTATGAATAATTCTAGGTATTATCAATGATTTATGTAATATTTAGATACTTTAGCTTCGAAATTTGCCGCAGTGCATTGCAGGAAAGAGTTTTACACATTTCTGCACTATATTTAATCAGTCTGTATGAATATTTGGTCAAGGAACTTGCTGGTTGCTTGAAACCACAGTTAAGATTTAATTACAGAATGTGGAACAAGCAGCACTGGTCCCCATCGCTGTGGGAGATGTGACCCATAAGCCAGAAGCCAGAAGCTTATATTTGCTTTTTGCTTCGGGCTTCGGCCGGACGACTCTAAGCCTCCGGCCAATAAGATTTAATTATAGATTGCCCTGGACAGTGTTTGTCTTGGACTTTGGAGGCAAAGCCAGAGGCAGCGGCAGCGGAGGCAAGGATATCCAGTCGACGGTCGATAAACACATCACTCGATGTCGCAGGTACGCTCATCTCATGGCTCCATACCTCCGCCTACCCCACTAAAGCCCATTTTCACCTCCCATTATATATTGCAGCCGTAGCCGTAGCCGTACCCTGGTCACTTGCATGTTTATTCTGCCCAGTCGCGCTATGCTATCCTGTGAATTATTTTGCCACGACACGTGGTCGGTCCGAGACCCGAAAGCTGAAAACTGAAACCTGAAAGCCGCCAAGTCTTGAGTACACTTGCATGTTCGCCTATAATTTGTCCGCTGCGGCTGCTGCGGCAGCGGAGTACGGGCCAGTTTTGTTTGAGTCACGTAAATACGGTTGTCAACTTTGCTGCCCGCAGCAGGGAGCACGGTAGCAGGTAGCAGAGTACGGAGGACTGAGCTGTGCATGACATGACCCATATTCCCACACAGTGGCCAAGCCAAGCCGTATATTGTGTGTTGTGTGTCCTTTTGTTTGATGTTGTAGCTCCAAAAAATTTATTCCCGCCTTTGAAATTTAACGAGCGCTCGCGCTCTCGCGGCATTTACGCTGATTTCCTTTTTTCGGCTCTCGAAAAGGGCCCCACGAGGGCCGTTCTAGGCGTTTCCATTAACCCCGGTAACCCCGTATCCGTATCCGGACTCTCTTTCCCACGGAAAGTGCATATCCACTTGTGCCAACAATGCGCCGCAAAATGCAACAGAAAACAAAAAACAAAAAAAAACAACGTATAAAAAGGTATCAAAACAAAAGCAAGGCAAGGCAAAGGCATGGCAGCAAGCCGCGTCGCGTTCCATTTCCGCTGTGCCACTTGCACTTGCTACCGCCTCCGGAATCCCTACCCTACCCCACAGATCCACGGGCACTGGGTCGCGTCCGTGTGACTTTTTAATTAGAGCCAATGGGGCGGCCAACTGGGGTGAGGCGACTGAGGCGGCTCTGTGCGGATAATGAGCGCAGAGCGCCGAGGCAGAGGGTCACACACACTCACCTCCTCGTAAATGAAGGTGTCAATCTCCTCGAGCGGCTTGCCGTACATGTGCTCCGGAAAGGGCTCGAACTTGCGGGGCAGCACATCGCCATCCTCCACGGAGGCCTTGGTGCGCGGATGGAAGCCGTATTCCCGCACCAACTGGATATGCCGGTTCTCGTGCTTGACCTGCGACTTTTGCGTGTACGCGACGACCTGGTGCTTGGCGATAGCTGCTGCAAAAAAAGGTTCGAAAGAAGACTCTGATCAGTAAAGGAGAAAAAAATCAATTAAACAAAATAATATACAACATAAGGGTATGTTAACATTACTTGGATATTTTCTATATAATAAATACTAAACTCGTACTTTCAGCTTGGATAAACGTTCAGTTCATTCGAAAGAGAGGTCACTCTTGGTTGCAATTAAAGAGAAGCTCTCTCTCATTTGATTGCACATTGCAGGCAAAGCGTGGTTAAGAGAGATTCAGCGAGACAGAGAGTAGGATCTTTCTGAAATAACTTCACTATTTTAACTTTTTGAACTTAGTTGGCTGCACGGCAGCATAAATTTATAAATGATGTGCTTTCAAAGAACTAGAATCTAGAGTCTGGCGGCAACTGACATTGAGCATTGCGATCGATACGGGTTAATGGAGCGGGATCGGGACAAATACCCGCTTCAGATTCAAGTGATGCAGGCTATTGCAGGGGCCACGACCGGAGCCCTGACGCGGGTCGTTACGCATCCGTTCGACGTTCTAAAAATCCGTTTTCAGATCCAAGTTGAGCCGCTAAGCGACAGGGACAACTGGAAGTACCGTGGCATCCTGCAGAGCTTTCGCAAGGTATACGTCGAGGAGGGAGCTCGGGGCCTGATGCGCGGCCATTCCTCCGGCCAGGTGATGAGCATCTCCTATGCCATTGTCCAGTACTGGTCCTACGAGCGATTCCGGAACCTGGCGCGCACGGTGACCTACCTGGAGGAGCACCCGTCGCTGCGTCACTTCCTCTGCGGCGGCTTCTCGGGCTGCATGGGCGCCATGGCATCCCAGCCCTTTGACGTTGTTCGGACAATGGTGGTGGTCGAAGATCCCAACTCCAAGCGCAGTCAGATGCGTCCGTGGGAGGGTGTGCGGCTGGTGTATCGAAAGTTCGGCTGGGGTGGCCTCATGACGGGCCTGCCCTTCACCCTGGCCGAAACGTTTCCACTGGTGGGCATCAATTTTCTCATCTACAAGTACCTCAACTCGTGGGTGCTAGCGGGCAAGCAGGACCAAGAGTGCAAGACGGGCATGTGCACGGACATCCACAGCGGATATCTGTTCGTGAATGGCGCCCTGGCCGGCGTGGTGGCCAAGACGTTCATCTATCCGGCGGACCTGCTCAGAAAGCGCATCCAGTTGGTTAGCCTCAACCAAGAGAATCAGCACTTGAGAAGCAGCCCCGACTGCCCCACGGTGCTGCAGTGTATCGTGGCCACCTTTCGGACAGAAGGCTTGCATGGATTTTACAAGGGAATTATTCCGACTCTAATCAAGTCGGCGCTGACCAGTGCCTGCTACTTCACCATCTATGATCTGGTCAACCGGCGGTTCATCGAGCCGCGCCAGGATGAGTGGAGGTAGAGGCGAACACAGCGTGTCAGACTCTTGAAAGAGGTTCTCAATATCGAGAGATTTGCCTTTGAGTTTTACGATTAATGTGGATAAAAATGAATACAATTTTACCAAAGAAACATTTTGTGAGGTTTCTCAGCTTGGGAGCTGAGTGGTAAAAATCGTAGTTTACAAGTACAGTGGTTACTCTGCAGTTAGCCAGACAGTAAACACTTTCCGCTGAGATCAAAGACGGTTTTAAATTATTACACTAACATGGTTTATTTTGTACATCTGCATAGCGTGAGGATGTATGGAAGATATATGAATGAACGAGCCGTATATAAGTTAAGAGTTCCGTGCGGATGGAGGACATGAGGGCGCTATAGAGTAGACTAGACGACTTCGGCCGGACTTTTGCCGTCTACGACCAGCTGGAGGCGCCGGATCCTGACCAGCCGCCAGCAGCTGGCGCCGAGTAGCTGTACCCGTCACCGCCAGAGGATCCTCCGTAGGAGCTGCCACCGCTGCCCGAAGCAGCAGCAGCAGCCACTACCTGGGTGTCGTAGCTGGAACCACCGCCGCTGCTGTAGCCACCGCCATGTCCACCGCTGCTGTAGCCACCTCCATGTCCACCGCTGTATCCTCCTCCGCTGCTGTAAGAGGAGCCACTGCTGTAGGAGGAGCCGCTGCTGTAGGATGAGCCACCGCCATAGCCGCCGGAGGACCCAGCATCGTATCCACCAGAGGAGCCGTGCGCATCACTTGAAGCAGCAACGGCAGCCACCAGCTGTGCGTCGTGTCCACCGCCTCCTCCTCCGCTGTAGCCTCCGTATCCGCCACTGCTGCCACCGTAGCCTCCACTGCTGCCTCCGTGGGCAGAAGAGTCCGAGCTGGCGGCGATAGCTGCAATGTTAGCAATGGCATGGCCACCGTAGTCGCCACCGTGGCCGCTGCCGCCGCCGTGTCCGTGTCCATGTCCATGGTCGGACGAAGAGGAACCTGCAGCAGCTGCTATGGCAGCAATCTTGGCATCATCGTGGCCAGATCCTCCTCCGTGTCCACCGCCATAGCTATATCCACCGGAGCTATGACCTCCGTGACCGCCGCCACCGCCGGCGCTATAACCGTGGTTCTCCGTGATGACAGCATAGGTGGCCACATGGCCGCCACCGCCTCCGCCTCCTCCGCCACTGTAACCACCATCGTGGGAGTGCACCTCATAACCGCCGCCGCCATGACCTCCAAAGTCGCCACCTCCGTGTCCACCGAAATCACCGCCTCCGTGGCCTCCATGATCCCCACCGCTCTCCGGAAGATGGATGCGAATGTGGACGTGCTCGCGTCCGAAGGTGGGCTTGCCCCACACAGCCGGACTGGCCAGCAGGAGCGCACTGATCTGAGGTGGGGGAGAAGGTGTAAGTTTAGGGTCCAATGCTAGGTGGAGATGCTCTGCCGGAAACTCACTATGAAACGGGCCGCCATATGTCTGGATTCGTTGCCAAGGACTCTCGGTATGATAACTCGCCTCTGAACTGACTGGAAATGATTCGGCAATCGTGGCCGCGCGCCGTTTTATAGTCTGGAGCCGGGAGCTGGGAGCTGGGCGTTATGTAAGAGACGCGACGCGACGCGAGGCGACGGCCACCGAGCCATCGAGCAAGTGCAGAGATAATCTCTTTCGACGGCGACAAGAGATGAATGGAGCCACGACCGCGACCCATTGAAGGCCACATTGTTTCGTCTTCGCTGTGCCTGTGCTTTTCTTTCTCCAGCTCCCCGCTCTCCCCGCTCCACTCTCCCTTTCCGCTGGGATCGCGATCGCGAGAGTGTTGACCTTTCACATCATATCCAGCTTGTGCCCTTTGCAAATATACAAGACTCTCGCTCTCACTTAGATTACACTACAAGAAAAATCGGTATTCTATGCACCTTCATTCTATGCTTTTTGTGTTTGTTAGATTCTGCTTGATATTTTTTTTCAGATATAAGAAAAAAAAAAAACACTTCAGGATACCATCATTAAGGTATTATTTTTTGGAGAAAAAATTGTTTATAAAGTCATAACTACATAAGCCAAAAAAACATCAGTTTCAAAATAAAATCTTTAATGTGTTAGTTTTTGTAAGGTTAAGAAATCTGCATACTGAATTTAAAATGTGAAGAATACATTTTAATTTTAAATTTTTGACAATTTTAATGATGAACCCCTTTTAAAATGTTGAAAATTTGCTAAAAAAAATACAGTTTTTTAATTTCAGACAATTTTAATGATGAAAACCTTTTAATATGTTGAAAATTTGGAGAAAAAATACACTTTATTTTTCAATTTCTGACAATTTTAATGATAAACCCCTTTTAAAATTTTGAAAAATTGTCTAAACTTGTTTCCTTTTTATTTTTCACACTTTATTATTAATTAATTATTATTATTATTATTTAGTAATAATTCCTTCAATGAATATTTTCGATATATTTAAATGTTAATTTTTTCGTGCTTATTTCTCCCCGTGTACTCCACACTCCCTCTCTCTCTCTTTCTCTCTATCTCTTTCTCCGTTGTAGAGCAGTGGCTTCTGGTGCTCCACTTTCGTTTGAGAGAAAATCTGAGTGGCCCTAAGCTCTTGTGGGCTGGCTGTGAAATGGCCGAAAATAGCCGAAAATGGTTAAAATCGAAATTCAAACTGTAGTAATATGCAACTTGACCAGTTTTAGTTTTTTTGATTTTTTTTTTATTTGGCCCAAAGCTCTTTGTTATTGCTGAGCGCGATCCAAACGTTAACCGTTAGGTATTTTGTGTACTACTTGGTTCATGTTTATGGATGTTTATGCAGATACGGACTTCCTATTGGCAATTCCTTATTGTGGCCCCGGACTTGCATAACGGATTGGCCAAGGGTTTGGCTGCCGGCCAGGTCGTTAGTCATTAACCCATTGATGATGACAAGATGATGACGGGGGAACAAACCATGCTGCTGTTGCTGCTGCTGCCGGAAATTAGACCGATAATGTTGTTTGCTGGCCTCTGTTCTGGGCCCTTACTCCTTCCGCTCTCCCAGAGTTGGGTGAGATGAGGGAGATGGCTCTTGGAGCATCAGCGAGCTGCGAACGAAAGTGGCTCTCGAGCCGTTATTGGGTTAAGCCTTGCCTGCAGCGCAGCAGCAGCATCAAAATATCTCGTCATGCTCTGGGTTTTGTTTCAGCATCAGCAGAGACGACGACTCTGACGAACTGCCAGCGGTGGAGAGGTCATGGCCACTGGCCACCACCCATTGCCCATTGCCTCCTCCTCCTCCTCTGTTATGCATTCGCCGTGATTAGCTACAGTTTTCATTAGCATTGAGTGACTCGAGCGCCGCAATTTTCATCTGAATCCAAGTCCAAGTCCAAATTGGAATGGGACTGGGAATCGGGGCCATGCGGCAATTTCGATTACGTCGCTGATTATCATCTTGGCAGCTCGTCAGCGGCGCTTTGCCAGCTGGAAGCAGATTCCATCGTTGCCGAATAATTAATACACATTTAACCGACTCGACTCGGTTCGGATTGTAAACAAAGGGGGCACCTTACATAAGGAACTAGCCGGGGCCTGAGAGCGGGACACCAACGCAACAATCTGTTGCCAATCAAACCATGATGACGATCATAATCACGATGCTGCGGCGAATGAAGTTCGAATTGGGAGCGCAGAGCACTCAAGTTGCATTTCATTAACAGCGGACTGGAGAGTCATCTCTCGATTGGGGATTACATCTTTCACTGGGAGCCACGAGGGCCAATGCTGGCATGGCGCTGCTGCTGCTGTTGATCATCATCATCATGATGATGCCGCTGCTACTAAGATGACTGTGACGACGACGACGACGGGCAACCGGTTGGCGGTCGCACATTAACATCAGATGCAACAGCAACGCACATCTTCCCCGTATTGCATAATCCTCGATGCCAGGCCCGGGACTTGCGAGCGCTCTTCGCGACTCCAAAGCATCTTCACGCGGAAGCAAAGTCATTCTCAAAAGCGCCCAAAAACAAAAAGGAAATTGCACACAGACACAGAAAACTTAAAAGCCACTAGCCTCTTGCAACTTGCAACTTGCAACTTGGTACTAGCAACTAGCAACGTGCAATGTCGTGGTTTTCCCCCGAAAAAAACCAGTTGCATCCAATCACTTGAAGAAATGTTGCCAACTAAGACAGATTAACAATCAGCCTTTAATTTATGTGAATTTATAAACTTAAATATAATAAATAAAATGCAGAACACAAATTATAAATTGAAGGGTAATCGTATGGCGTTACGCATCTTGTTGTAGCCCAAAGGTAAAAGCCATAAAAAGTCAGTTTATTTTACTTTTTAAAAACTCTACTTATTAAAATAGATGATTAAGCACTGCTAAAAAACAGATTTTAATGCCTTAAAAAGAGTCTCGAGGCACATTTAATAGCTTCTCTGAGTTATTGATAATTTACTGGGCTAATTATTGTAATTTTCTCCAAGTGCAGGCATTGTTGCAGTTTCAGTGGCAATTCCCATTGCCGCGGCTGCTGCTTCAGTTGCAGTTGCAGTTGCAGCTGCGCAGACCTTTACACAAGTTCAATGGTGACGGGAATGGAAATGGAAATGGGATTGGGATTGGGATTGGGACTCGTATTCGTACTTGGTGTCTCGACGAGCTCCACGCAGGGGGTGGCGGCACTTTCTATGTGCCCCATTCGCTTCCTGGCCCTGGGCAAAACCAAATCCAATTTGCGAGGAGACGCAGCAGCAGCAGCAGCAGCGGCAGCAGGATGAGAATGAGGAACAGAAGCGGCCGTGAGCCGGACAAACAGAGAGTGGAACAAAGTGAAAAAGTGAATCGGGTGAAGAGGATAAAGCGAGATGCAGCCCAGCAATTGCTCTACATATTTAATTAGTTTCCGTTTCCGTTCATATTCGTAATCCGCAGCTGGCTTGCAGCAGCAGCAGCAGCAGCACCAGCCCGTTGCACATGGCCTTTGTGCATTGTTCACCTCCCCAATGAATATCCTCCGCTGACAATGGCACCCACCATGGCCCAGACCCACTCGTTTTTCGCCTCCTCCTCCTCCGCCTCCTCCTGCTCCTCCTCCAGCGACAGAGAGGACAAATTGCGCTCTCTATCGGCGCCTGCAAAACGGTTGCGTAACTTATGGCCAGTCATCAGCCGAAAAACTTTTGCTGGACGCTTCCCGTTTTTCGATTTGTTTATCATTTATTTAAACGGCCTTAGGGTCGGCCTGTCCCGCCATTAAGCCGCTTCGATTCCCTTCTCGTTTTATTGGCCAAGACCCAGACCCAGACCCAGAGCCAGACCGAGGCCAAGAGACCCAGATCCAGGCCCAGACCCAGACCCAGACCCAGCACACAATGAGCAATGCTATTTAATTATGTTGATGAGCACGACCGGACAGGAGGAGGACAGGATTCCGGGCACAGGAAGTGGCAAGGAAAACGCACAACACGCACAAAAAGCACAAATGTCTTCCCGCTCCGCCACACCCTCCGTCGGCATTCTGTATCCCTGCACAGTGGGTGGTGTCTTTGTAACACGGGAGGATTCACGCCGAAACAAGGATCTGATGGGGAATCCTATATTTACAATCTGGGTGTTGGTTTCCAGCTCATTACTTGGCTAACACAAAGAACGATGTATGCCAAAAATGTGTTCATTTCTAGACAATCATATTTCAGGATAAACGTTTTGAAAATGGAATGCAATAATGATATTTTGTAATATTTAAATGTGAAAAATAAATTTGGCTTGGAAGCTGAACTGTTTTTGGAATCACATGGGATCTTAGATTAAATTTTTTCACATAGGTATTAAGTATGTGAGTTTACACTGTAAATTTGATATCAATTGAAAAATTTCAGGAAAGAAAGCTCTTAAAATAAATAGTCTGAAAATGTGTCTAAATGTATGCATAAAAATATGCTCACATATATGTGTATTTTTGGGCTGTTTTAAATAGATTTAATAACCGATTTTAGCGATGCCTCCCAAATAGGAACTCTTAGTTCCAGATAAGCTTGATAGCATTATAAGAAACCTGAAATAAATGTTCTTAACTTTTTAATAAAAAAGTCACAATAAATGGCCGAACTTTAAGTTAATAAATAATCTCCTAGCACGTTTAGAAAACGATGATTACTTTTCTTTACTTCGATAGACCCCATTTCTTTACAGCTTTGAATCCGCGTGCTGTCTATTACCACATAAAATGAGTAAATAAGTCCCTTTGGGGTTTAAAATCACAAATGGCACCTTGTCGCCTGCTCTTGGTGTGGATTATACACCAAGGACATGCTACAAGATCCCATGGAGCCAAGGAGCGAACGTGCCAGCCACCACATCTGTGTACGGTGGCGCCCACTGTGCACGTGTTTCGCTCAGTTGGCGTGCAGGTGTCGCTGTCAGGGGGCGTCGTCAGAGGCAGCAGGTGGAGCCGAACGGAGCAGGTAACCCCTGACACCTGCCCTCTCTAGTTGCTCCAGCACTGGCTTTCAATGCATATGCCCTCGTATACAGATTTGATGGCCTGGCCCCATTAGCCCCGACGCTCCCTCTGGACACCTCAAGAATAATATTTATGAGGTCGGGTGGAGGGGGGCAAGCAGCAGCAGCTTGGGCTGGGAAAACTATCAATAGCGGGCATCGGGGGGCTTAGTAGTTGCGATTGGGACTGGCAGTGGGACTCACCTTTCTCATCGTTGGACGCCGTTTGATCATCACTCATCTTGACTGATTGTCGTCGTTTGGTTGGTTGTTGCTGCTTTTTCCTCCTCGTCCTTTGCTGCTGCTGCTGCTGCTCTCTCGCTCTCGCTTTGGCTGAGGTCCTTAAGGCAGCTGCTGCAGCATGTCTCTCTGGCGCTCTTGCTCGCACACACGCCAGCAAGGCTTCTCACTCGATTTTCGAACACTGTGCATACGTATGTCTGTCTCTGTCTCACACTTTTTCAGGCGAGCGGATCGCTCAGTTTACCGTTAATATTGTCACCGTTCCCTTTGTTAACCATTTTGTGCGCTCTCGCATTTGTTGTTGCTGCTGTTATTGGTATTATTTCTATAGTTGTAGCTGTTGCTATTGCTGTTGCTGTTGTTGTTGTTGCTGTTGTGCTTATCACGCTTGGGCCTTTCATGATGCCTACTATTGCTATATTGCTATGCTATGCAAATCTTATGACTACGACAGTTTCCAATAATGGCATTTGGCATCGCCGACGCCTCAGCTCGTGCCGCCTCCTCCTCCTCCTCCTCCTTTGTCTCTTTATCTTCTCCTTCTACTTCTATTGTGAGAGCTTTGGCTGGCTTTGTTGTGTTGATTATTGCTTTACATTTTGTGATGCGTCTGTTTGGTAAATGGAAGAAATAGATGCAAAGAAATGTGTGTGAGAGTGGAGAAATTTAAGCTTATGTAAACTCGCAGGGGCGACTTGGGCTAAATTAAATCCGTTCCCTCCGCAATTGCTGTGCGTCGTGTCATGTAACGGTAATTGGCAAAGCGCTAATCCCCCGTTAGCTCAGGGCATCCCCACACAGGAGCATACATACATACTAACATACATACAGTGCGTATACGTAACGTAACGACTCACTCGTCTTACGTGTGTGTAATGTGCGTAACGGAAGAAGAGATAAACACCTGGGCAAGTAGGGGCAGGGACAGATTGAGCGCCGCTTTAAGACTTAAAGCTTAGAGAAGATAAAGTTAATTAACATTATGGCACACACACACACACACACCCTCTCAGACAATCTAGCAACACACACACACACTAACACTAGCCGGGCGCACACAAAGTGAGATACCAAGAATTGATAAATGGCGCCCAACAAAAAGCAATGAGGTTGCGTGGGCGAAGGAGTGGGAGGAAGGACCGACATGCTTGGATGCTGCTCATTGCTCAGTGCTTTGTTGCTGCTTCCCGGCATTGTGGTGTGTGTGTGTGAGTATCGTATCTGTAGGCCTGCTTCCTGTGTTGTGTTTGTGTTTTTGTGTTTTTCGCCAACTTCTTGACACGTCTGCAAGCAAGCAACTGACGCGAAAATGGAAAAGCGTTAGATGAAGGCGCCCATAAAATATTCAATATCAAGTTTCCACCGGCCCCGTGCCGCCCCTCGTTATGGCAGTTGATGTTTGCTGGCGGAAATTTGCTCGCAGTAAGAAAAGGCAGGTGTAGGAGAGCAGGGGATGCCATTAGGCCACGGCAGGAGGAAGAAGAAGACGTAGCTCCATAGGAGATCCGAAAAAGAGATCCACCTGCAGCTGGTCCGCACACACAAATCGTGAAAAATACTTTTATTACAAACAATAAGAGCGGCGCACGAGGCATTAAACAATGTGTTGTTTGTTGGCTTACAATTTTACGGCGGGTCTTCCCCTTGGGCTTGCTGCTTGCTTGCTTGCTTGCTTACTTTGCTTGCCCCCTGCCCCCTGCCCGCTTTTCGGTTTTGCTGTTTTCTGGGCGTGACCAGCACAGTACAGCACAGCAGAGCAGAGCAGCTCTGCTGCTGGTTTTAAAGTTGGCCCATAAAAGTGCGGCGGCGGCAAGCAGCAGAGCTTTGCCAGTTGGCCCCTAAAGTTGTGCTACAAATTTGGTACAACTCCGGACTCCTGCTACATTCCGGCCCTCCCACCTTCCCAACTCCCACTCTCCACACGAAACGAAACGAAAAGTGTGGCCGCCTAGTTAAGTGCACATCAAGAGCTAATTTATGGCCCCAATCCTCATGCTACCATGCCTCTGTGGCCGCCGCACAGCGGTTATAGTTGTGGGCGGCCACCACACACACTCAACATACGCACACACACACACACAGGACCCCTCGCACATTTGAATGTTCGATTTTACCTTTAAACATTTTTGTTTAATTGTTGTTTACTCTCCGTTTGTTGCAGCTGTAGCTGTAGCAGTGTATGGATGTTGTCGGTGTTGTTGGTGTCGGGATGATAGCGGGGCTTTATGTAATCGCTGGTGTGTGCTTGCACTACTTGGTATACGTATACGTATACGGTGCGCTATTCTATTTCTATTTTCGTATTTCACTTTCTTGGGCCTGCAATACACACACACACACACGGCTTACACACTTATACCTTTGCACTTCACTTTCCATTCGCGTTCGCGTTCCACTTTCCACTTCCCAACACTGGCTCACTCACTAACTACTCCTGTTAGTGTTGCTGCTCCACTGCTCCTGCTACTCCTGCTCCTACTACTGCTGCTGTGTTTTATTTGATTTTATTTTACATTAATTACATTTTTATTTAGTCGCAACTGTGCAACAATGGGGGGGGGGGAGAGAGTGGGAATGGAACGGAACCAGCAACAAAAACAGAAACAAAGCAAGGAAAAAAACTTTGGGCACGCACATTGTTTGACACACATACACGCACACACAGCAGCAGCAGACTGAGAAGTGTTATTACAATTTACTGTTGATTTCTTTTGCCAACCGACTCGCAAGTGCGAGCGAGGCAGCACAATGGCCCCTTTGCCTCTGCGTGTGGCTGTGTGTGTGTGTGTGCGAAGCGTGCGAAAGAGCGCGAAAATGTAGGTTAGTTTCCGTTGTATCCCGATGGCCCCTCCCCCCACCCCTAGCAGCAGTAGCAGCTACAGCAGCAGTAACAGCAGCAACAACAACATGCAGCACACATTTCACTCTATTTTTGGGCGCTGAAGAATTTTTTGCCCGCTGCCTCCGCCGAAATGCACTTGTGTGTGGATGGATGTACTGGTGAGTGTAGTAACTGTAAACTGTAACTGTATTCGCACACGTGTGCGTGAGCGAGTGTGAGCGAGGACTTTGTGTATTTTCTTTTTTTCAGGCTTTTCACTGCTTTTCACCATATATTCCTTGGCCGTGTCCCACTCTACGTAAGTGCGCTCGCATGGCGACTGCTCGGCTCTAAGGTTCGTCGGCGACTGAGCTCGGCTAACGGGTTTTCCTTTCCGTTTGACGTAATCTGCAGGGCGACCGCGATGCAGAGCGATGAAAAAACACACTCGAACTTCCCCGTATTTTCGCCTAAAAAAGGACATAGTCGGGAAATGTTCTCACTCTCTTGCGCTCTCTCCTCTCTTCCAGGTCAGCCGGCATAAACAAATGCCGTGCCACATGCCACACTCACACTCACTCGCACACTCGCTCGCTCATGCCACTCGACCAGAACTTCCCCATATTCCTAGTCGTATTCCATCGGTGTTGCTGCACCGCAGGCTTCCTTCCATCCCTTCGCCGCTTTTCCCTGCTGCGGGGGAAAATGTCAAAATGATTAAGCTTGAATATGGGCCACTGGCTAACAAAGCCAGCACCAGCGGCATGCGGACGCTGTTCATCAGTCCAAGTGCGGCGGCCCCCTTTTTCTAGCCCGCCTTCGATTTCCGCCTCAGGCCTCCGCTTGGCACACGACGCGTATACGTAATGTGCAGCACGTGACGTATACGTAACGTTGGTCGGGGCCGATCCGCGGCTTAAGCTGCCGCTCGCTTTCGCAATAAGCAGATAAGCGGAGCCACTGATACGCTGAGAGAGAGCCTGAGAGGCAGCTCATTTGGAAGCTTAGTTCTTGTCGAGACTCCGTCAGAGACGGAAGAACGCGGAAAGCAAAGCTCCCCCCGCCAACGATCGCAGTTGCAAGAGTTTCCGATAAGCTTATCGCACGGGAAACGGAAGCCAGTCTAGGCCAAAATGCGTCTTTTGTGGCTGATGCTTCCCCTGCTTGTCCTTGCCCTGCTGCTAACCATGGTGGCAGGACAGGGTAACTCCACCCGAGCTCCAACTACTCCCCGCAGTACTACCACCCTTTCAACCAGAACGCCCACTAGGGCTTCCAATCACACCAGTGCCTATGAGCAGGCCACTCAGCAAATCCTGAAAAGGGCCACCGACCGCATGCACCTGATCTGGCACATGAAGCGGCGCATATTCCTGCAGCTGACAGCCAAGGGTAAGTCGCCGCTGACCGGCGGCCAAGCCCTGAGTGGCAAGCAGGAAGTGGAGGCGGACACCTACAGACTGATGTACGAACTGGCGGCTAATCTGAGCGTGGTGCCAGTGGCTTTGTTAGACGATCCGCTGCTCCGCCGACGAGTGCAGCGGCTGGCCAAGCTTCAGCTGCAGGGACTTCGGCCCAAGGACTACGAGCAGGCCAAGGATCTGCTGAGGACGACGCACAACTTTGTGAACGGTCAGATAGTCTGTCCGCAGGAGGATTGCTCTGCCCGTGGGCCGCTGGCCATGTACCCGCAGATCGTGAACAAGAATATGCGCACCAAGCTGTACGAGGAACTGCTGGTCAACTGGTTCGGCTGGCGCAAGGCCATCAACGAAAAGGAGCTGGCCAAGTCCACTTTCATTGACTATGTGCGCCTGCTGCGCATTGCTGCCACCTACAATGGCCATGTGACGCCCTCACGCACCTGGTACCTGCACTACGACACGGAGAACTTTCAGGCCGAGTTGGAGGCGGTCGTCTGGGAGATTATGCCACTCTACCGGGAGCTGCACGCCTATCTGCGACACGAGGTGCAGGCCGCCTACCCCAAGGCGGATACTAAGAGCGATGGCGCCATCTCTGCTCCAGTCATGGACCAGATCCTGTCGCAGGACTGGTATCCGCGTCAGTTCTTCCGCACGCCGTATTCCAGTCGCCTGCACCCTTTGCCCTCCGTCCACCGTCGCCTGGAGGAGGTCTTGGTGACGCCCGTTAAGATTAACCGCAAGGCTGCCGAGTTCTTCGAGTCGCTGGGCCTTAACAATCAGTCCGCGTAAGTTAATCCCCTTTCGATATCTTAATCCGTTTAGCAACGTCCTTGCCTTTCCCCTCCGTCAGTGCATTCTGGGATCGCTGGTCCCGCCGGATGAACGACGACGATGCCGGCCTGGAATGCAAGTCACAGGTGTACTACTTCCCGCCGGACGTGGCGCTGCGCTACTGCCCTAAGTTGGACTACAAGAAGTTGATGCAGATCCATGGCACAATGGCGGAGTTGCAGTACAATATCTACAAGCTGTCGCAGCCCTTTGGACTGGACACGGAGCCGTGTCCTGGCTTCGGCGCTGCCATAGCGGAAACGGTTATCCTAGCCTCCGGCACACCGCGCCACCTCGAGCGGCTGCACATCCTGCTGAACAAGAGCCTGTCCGAGGAGCAATCGCTCAACCGACTGTTCCGCATGGGTGTTCACACGCTGATCGCCGTGCCGCAGTATTTCATCAACGACAAGTTCCTTGTGGACGTGATGGACGGACGAATCGGGGTAAAGGACTACAATTGTGCCTACTGGAATCTCCAGGATAAGTTCGCTGGCGTTCAGCCACCATCGCAGCGCAACAACAAGGACTTTGACCTGGACTTTAAGTTCTATCGAGGCATGAATCCTGAAACCTCCAACACCAAGTTAGTACCTCTGAGGAATAGCTGGAATTAGCCTAATATCTACCCACTTTCCACAGAAAATTCCTGGCCGAGATCCTGGGCTTCCAGTTTTACCGCTCCTTCTGCCTGGCCAGTGGTCAGTACAGGCCCGGTGATCCGGAGTATCCGCTGCACAACTGCGATTTTTACGGCAGCAAGGAAGCGGGCAGGAAGATGCGAGACATGATGCGACTGGGCTCCAGTCGCCACTGGCGCGATGTGATGGAGATTGCCACAGGAGAGCGGAAGCTGAGTGGTCGCGGTATCCTGGAGTACTTTGCTCCCTTGTTCACCTGGCTAAAGGAGCGCAACAAGCAGCTGGACATTGAACCGGGCTGGGATGCCGATGAGTGTGAGTACATAAAGCAGGAGCTGAGTTTTTCGAGTAATTACCATGGGTCTTTTTTTTTGCAGTGTGCCGCAGGGACTGAGCTCAGAAATTCAACATAAAATAACCCCCAGCACTATACCGCACCGTATCTATTAACCTCTGAATAAAATTATGAACATATTTTTGATTAAGTCTGTATTCAGGGTTTCTTCAAAAACAGATCTTTACAGGATCCCGTCCTTGGATGCGACGACTCTGCAAATGTAAATCGCACTAAACTCATGATTTAAATAATTCACTTTCGTATTTTAAATGTTTATTTACAAAGGCACTTTGGTAAAAACGACAGAATCTTACGTCTACTTTAGGCACTACACATATCGTTAGCTTACGGATTGAGTGGAAACTTTCCATGTGGTTAAAGCGCAGATTGGGTATGAACATGGCTTGTTGCACAAGAATATATATAAATAGAAATGGCAGCACTGGCCGTGATGATAATGATCGTGATTGGAGTTCCGAGATCCATTTTGGGATGTGGGCGAGACAAAAGGACGGACTGGGCGCGAGTGTCACCGGCGGCCTCTACATGGTCGTCTCCGAGTCGGGCGGCGTGTGATAGTTAAGATTGTAGGCGGGCGGCCCGTTGTTGAGGAAAGCCATCGAGCGAATGCTCTCCCGCGACGCTGTCCGCTTGGAGAAACTCATGGCGCTCACGTAGGCAGGTGCCGGATCCATGGGCGGCGGCGGAAGATAGTGTTGCTGCTGCTGCTGCTGTATGTGAATCGGATGCTGCTGGTAGAGGGGCGGCGTGCAGGGAGCTTGCGGCGGACTGGCACTGGCCCCATTCAGTCCGGCAAAAACGTTCTCTCCGGCGGCATTCCCGTAGGCGGTGGACAATGGCCGGGAACCATGGAAATTGGAGTAACTGGAACGCACCGAGGGCGGCCGATTGTTGTACATCTCGTCAGGCGCGTGGCCCACGTCGTTGAGATGCGTGGTGGAGTGCTGATAACTGGGATTGTAGTGTCCTCCGCCCGACTGCAGGATGGATGATGACGCTGCAGGAGCTGGGAGTGGTAGCGGTGGTGGCGGTAGGGTCGGCGAGCCCGGCTCATCCAGCACTACTCCCTGTCCGTTGGTGTTGTAGTAGATCGGGTCCAGAGGAATGTTCTTGCGGTAGCTGTGGTAATAGTGCCGGTTGCTCTTGCCCAGGCTGCCCAGCTGGCTGCCGGAAACGTTGGTGTTATTCACGATGTCGTCGTTGAGCGATTGCAGGTTCGAAGCGGTCAGCGAAAGCTTGTCCTGCTGCTGCTGTTGTCGGTGGAAGGAGCCCAGGTGCGGCTGCTGCTGCATCTGCTGATGCTGCTGGAGTTGCTGGTCAATGATCTTGGTCACCGGGTTCTGGTGATACTTCCTTCGCGAACTGCGCGTACTGCTCCTCACATAGCTGCCGCTGCTGCTGTCCGCCCCGCCGCCGCCGCCGCCGCCGTGTCCCGAGTGGCCATGCTTGGATCTCAATGTGCCGCTGGATCCGTGATGTGAGCGCCTGCTGCTGCTTCCACCGCCACTCGACTGTCGTCCTTGGGTGCCACGTGCCATCACCGAGCGACGCTTGACGCGACGCGGTGTCATGGGCTTGGGACTCAGCTCGCCGCCGCCGTCCTGGTCGCCGCGAGGATCGCCCAGTCCCAGGGCCATAGAGTGCGCGCCGTGCCGGATGGTGTCGCTGCTGCTGCCGCCAAACTCGATGGAGTACAGGGACTGGCGGTGCTTGGACTGCTTGCTAATATGCTTCACTGCGTCGGGTGAGGGGGAAGGAGAACGAGATTGTATCAGTCAGAGATCTGGAGTGCTGGAGCGTTATTTCCAAGAGATACGAGAGTTACCTGGGGGTTAGCTTGAATGTGTGTTTTTTTATGATTGAAGAAGGAGGAGCTGTTGTTAAACAAGTTGGATTAGCTACGTTTTGGGGGGGAGAGTCGAGAGAGAGAGTTAGCGTTGGGGTTAGAGCCACAAGTATGCTACGGAAAGCCAGCTACCGGTGAAGAAGAGGATATACTAGAGCCACTACAGAGGAGGAGCAAGTCATTTATGTTGGTTTTCTTCTTCTTTTATTGGAAACGCTTCGGAATCTCGCAAAGATCAAGGTCTAAACAGGGGATGGATTCTATCTAAACAGTAAATAGTAAATAGAGTTTAGGCTACGTAGGTTTTGGATCTGCTCCGCGATAATGCCTCAAGCTTAATACTTAGTACTAGGACTTAACAGTTCTATAAACCTTTGTTTCGTATAGCGAATATCTCGCACTTAACTCAATAGGCAACGTTTGCATCGTAGTACAGTTTGTAATTTATCGTAAATATGTGTATATAGCATATATATTTATATATATATATTTTTTTTTAGTTAAACAACAAAAAGGCAGCTGCTGTTGCGGGGAGGCTGCGCTCTCCCTCGCATAACACATCAATATATATTTATATATGTCTAATCTCTACTATATTCCGTCATTCTCATCCAAGGCATCTCTGTTTGCAATTGGCATTCTCTCATCATCATCATCATCGACAAATCTCTTCATATATCATCCCAACGCTGGGATAATGATGATAGTTTTGAGACATTCTCTCATTCGTTTTTGTGAAATAATCGTTTGTTTGTTTGTTTTGTCGTTCATGTTCATGTTTTTTTTGTTTATAGTTTATCACAGATCAACATAAAAAATTTGTTAGCGACTTTCCTTTTCTCCCACCGACTTTTCTCTATCACAGTTCGGGCCGGGGGCCGGGGAAAGTCCCTAAATGTATGCACGCGCGTGTGAATATATGGTACTTAGAGACTTAAACTAAAGACAGCAGCTCGCCCGAAGCTATATCTGGTAGCCTGGTAGCCGGCTGGTTAGGCACAACAAAGAAACAGCAACACGCAAAAGTATAGGTATGTTCAAACAGCAAGATGCTTAACGCCATGTGCATGCGCGTTACGCATCTTGGACACTATAAGGTCTTTGGTTTGTCTGAATGGATAATGTGTGGATGTGTGCTTGTGTTTAAGGAGAGTGTTAGTACTATATCCTGCTCCTTAGAGAGCATGATCAAGAGACAGAGGGTCAGAGATAGCTAGACAACAGCTGGACAGACGTACTTTAGGCCTGCACGCCCACTATAGAGTTGCAAAAGGATCGGGGACGGGACTTTTGTCCATTGCCATTGCGACCACTTCGGCGATTAACGTGCGGAGCAGCCTCCGCCTCCACCTTTGTCTGCTCCACCAGCCGGTCGTCGCTTTGGGCCCGCACTACATACCCCGGAGGAGGGGCGCGAATCTGGTCGCAAAAATTCACGGGAATCGGTGGCCTTGGCCTACGATTACTGCGACGCACCATGGGCGAGCCGTGGGGCACGGGTAGCTGGCCGTGTGCCGCTTGAATGGAGCTAGAACCCAACTGTGTGGGCATGGCATAGCGCTCGGCCACCTCCGGCGAGAGATCGGGATAGGGCGCCTGGCCCAGGCGCTGGTGGAAGATGTGTGGCCTTGGAACCGGCGGTGGCGGTGGCGTTAGGACCTGACGGCGATCTATCTCATCGTCCTCGCCCTCGCCATCCGCCTCCTCGTCGTGCTCCATCTCTACACAACTGTGCATGGGCACCGTGGGCAGTGGAATCTGCGTGGGACGACGGGCCAAACGAAGGGGCGATGGCAGGCCGTTCTGCTCATAGGGATAGGCATTGTTGTTGCTGGAACTGGAGCGAGAGTTCAAATGAAAGACAGGGGCAGAGTGCGGCTGGGCGTTGTTGTTATCGCCAAGAAACAACCCATTTGGCGTGGGACTCTGGAAGGGTACATAGGTCACGCCATGGTCGCCGGGGGCAAACTGCTGTAGCGAGAAGTTATCCTCGTCTTCCTCGAGGTTACGCGACAATCGTTCAAGCGGACGGACGGGCGAGGCTAGCTTAGAATCCATTCCTCCTCCCTGAACCGAGAGAGCCGGAAGCGCCGATTTCGGCGGCTTGGGCTTGTGATGGATGCGGGCAAAGTGTGAGAAACTGCTGCTGCCCTGAATTGAGTCTGGACTCTGGAAGATGCTATAGTTGCTGTTGCTTAGCGAAGTGTTGCCGCCGCCGGCTAGATAGGGATTGGAGTTCTGCAGCGAGGCGTACGACAGCGAGGGCGTGGTCTGGGCGGACATGGGACTGGGACTGATGGGGGTGCCGCCCTTGTTGTTGGCGAAATGGTATGGATTATTATGGTGATGGCGTGGGCGGCGCAGGCTGCTGCTGTTGCTCGGGGTTAGGTGTTGGTGATTGTGGTTGTTTTTGGCTTGTTGTTGTTGTTGGAATGATGCGCTCTGGTTATTTGTTGTGTCTGGCGACAGCGGCAGCAGCGAGTTGGCGCGCTGCCGGAGATTATGGTTAATTAAGGTATTATTGTTGCTGCCACTGCTGCCGCTGCTCAGCAGGTAGTTCTGGCTGTTGTTGTTGTTGTTGTTGTTGTTGTTGTGGCTACTGTTGTTGGTGTGGAATTGGTGTAGTTTAGGTTGCTGCTGCTGCAACTGCAACTGCTCGGAAGCACCGTGATGATGGTGGTAGTGGAGTTTCAGTGAGTTTTGCTGCAGCTGCAGATGCTTGTTTGATTGCATGGTGGCGCTGGCAGATGTTGTGGGTATACTTGTATAGCTCACGTACATTGGATGCACCACGGTGTGCTGTGGACTCTTGGCGTCGCCGTTCATGAAATCGACTGTAAACCAGAAATTGATTAAGATGCTTTAACTTTAGAAGAGAATAAACATCCGAAAACGGCACTGTGCAGGATTTTTATTCTCTCAAAAGGTCTTCTCTCGTTCATGTTCCTTTCCAAAAATTTCCTTCTGTTTTCACTGCACAGTGTCGTTGTGGATGGGGGGCAATAGTACAATATTTGGGATTTTCTTGATTGTTATGAGAGTGAATGACTTGGACTTGGACATAACATGGATTACAACAATACGAGAATGTATGTATATAATGGCGAGAATAATGTATGCACTCGCGCACTCAGTTCACAATGTGTTGGTTAATGTTGGGTATACAATATATATATAAATATAAATCAAAATAGTCGCATTCCAGGGTGCGGGTTTATGGGTGGGGACTAGAGCCATATAGTTTACACATCGACAAAACTGATATATATATAACAATAAACAATCGTTTGCTGGCTCGGTGACGCTTCTTCTTGTCACGATTTTTAGCTTGATACAAACATTCGCTTCACATTTCACATTTCACGAGGCGAGTAATCAGGGAAGTAATGCAGGTTAAGTGACATAGAGGGGAAAGTATACACACACATAGTTACCACATAAACCCAGAGTGCACAGAGATAATAATGGGATTATATGATGGGTGAGAGTGAGGAGGGGTTAGACCATGACCAGTTTCGGGTGTTGTTAATGGAGTCGAGCATGAAGTACGGAGTGGAGGCGGTACACACACAGCGAGCGAACGCCACTTACATCTGTCGTCCTCATCGAGAAATATGCAACTGATCAGAATGGCACCCAGTATGCCCAGCAGCTGTGGAAGCAGAGCAAAGATTTAGCCAATTTACACAATTCCGGGACACTTAAGCAGCAGCAGCAACAACTTACCGCCAAAGCGCACTGCACGCCCGCCTGCACAGTCTCCACTAGCGGATAGTCCAGCAGGCAGTCCTCCACACGCTCCGGCCGCTGCGGCCGGAATGGGTCATCCGAGGTCATGTTATAGGTGGGCCGGCAGCCGTAGCCGTTCGCCTCGAACCAGGAGACGCTGCCGGTGCCGAGGTTAAGCAGGTCGCTATCCTAAAAGGTCACCAAAGAGGGTAAATTAGTAAGGAAAACCCCAACCAAGAGCAGCCACAACTCACCCTGTCCAACTGTCCCACATTCAAATAAAAGCAAATGAGGAAGGCATTCCAGCCGATCCACAGGAAATTCCATATTAGATACTGGAAAGGAAATTGGGGTTATCGGTTATCGGTTATCGCTATCGATATGTAGATATGATAATGCGTGTTAAGGGCACTCACCGTTATGATGTATTTGACGCGAAAGTGATAGGCGCCGTAGAACCCGAATATAATGAACAGAATGTGGAAGAAGTTCACCAAAATTGGAGCCCACATGTATCCAAGAAAGTCGAATACCTGCCGCTCCACGATCGTTATCTGCGGCACAGAGGGAGAGATTATAGATTAACGAGCACAATCCCCGGAGGGGGCGGCACACTCACCACTTGCAGGAAGCATATCGACAGCAAAAAGTGCCGCCGCGTACAAGAGCACGAGCCCATCACAACAACATCATCATTCCATCCAGAAGTCTATGCAAATTAATCTCTATGCAGCGCTCTCGCTGGCTATCTCTCTTTATTCGGCCCCCGTCCTGGCCTTATCGGGCCTGGAACTGGAACTGGCTATCAAAGTGGAGTGTCGCCGTCGACGTCGCTTCCAATGGCATTTCCGCGTCGCCTGCAGACAGCCCGCTGCTGCTGGAAGTCAAGCGTGGCAAGTGCACACTCACACTAACACACACTAGCTAGCGACCGAGAACGCACAGGTGCAGGAGTAGGAGCGAGGGGCGAGAGCGAGAAGGAATGCAGCTGCCTGCACTGCACCGAACAACAACAAAAAAACCTGATCTGTGTGAACCGGAGAGTAAATAAAAAGAAATTAAATGAGTTGAGCTACCGAGAGAAACTCTACACACAAGCATGCACACACACACACACACACACAGTGGAAGCAAGCACACACGGATGCAGCATATCTACCAACACACACACGAACGGGGCCCTAGCTCACGTAACGTAAACTAAACACGCACTATTTTCGCCCATTTCATCTCGGAGTACACATATTTCTCGGCCTCTGCCGTGCTGGTGGTGCTTCTGTTCAGTGTCCAGGTCAAGTATGAGCTATTAATTAATTAGCACATAGCAGCCAGCGGGCAGCGATCTCAATTACGCCATTGTCTATATTTATTGGGGCTCGCCTCGGCGAATTCTCACTGCGATCCAATCAGGGGCCGACTTTGTGGTAATCGAATTAAGCACTACTTTAATGGACAGCACATCCATATGCATGCATATTATGACTCAAACGTAAAACTCATCAATTTCGTTTGTTTTCCGCTTGCGACACACGGAAGCCTCACTCACACACACACACACACACATGCACAAAGTCACTGACCACCGCACATTCCCACACACACAAACACTGGGACACGGGAAGCACACTCTGGCCACTTTCCATATGTTTGGAAAGGCTCCAGCTCCAGTTCACTGCTATCTGTCCCCCCTACCCGCCCACTTTACATAATTCGGGCACCGAGAGCGCACTGAGCAGGCCGATTTATTATCACGGGAAATTAAGCGTTTACGGGACTTACGTCAAGAACAAGTGCGCGGAACGGTTTCTAAAACTAATGTGACCGCTGCAGCTTTTTTACTAAAATACCGAACATGTCTCTGTGGATATATGAGAAGTATTTCTGGCTGTTGGTCACACTGCAGCCTAATGGCAACTGGGCACATTTTCAATAAATGGGAAAATTTTACCTGTCCGTTACTTTTGAAATAATTTCAAGTCAAATAACTTATCCAAAAACAACCAGGAAAAAGTCAAAACACATTACAACTTTTCGGTTAGTTTAGTTTATTCTGTATGCATATTGTATAATTTGTGTTGTTACCGGTTATCATACATAAATAAATTAAATTATGCTCGTTTCTTTTTATACTCTCCTCTCGCTTTGAGTTTGCATTATTTTCTCGTGTTTGAAGGGGGCGGCCCCCAAACACCATAAAATATATATTTCAAACTCAACGTATGCTGCTTGCATGTTTCTTTCATTTTTGTTTCTTTATTGTGGCTAAGTCAGTTTTCGATTTAGATTTCTCGAAATTCTCAATTTTCAATGCTCCAAGATGCTTTGCATATCTCCCACTAGTCAACACATAGTATTATTATTATTATTATTATTCATGATGCTTTAATTTTAGGTTGTAGTGTTTTTTAGCTAGTTTTTGAACTCACAAGTTCTTCAATTCGGTTGTTCTCAGTGTATTGTTTTCGGCCGCAATGGTTCCTACGTTTCGTCCTCGTCTCTCATGTTCATTCATGTTTATTTACAGTTTATAGTTGTACAGTTTTACAGCAATTGAGAATACAACAGTAAAATGTTCGCTATCCTTTTTTGGGGCTGGGAATCGATTCCGCTGATAGTTTGTTTCCACTTTTTTAGTTTTTGTTTTGCTAATATCTCTCTCTTCCTAATCAGTAAATAAATTGTTTCTTTCGATTTCATTATCATTTTCGTTTCGTTTCTTTTTTTTGTACAAATAGACGCGCACGTTTTTATCTTTGTGTGTGTGTGTGTGGTGTTATCAGTCGTTTTTCATTTACTTTACATGAATGTGTGCGGGGGGGAAATTATTGTTAAGTTTTACTTGTAAATAATCCACTTCTCCTCGCTCCCATATAATATGTTTTCTTGCATGCATACAGGTTGTATTTTTTACCAGAATTGTATTTCTAAATTGACACAGATAATTTAGGATCGATCACAAAGCGTAGTAAAAATGAGAAAAAGATAGTTACAGCATACACACACCATCGACAGGGACAGGACGGGGTAAGTAAAAAGGTGTCCGCCCTCGTGTGTATATAATATATATATATATATGATACAATAATTACATGAATATATATCTATATGTGTGTGTGTATACATATATTTATAATAATATAATATGTTAGTTAGCTTCTCGCGCTCTTCCTGCGCTCCAAAAAAGTTTGATATACAAATAATTCGACGTAATTCCACCTGTCTGCCGCACATCCTGTCACACATCAGCAGCAAATTGTGCAACTGACAGCGGATGGAATGCTCCTGGGGGGTCCTTGAAGGGGGCGTGCTGGGGGGGGGACTAGGACTAGTCTTACTGCATAGCAATGCGATTACGTTACAGGACTTATGCGTTAACGGGAAGAGATTACACATTACAGAGACAGAGACTGTTGCGTGGACTCTGAACTGCGCGTGTGTGTGGGTTGTGGGTTGTGGCTGCTCCTGGAATTAGATTCCCCGGACTCTGTCTGTTAGGAATGCATCTACACCTACTCGGATCCTGGTTCCGAATCTCTCTCTCTCTGTGTGTTCTTGGCTGACAATGGATCAGTCAAACTTTACCCATCGCCGCAGCTCCTGGGTTAAACAAGTACGCTCCTCCTTACTTCTTGCTCTTGCGGCTCTTCTGCTTCGGCTCCTCACCTTTAGCCGCTCCAGCGGCGGCCGCTGCTGCTGCAGCTGTGGCGGCGGCATTCAACAGATTCATGTTCGGCTTCACCGTTCCCTTCTTCTGTGTGGCCGGCTGCTGTGGAGTGGCCTGCGTGATGTTATTATTGGTAGCGCCTGCTCCAGCTGCTGCTGCTGCTCCACCGGTCGACAGATTGTTAGCCGGCGTGGCCGGCGTTTCGTCCAGGAAGAGCGGATTCTTTACCTCCATTTCGCCGGTGGGCGCCAAACCGGGGCACTCGTACACAGTGTAGTCGCCCTCCTCGTTGTCATCGTCGCTCTCCACGTCCGAGAGGCTGCAGCTGCCATCAGTGGCCTGGCAGTTCTCCATGGCGATGATCTGCTGCTTCTGGTGCTGATAGTGGTACATCTGGGCGCTCTGGGCCAGCTTCCGGTCGCCGGATGGCGAGACATCCTTGTTGGGGCCCGTCACCCCGTACGCGGGATATTCCACATCCGCCGCCGCTTTGTGGCGATTGTGGAACCTGTAAGGCACATCAAAATTACCATCTGGAATGGTAACACATCAAAGGATGTTAGGGTTACTTACCAAGTCACGCCCAAAGCCAGCAGTCCAACGGTCACCGCCGCACTCACGCCCGCTATCAGGGCCACTATGTACACTCCCATCTCGCTATTCATCCCCAGGTGCTGGCGCAGCACGATCTGCTCCTGGTTGGCCACGCCATCGTTGACCAGTGTTAGATGCGGGGACTTGCTCTGCTTTTGCAGCTTGTTAATCAAGGCGTTGAGTTCCTGCGGCGTTTGGTCCTTGGCCTGGGGAAGATTCACTCCAGCCACGGCCGCAGCAGCTACGGACTGGGGATTAATGCGATGAAAGTTGGCATTGGCCACATCCAGCAGCTTCGGTGGCTCTACGGGCACGGGGGCCGGTACTGGTGTCTCAATCTTGGTCTTACTGGAGGCAGTGGCTACCTCGGTAGTGGGCTCTATCGGAGCATACTCTTCGTAGTCTTCCAAAGCGCGGGAATCGAGCTCGCCCGAAGGATCGTTCGGGTTGTCAAAGAACCGAGCATCGTTGGGACCTACGGCGAAGGGAATACGATCGCGAAGAACGCTATTCCGGCCGGGAGACGACTTCGGCAGACTGGGTAACGGCGGCAGGTTGGGCAGACGGGGCAGATACAGCTGTGGCGGTTGCTGGACATCCGGCAGAGACTCTTGCGGACTGCCATAGCTGGCCTCCGCCTCCGCGTTGTCATACTGATCGTACTGCTGCTCCAGATTGTTGCCCCCATTGGCCTCGTAGTCCTCCTCCTGCTCGCGCCGCACCGCCAGCTCCTGCTGCCGTTGGCGGTAGCGTTCCCTCTCGAGCAGCTGCCGCTGGCGGTCCATCTTCAGGTTGATCTCGTGCAGCTGCTGGTCAAACTGCTGCTGCAGCCGCCGGCGGGCATACTGCTCCATCATCTGCGCCAGAAAGGCGTACTCCTGCTCGCTCTGCGGGTCCATCACCGGTGCCTGGATGGGCCTGCGGCGCAGTCCTGCGAAAAGGGAAAGCGGTTTGATTAGTGGGGCGCGGCGGGCAAGGTGATTATGTTAATGTTAATGTGGAGGCCTGCGTGTCAGCGCAAGGCTAGGGGAAAATGTTAAGAAAAACAGAAGGCAAGGACCGAAAGGTCGAAAATAGCGCAACACGAAGGTCTGACCCATACCCTCTACCTCCACCCTCTGCGAGTTCCAGAAAGGATTCGATTCGAAATAGACAAACAAAAGTCCGTTTTTATTGCCGGAGAGGTTAAAAATAGACCAATTACACACGCGCCCCGAGAGTGGGCATTGGTGTGAGGGAGACCACCATACAGACGCGGGCCGAACGAAGCCTGTGACGTGCTTCCGAAACTTTATCGCCATCAAATGTTGTTGTTGCCTTTATTTTTGGTTTGGTTTCCATTGTTGCGCTCAAATCAAGAAAGTTATATAGCGTTGCTATAACATAGTGCAGGGGCTGGCCTTAATACGCACTAATAGTGATTGGAAATCACCTGGGCAGGTGTCGAAAAGTATGATAAAACGGAAACTATAAATAGTCCTAAAATACAGTTTGTACGTCACTGGGAGTCCTTAAAGCAGAGCGTTTGGTGAAAGGTTTTTAATGCTAATTATGGAGATTGGAAATAAATTTTTCATTACAGTTTAATTGAAGGGGGATTAAGAAATATGCAAGACAAGTATCCTGTACCGAAATTTGGAGTTATATCAGTTGTAATAATAGGAATTAATAAGAGATTTTTCAATTTACAGTTATTTAAATGCTCTAAAGTTTTTAAGAGCTATGTACTAAACTATGGAACGTTAAGTATGTACATATTTCAAGTAGAGCTCAATACATCTTTTTAAGTCTCTCTTAAAGTTCGTTTTTAAATAGCTTAAGACTGCTGATGAACTTTATTTGCAAGTTTTCCTGTCGGATTTCCGCCTTGCAAATTTCCAGCTGCCAGTGGTTGTGCATGTGTGTGTGTATATACATACATTTCCTGCCTCTGTATGTGTTTGTGACGCTGCATTACACTTGAATTTTCGCCGAAGTGAAAGAGCGTGGGTGTTTTGGCTTGATTCGTGAATACCCCGCACACACCCCGACACGAAGGCAGGACATACCCTCGCTCAAGTATATACTATACAAGTATCTGGTGCAGGGGATACACAAAACGAGGTGGTAAACTCTGGCCTGCTGGCCCCGTCCCGTTTCGCCTCCTTCTCCTTCTGCTGCCTACTTCCTGCGCCATTCACCACGCACCCAAACTTAAAACTAACGGCTGGCTATGTGTGTGTGTGCGACTGAAGTGTGCTATTTTTAGGCTCACCTGGGTAAACGGACATTTCGCAGTGACCCAATATGCAGCAGAGCAGCGTTGCAGCCAGGGCGAAGCTAACGGTGATTTCCAGGCGAGCCGCCATCTTGCACTTGCCTTTTGCACTAGCGAAATTCGATTTTCTCCTCTATTCCTCTGTTTCTCTGTTGTCTCTTTTTGTGTTCTTTTTCTGCAGTTCGAAATTGGCTAACAATATTGCAGTGCCTCTGCCATATGGCCGGTTAATGGGACTGCTACACTTGGCTGATGCTTTTGGCCAAACGACGACGTCGTCGACGGGGTTTATTGATTTTCGACACCCACTCACACTTGCAAACACTCGTATACTCGATAGGACACACACACACACACACACACGCTCGGTGGCAGCTGCTGGTGGTTGCTCTTCGAACTTTTCGCGGCGTGGGCGTGCAATATTTCGAGCAATTACCGTTGCTTAACGCCACTTTTTCGACACTTTTCGAACGTTGACCGTTAGACGGCCGCACTTGGCACTGTCACCGGCTAGCGGAAATTCAAAATGTTGCACTTTTCTCTCAGATTGCAGGCGAAAAGGCTGCGGACATATGGGCATATGGAGCTGGGGATATTTGGGGGGATTCGACCTCCTGATTCCTGGGCCTGCGTTGCTGTGCCGTCGACGTATACCGTTATACTGAAGAAACTGAATGAGCCTGGCGGCGGCGGCGGCGGCAACACGAAGCGACACGACGCGACAAGACACGAAGAGAAGAAGCAGAAGCTGTGACGCAAATGTTAGGTCCGCCCCCGCGCTGTTAAATGTTGCGGGCAGCTTTTGAGGGCCAGAACGGCGGGCACCGAAGGAGGCGCCTGCGCTCACTGGTCGGGGAAAGCTCAGCACGTCCCATGGTTCTTTGAGTAAACACGGTCGCATTCATAAAGAGCCGAAGTCGAGTCTCGGGTAGCTAGCAGGTGGCTGCCACTCACAAGTCCCCGACCCCAAGGATCTCTCGTCCCACTCCTATGGAGCTGCCTTCCCTTTCCCGCAGCTTTTTAGCTTGGGATAGGGCGCGCTTTATTTTTATCAATGAATTTGCAGCAGTTGAGCTTTTGCCCAGTGAAAGATGGTTAGGTGGAGGTGGGCTCTTCCTAATTGCAGGAAAGGATCTTCAATGGCGGCCACCTGAAGCGACGAAGACGAGATCAGAAAATTAACTAGTTAACTTCAAAGTATACAAATTCAGTTATTTAGATAAATTTTGCAATAGGGTCTAAATAAATGTGCATT
This sequence comes from Drosophila punjabiensis, assembly GCA_008042585.1. NCBI lineage: Eukaryota > Metazoa > Arthropoda > Insecta > Diptera > Drosophilidae > Drosophila > Drosophila punjabiensis. The sequence continues at coordinate 142,982 of VNJR01006013.1, read as the reverse complement.
ACTTTAAATGATAAGTTTAAAGAACAATTATAAATGTTTTAATTAAAGGGCTCAAAAAATAAAACTAACAGGAGTTATCTCCTTTCTCTTTCAGAGCTTACCCATTCATGAAAAGCCTGCCAAAAGCCATTAAAACCGGAAGCTTAAAGCAGGACTTAAAGCTTTAAAAAGCCTATCCGAGTCCTGAACCAAACAGAAACTTGGGTCTATATATCGAAGACATATTTACTAATACTAATTCCATTATATTTCCGTAAACTAAAGTCAGGATAAAACATATTTTTAATGAAAACCCTAATTTACCGTTATTAACAAAACATTACGCTACTTGGTATTTTTTTTAGTAATACACCAAAACAGGTATATTTCATTTCCTGAGTACAGCCACACTCAGAAAACGAACTAGTTCACACAAAACTACGAACTACACATCTGTGAGTCATTTTGAGAGGCGACAAAGGAGAAATAAACAAACACAATGGCCACCTTAAAGGGTAATTATGCAAAGCCCTCTTGAGGCGCAATTAACGATCACTTCTTCGTCTATTCTTGCACTCACCTGGAATCCGCATCGCCCTGTTTCACCTGTTCCGGCATCGACATGCAGCGTAAGTCTGGGGCCCACCCCCGCCTCTGGACGATTTGTAAATGAGTTTTCCTTTCGCGAACAGCCTCATCATCTGCGCATTCCTCACATGCATGGGCCTGACCTTCCTGATCTTGGCTTGCGCGGTGCCCACGCCCAAGATCTTCTATCCCTTCTTCGTGCTGCTCTTCTACGCACTGTCCGTGCTGCCGGTGTTCATAGCCAAGCGAAGTGTTCCCAATGGAGAGATTAACCCGAAGATGGAGTTCGCCCTTTTCCTCACCGCCGGCATGGTGCTGAGTGCCTTCGCCCTGCCCATTGTCCTCGCCCACACTTCGGTGGTGAGTATTCTAAGCATTAAGGCTGTAAATAGCTTCTAATTCCTCGAATTTCAAACCCAGATCACCTGGACAGCGGGCACATTGACGATACTTAGTAACCTCATTAATTACGGCACCATCTTGGGCTATGCCCTGCGTGATGAAGAGCCCTACGGCAGCATGTTCTAAAGGATCGCAAGTCAAGTAGCCGCTTAACCGGAAACCTGGCTACATTTTGCAGTCATTTCAGCCAATCTCATATTATCAGTGTATCCAGATAACATAACGCAAGCGAAATCATAAAAAAATAATATTTATAAATATAATAATCACATCAATAAACACTGGCAACAGATTTGTAGAGGCAAAAGTCAAAGACTTCCATTGGAGTTTCTTGTTCGAAACGCAGCGTAGAATAATAACGTGCTCAATACACATGTTCTTGTCTGTTGGGTTGGGTGTGTGGGTTTACAGGATACCATCAAGGATCGTCAAAAAACCCCAAATCTATGGGAAAAACTCCAAATCTAATGGGAAAACTCCTGATCAGGACACTTTGGTAATAATATTAGTTCAGTTCTGGTTCCGGTTCATTTGCTAGTTCGATAGCGGAACCTCTCTCCGATAGCAATTGGTTTCCAAGGGCGTATCCAGAAGAGGGTTCTACGCATTTTTAAACTAGTTTTACAATGAAAATTGGGAAATATAATTAATAATATATATTAATATAATATAATAATTTTCCCCTAACTTAAAATTTTCCCTATTCCGGCTACGTCCATGTCCGGCTGCCCACTTCGATGACGGAAACACGTCCTTTGACAGATTAGGTGGTAGAATTCGTAATTAAATTGTAAATTGTAATGGAAAAGGAGATAAAAAAGGAGGAACTTACGGAGATTCCTTCGGGGAGTCCCCGTGGCACCGGAGGCGACACACTGCAGCAGGACAACTATGGAGAGGAGCAGTTGCTGACCGAGGAGGAGATACTGACCGAGGAGGAGCTAGAATTTGAGGAAATCTGTGACCAGGAATCTGTGAAATCTGTGGACACTAATGTGACCCTCACGCAGGCAAGCACTGCACGTAACTTGCCCTTCGGTAATGCTCCGATGCGCAAGTATCCTTTCAAGCTGAAGCACAACGAATCCGGGTGAGTCTGCGCATTCGATTCACCAAAATCCTTTACTGACGCAGTTCGCTTTGCCCAGGAACATACTCACCATCCACCATACGGTCAAGGAGGCAGGTCAGCAGCTGCGCATCCAGATCGGCGCCTGCTGCTTTAACGAGCTGAGCAACAAGCTGGTCGTCATTGACAAGCGGTAAGGATATTCATGAGGATCTGGAGTTCTTATAAATCTTTATCCCCCTTTTCCAGTGGCAATGTATTTGTCTTTGACTTTGTGAGCAAACGCTACTGGCGGCTGGGCCTCCGCATACCCAAGGCCAGGCTCATACGACCGTCACCGCGGCACAGAAGCGACTACATAGTGGGGAACAAGCTGGGCCACATTTTCATTGTTGATGTGGACAACTCAATTCTGGGCAGCCACGGTGAGGTGGGCAATGCGCCGCCCGATGAGATCACGTTCGGCAATCGAGTGCGGAATCCCCGCGCCGCCAATGTCCTGATGCGCTTCGGTCGCGAGGCTCTCCTGGTCAATCTTCAGTCGCTGCAGGTCTCCCATCAGCTGGACTTTGACGAGTCGCGCTACACGCTCAAGTTCGCCGCCTTCTTGCCCAACTCGGATCAGTTTTTCATCGGTTTCTCCAACGACTCGCTGCATGTTTGGTCCTCGCTTACCCTCAGCACTCTCCGGATGGCGCAGCCCATTAAGGCCAGGAACCGCAGGCTACGACTGCTGCCGGCAGGGGAGTCCGTGCCGGAGATCTCTCTGCGTGGCTCCGATGATAGCGAAGTGGAGGATGATCTAACGTTCGACTGCCAGGACCATGACTTTGCCGATGGCCAGCTGCTGAGCTATTGCTTCACCCCAGACGGCAACAAGATGTGTCTGAGCACCGTCGACGGCTACCTGCTGCTGCTGAGCACGGCGTCCTTCGACCTGGAGAAGATCTACCGCCTCACGGACTTGGTGCTCCGCCAATTTGCCTTTCTCAGCCAGCCCAAAGAGCGCGTGGTGTTCGGGATCACGGGTCGGAATCAGGCCGTCATGCTGGACTTGGCCAATACGGACCACAAGCTGATCGTGCAGCGATCGAATGCCATTAGTCTGAGTCTGAGCAGAGATGGCAAGCTGCTGAGTATAACCTCAGGCGGCGGGGAGGTCAATGTGTGGTCCACTTGCCGCCTGTTCAACGGCTTGCAGGTGCAAACCCGTTGCCTTAACCACATAAGGACTACGATCTTAAAGCATCCGGCGCCTCTGCCCCTGCCGCTGGTCTCCTCCAGTGGCAGCAGCGGATGCATGAACCCGGAGTTGCGCCGCCTCCTCAAGCCAGAACGGCTACGGGGCATGCTCAAGGAGTACGGCTGCTATCCGGAGAAGTACAGGTTCCTGATCTGGACGTCTCTCATGGATCTGCCCTGCAATGGTTCGCAGTTTCAGGCACTCTTGAAGTTGGGCCTGCCGCTAGTGGTTCGGAATAAAGCCAGAAAGCTAAAGATTCGCAACGAGGCGCAGCGCCGATCTGTGATAAAGATCTGGAGCTGCCTGGCGCAGTGGTGCAAGGTGCTGGCCCACGCCGACTTCATGCCGCACTTGATCTATCCCTTTGTAAGGCAGCTGCCCAAGAACGGTCTGGTCTCATTCGAGGTGTTGGCCACTCTTGTACTGAACCACTTTCAGCTGTGGTTCGAATTTCATCCTTTGCCGCCCGCCAACTACCTGGCCATGTGCGAGAATCTCTTGCAGCACCTGGACGAGCGTTTGTGCAAGTTCTACAAGTCGCAGGAGGTGCTGCCCAAGGACTATGCCTGGCCGCTGCTAAGCACTGCCTTCGCCGAGGTCCTGGAGGAGCAACAGTGGCTGGTGCTGTGGGACAACATTGTCTCGGAGCCGCCCTGGTTTCCCATCTTTCTGGTGGTGGCTTACAGTCTGGTCAATCGTGAGATTATCATACGTCTGCCCGACCAACGATCCGTGCTTTCGTTTTTTCATGACCAGAATCCTTTGGACATCGGTAAGCTGCTGTCCAAGGCCCGCAGGCTGATGGCCAGGTGCGAGATGGCGCTGCATCCGCAGCGTTTCATGCAACCCTTCGAGGCCATTCCAAAGGGCGTGTATCCAAAGTTCCTCAAGTATCCCAGCGAGTGGATCGATCAGCAGGAGGAGCAGGCCATCTCCTTGTTGAAGCACAACCAGGAGATTGACGCCCGCATCCGGCACCTTGAGCTGGAGGAGGTTCATATCATGGAGCGCCTGGAGAACGGCCTCAAGCAGGAGGAGCATACGCGGCGTCTTAAGGAGATGGAGAAGCTCTACCAGGACACAATACATCGCGAAGAGGAGCGCATCACGTGCCAGCGCAAGATGCTCCTCACCTACCAGATGGAGGTGCGTCACCGCAAGAGCGAGGTAATCAGCAAGCTGCAGCAGTCCGAGCAGCGACGGAAGGTCATAGAGATGGAGAAGGACATTGGTCTGCTCATGCACAGCATCGAGCGTGAGCGTCGACGGAACAACCAGCAGATGCAGCTGGCCGAAGACGAGATACGCAATCAGGAGATTGAGCTCCTCGCACAGCGCTACTATTCCGAGTCCGGTGGTGCTCCATTGGCCCAAAAGTACTACGATAATATACAGAAACTGTGCCGGCAGCGAAATCAGTTGCAGGAGGATCTTCGAGAGGTGAGCTGAGGGAGGTTTCTTTCCTCTACGAGTCATAGTAACATCCTTTTCCCTCTGTAGATGACTGCGGAGCAGCTGCGCACGCCCAAAACTAGTGCAGGGACAACATTTTATCCCCAACTAGCGGACATTGAGAGCTCCATACTGGACATCCAGCGCGAGTTCACAGACATTGTTAGCTCAGAGACGACACTGCCGACCAGCAAGGGACGCAAGGACATTGTCTCATAATCTTAATTAGCATAACAAATGGCGGCCTTAAGGTACAAATCAATATCTAAGCTAGGAATATTTACATGGCAACGCGAAAATAAATTAATAAAGGCATCTTCTTGGTCTTCTCACTTCCTGTCCGCGGGCGAAGGCACTAGCATATTGGGCACATTGATGAGCAAATGGATGCTGGAGGGTGGAATCTGCAGCTGGTTGGTCATCACTGGAAGAATTTAGCAGGAATTTAGACAGGAGTTAGTTAACTAAGACTCTAAACTCACCACCAGCTAGGCTGCTCTGACACTTGTGCTGTTGCAGCTCTCTTTCTAGGCGGGCGATCCTCTCCAGCAGCTCCCGGTTCTCCTGCTGCAGCTGGGCATTCTGCTGGCGCAGCTCCTTGTGCTCGTTGCGCATTTTGTCGCGGTATCGACTGGCGGCTGCCCGCCGCCTCTCCATGCAGTCCTCGTCCCGACTTCTATCCTTTGGCTTCGTCGGCTTCGAGGGGGCCGAGAAGTTGCGTCTGTTGCTGTTGTTATTATTGCTGTGCAAGATGGCCTTGAGGCGTTCCTTGATGGGCAGTTGGGAAGTTGGGGTCAGGCTAGCGCTGCTCGGCTCTGGTGCCGGTAGCGGGGGATTGCACGAGACCAGAATGGGTTCTGGCCGCTTGCTGGCTCCGCCAGATGACCTTGAACTAGGCTTGGGCAGGATGTAGGGGCGACTGCTGCTGCTGCTGCTGTTAGTTGCGGTTTTGCTGCGCTGTAAGTCTGCGGGCGGCAGGGAATTGATTGACTGCGCCGGCAGCACCCAAGTGATGACCTGCGGTTGGATTAGCTGCAGTGGCGGTGGCTCGGGTGGCCCGGGCTCTGCCTCCAGCCGCTGTTCGCTGGTGGTGCTGCCGCCTCCCGTGCTGGCCAGTAGTTGCTCCACGTCTACGTTGCTGCAGCTGTCGCTGCGTGTGACCCCCGAGTTGCCAGGCGCTGGCGCCTCCATGGGGTACACCTGGGGCGTGTGCAGGGATTCGCCTTCGGCCGGAGGCGCCTCCGGGCGACTGGGAGTGCTGCCGCTGACATTCTGCTCCGCTGCCCGCTGGAAACCGATGTCAAAGGGATTCACATGCTGCAGGTCCTCGAACAGGCCCACCTCATCGCAGTTCTTGATCAGGCGCGTCGGCGTGGGCGTCTGGTCGGCGGCGAAGAGGTTCTCCGACTTCTGGCCCAGCGACAGATCCAACGATCCAGGTTTCACCTGTTGCCCGAAACTGGGAAAGCAGGAGACATCGCCCTCGGCAGCCTTTGGCTCGAAGTCTGCAAAGGAGACAGTGGCCAGGTCCGGCATGCCGGCGGGGGTGTCGTCCATGGCGAGGCAGTTACATTAAAAACAATGTAATAACAAAAATATTATCTGAGAGCTATAAACAATGTGCCAGTGTGGCTGCTTAAGTTTTAAGCAAAAAGCCCGCTAAATCGATACTTCGCACTGCTCTATTAATAGTGGTGGTAGCGTGAGGCGATTGTTGCTAAGGGTGGAGCGCACAGTGGTTGCGCCCATAGGCCAATAATAAAAAATAAAACCGATCAAGAAATAATTTAATAACAATTTAATTTACATAGTTTTTCTCTAAAAATGTCCAATCTTTCAATTTGCAAGACATGTTTCGGTGAAAGCCTATCAGTAATTTCAAAAAAATAAAATCAAAATCATGAACACAGCGCATCTTGTGAAATACATATTTCGAAGCAAAGGCTCACTTCAAATCGGTCTGGTAATTGGTGAACTTTATAAATTTAAATAATTCAATTAATTTACTAATTAACACAAACTTGATTTAAGTATTTTGTGAAAAATGTTTTGTAAAACCCATTTTTTGTTTGTCTTAATTTTTTTTGCCTAAAGTTTTAAATGTGTTTTTTACACTAAATGTTAAACTAAAAACCGATTGTTTCTATGACATCTATATGCTATAGTTCTTCGACTTTTATTAAATCTAATAAAAATACATAAACTGTACCAAACACGTAGTATGTGATTTTGGTTAAAATATCTTGAAAACAAAAAAGTTGTTCATACTAAATTTGGATTTTTACCGATCTTTCCTATAAAAAATGTTTATAAAATCTCTTCTAACATTACCTTTAATTTTTAAGGATTTATTAGGTCATTAAAAATAATAGTTTTTTATATATTTTATTTATTTATCAAAAATAATATTTATTTATTTTTAATGTAGGTCCCGTTTGCAAAAATCACAAAATATCGATATCAATTTGCAGACCCCTAACAATTTATCGCCTCGCTGCCACCCCTATTGACCTGTCAAAATACCAAAATTTTCATTCGGGGCTTGGAATCGATTGAAAATATGTCTGCCATCCTAAATCACGCAATTCGTCGCCAATTTGGCGCTACTGCCGCCAGGAATATGTCCGGCACCGCCGCCACTGCCGGCGAGCATTCCGGTAAGTGTCCTTTCTGGAGTCCCATTGCCCCATTTGCCCGGATTTTGTAAGGTTAAGGTTATGTAATTTGGGCTGTTGGACAAGAATCCTCCTCAGGGAACATTTGACTTATGCTTTCGTTCCGTCCTTGCAGGTGGCTACAAGGTGTGGAAACGCCTGTCCTTCTTCGTGGCCGTTCCAGCCGTTGGCCTGTGCATGCTGAACGCCTACCTGAAGCACCAGGAGGAGCACGACCATCCCCGTCCGGAGTTTGTCAAGTACGATTATCTGCGTCGCCGCGAGAAGCGCTTCCCCTGGGGCGAGGGCAACAAGAGCCTGTTCCACAATCCCCATGTCAACCCTCTGCCCGATGGCTATGAGCACTAGAGATGGATGCTGGCCACAGATTCCGTTGAGGGGGAATGCAGCAGTTGTCCCACCCGGGACTCCAGTATGTAATCGTTATTGTAAAACACAACTTTAGGCGGAAATACACAGAAACACAACTACAGTAAAACCAAAACAGAAGACACTTCTTCGGTTGGCGCTTGAATAAAGATCGAAATCAGGTGTAAGTGAATGATACAAAGGTGCAAAGATGTCAAAGAAGAAACTTCGTAGCCTTTGAGTACATAAACTTTATTATGTATGATAAATCAGGGTTAAAATAATCTCATCTAAGCTTATTTAGCGGACTTTTTGTTCGTTATCTTGCCGGAAATGGTCAGAAAGCGTCCTTCCTTGTGGGGCGGCGACTTGGCTTCCTTCTTGACATTCAGTGCCTTTGGTGATATCTTTGAAATATTCCCCGTTTTGTCCTGACTGCGAGTCTGTCGCTTTCCTGCTGTAGATTCCTTTGAAACTTTCCTTTGCTTTGCCGGTGGAGGGGGTTCATAGGAACCATCGCTATCATCCAAATGATCATCATCCAGAGCTTCGTCTTCCAAGTACTCCGTTATGAACTCCTCCTCTGGCTTTATCTGCACCACATCGTACTGTTCTCCGAGTTCTTCTTCCACCTCGAATCCCTCCTCAACGCTTTCAGCTCCGATTCCCTCAATTTCTTCGTTCTGATAGGGCATCATATCCACCACATGATCATCTTCTATGTGCGTCCGCAGACGGGCTTCGCTCAAGAAGATGTGATCGCAGAACTCGCAGGCGAAACGCTCGTTCTTGTGCTGCGCCATGTGAGCCTCGACCTCTTCGGCACAGTCGATAGTCTCGCGGCACAGTGGACACTTTAGTGTCTCCTGGGCATGGCTTAGAGAGTGCTCCAGCAGCAGGTCATAGCTGGTGTACGTTTCCTTGCACTCGCTGCACACAAACGAGGCTTCCGAGGCGCCCTGCTTGTGCATTCGCAGATGCCGCGACAGATGATGCGATAAAATGTACGACTTGGAGCAGTATTTGCAGGGATACGCCCGCTTGCCGGCATGGGCAACCAGGTGACGAGCCAACTTGCTGGAAGTGGGGAACGAGCGACTGCAGTGCTGGCAGGGGAAGGGGAGATTGGTCTGGTGGATCACCTGAAAGAGAAGGGATTTAAGATCCATTTGGTCATGAATTTACTTCCTCCACTTACCTCATGTCGCTCCAATCCCTGCTTAAACGCAAACGACTTGCTGCAGACGCCGCAATGGAAGGGCCGCTTCTTGGTGTGACGCTCCGCGTGCGTCTCCATCTCCTGGCGCGATATAAACGGCTTCTCGCAGAAAACGCATATAAACTTCGGGATGTCCGTGTGCGTGCGTTCGTGCCGATGGAGCAGGGCCTTCCGAGTGAAGGCCTTGGAGCACACAGTGCACTGGAACGGCCGCTCGCCGGTGTGCACGAAGGTGTGCTTCTGCAGATCGTATTTGCTAAAGAAACTCCTCTCGCACTCCGAGCACTGAAAGCTGCGCTCACGCTTATGGTTCACCATATGAATGTCGAGCAACTGCTGCAGTGGGAAGGATCGATCGCAATCGGGACACGGAAACACATTGGTGGCCACCTTTTCGGCGTTCTTGATTAAATCATCGGGCGACAAGATCTTTCCAGGCTCCAGAATCTCCGTCACAATGGCCACATTGCCGCTCTCGTCCCGCTGAACCTGCGGCGTGGCGATGCGAGGCTCAATGGGAGCAGCGGGTCCCTTATTGAGGATACGAATCGAGGACTTGTTCAGCACTTTGGGCTTGCTGGGTGAGCTCTTCACCGGTGGCTGCTGCTGCTGCTCTACTTCATCCTTCAGCTCATTGGCCATATCCTCCAGCATGCTGTGCACATCGTCCATCGTCAAGTCCTGATTGTTCTCCACCTTCAGCTCATAGGCCTGGGCTTTGCGTCCAACTGAGGCACCAGAGGCGGTAGCATTTTTATTCAGCAAACTTGTCTCCAGCACCTGGACATTCTCGATGATGGCCTTGTTCGATTTGGCCAAAGTATTGAGCAGCTTCTTGGGCTTCTCTTCGGGTGTTGTAACTGTGGTGACCTTTTTGGGAGGAGCTGTTTGATTGGATATCATGGGAGCCCGGGGTTTCTCCAAAGGCGCGGGCCAGGTCCCCGTCAAGGGATATTGACGGATGAGCGTCTCAGCCCGCTTGCACATCTGCTTGAAGCGGTAGCAGTGCTCGAAGAGGAGACGGCAGTCCAGGCAGATATATGCAGGCATTCCGTCGCCATCGTAAACCTGTAGAGGGATAAAATAGAAAATTTGTTTGTTTAAAATTTTAAGTTTATAATGATTCTCTTTTATTATTAAAAGCCTAAAAAACATTAAAATTACTAACAGTTTTCTTTGCGTAAAACAGTTACGTTTTTGATAACTGCATTACGTGATTTATAATGTTTTTCTTTTATTATTAAATTTCTAAAAGCATTAAAATTACTAACGGTTTTTTTTGCGTAAAACAGTTACGTTTATAGGTTTTTTCTTTTATTATAAAATTCCTAAAAACATAAAAATTAGTAACGGTTTTAGTTGCGTAAACAGTTACGTTTTTGATAACTGCATTACGTCATTTATAATGCTTTTCTTTTATTATTAAATTCTTAAAAACATAAATTTTACTAACGGTTTTCTTTGCGTAAAACAGTCACGTTAATGAAAACTTCATTACGTCGTTCGATTACGTTCTTGTTCTAAGCCAGTGTGACCAGCTTCTAGAAAGGGAAGAACCACTCTTTCCCCGACCAAATTTTGCGTTAAAAACGAAAATCACGGCAGTCACACTGCCTGTATCAGTTGGCGGCAAGTGCATACACACAACTACAGATGCAGTTTGTTTTCGTGAACACACACGCTTAACCTCCGTTAATTTGATTGATTAAACACGGCGGCGCCATAAAAGGACATTTTGGAAATTTGCTAGTTCAACAAAAAAGCTGCAAAAACAGCTGTGCTGTGCAAGTTTAGACAACTTTTTTGGTGAAAGAACCAGAACCCCAAAGTACAAAACAAATGCCAAAAGGGCGCAACAACTGAAGAAGGAGAAGGAGAGAAACACAAGAAGAAGGCAGAGCCGAACAAAAGGCAGAGCGCGGCGGGCGCGCACAAGGAGAAAAATACAAAACAATCAAAACAAGAGGAGAGAGACGACGGGCGAGACCAGACCCTCGCGAAAAAGAGGGACGGGGACGAGACACAAAATGACGGACGAGTGTATAACCAGAAACTACAATGTTCTCAGCTCGAACGGAGCGGGAAATCGGAGCAGCAGCAGCATTATAGCTGATAGTATCGATGCCAAGGGCTGTACGGCGGAGCCGCTGGTTGTTGCTGCTGGTGTTGGTGGTGGTGCAATTGCAGCGAGGTAAGTGTGTCCATGCTCTCTCTCCGGCTCTTTCTCTCTCTCTCTCACTCTCTTTGCGTGTGTATGTGTGTGTGCCTGTCTGCCCTTATCAGTGTTGTTGTTCTTGTTTCCATGCTGGAAAAGGAGTTGAGAGATGCTGGAATGGAGTTTTGGTTGGAAAATCCAGTTTTTAAAACGCATTTTTAGAACTATTTCGGGAAAACCCATTTCTTTCTTGTATTTTGTTGGAAAATTTAGTTCTTAACACGCATTTTAAGAACTATTTCGGGAAAGCCCATTTCTTTTTTGCAATTCCTTATCGAGCTATGATTTTTGCTGCCCAAAACAGAATTATCTTATCAGTAGCACGAAATTATTTCCTATATTTCGATCATTTATTGATCATCCAATGGAATCTAATCTCTTTTGATAAATAACCAAGGTTTTCTTATAACAAACTTGACTTTATAAAGTATTAGTTATTCTTTTAATTCAAACCATAAATCATACTTTATAATTAAATTTATAACACTGCGTAGTTTACTCTTTATATAAAGAAATACTTGCATTAACTGTCTTAAGAGCATTTACGACCCACTTTCTTATCTAAGAAGTTCTCTTTAATAACTAAAGATATTTGAAATATCAAAGAAAATAATAAGGTCATATTTCCGGCTATTTAAATGAGTAAATAAATTTACAAATAACACTTTTAAAGATGTTTCCATGATTCGTTTGATATATTAATAGTTAAATCATAATCCCAAAGCTTCCTATAACTCAAAAACTCTATAAAATCAAAGAAGTAACGACTGTCAACTGGTTCCAAACCTTATAAAGTTCCCTTTTGATTGGTCACAGAGCCCTCTTTGAGCTCTTAAAGCCCGCCTTAGTCATGAAAAAGTACTCGTAACAATCAATAATAGGATTTATTTAATTGTTGCAATCGAAAAAGAGCCCTGCAAGCGTTTTCTTATCGTAAAAAACTACTCTTTTGTTTGATTTTGCTTATGCAAAGCTTACAAAAATGACGATTAATCATAGCTAATTTTGGTCAGAGACCTTATCTTATCTAATCATGCCGACCAAATGGCTAGCAAATCGAATCTACTTAACTTTCTATTGACTTTACTTTTGTGATCTTTTCCCCGCAGTGCCGCCGCCGTTTTGCCGGCCAACAAGTTTGTGGCCCGAATGCCCGTAGAGCGATATGCCAGCGAATACAACATGAATCACAAGAATCGCGGTTTGGCCCTCATCTTCAACCACGAGTTCTTTGACATTCCCTCGCTAAAGGCTCGCACTGGCACTAATGTGGATGCCCAGGAGCTGAGCAAGACGTTTGAGGGACTGGGCTTTAAGGTGGCCGTGCACAAGGACTGCAAGTTGCGGGACATTCTCAAGCAGATCGAGAAGGCCGCCGTGCAGGATCACACGGACAACGACTGCCTGGCTGTGGCCATTCTATCGCACGGTGAACATGGTTATCTGTACGCCAAGGATGTGCAGTACAAGCTGGATAATATCTGGCACTACTTTACCGCCGCCTTTTGTCCCACGTTGGCGGGCAAGCCAAAGCTGTTCTTCATACAGGCCTGCCAAGGGGACCGCTTGGACGGCGGCATGATGCTGGAGAAGTGCGTGACTGAGACGGATGGCGAGTCCTCCATGAGCTACAAAATACCAATACACGCTGACTTTCTCTTCTCCTACTCCACGATTCCGGGTGAGATAACTAATCAGGGATTTTTTAGAGGAGCTTTTCTAACAGTTTCAGTATTAATTTTCAGGTTACTACTCCTGGCGCAACATCAACAACGGCTCCTGGTACATGCAGTCGCTGATCCAAGAGCTAAACACAAATGGCAAAAAGTACGACCTGCTCACACTGCTCACATTCGTTAACCAGCGTGTGGCCATAGACTTTGAGTCGAACGTGCCTGCTACACCGATGATGGATCGCCAGAAGCAAATACCATGCCTCACCTCCATGCTGACGCGCATACTGCGCTTCACCGACAAGCCCAATGGCAACAAGGCTGGCTAAATGCTTGATCTCTTTCTCGGTTGTAACTCAGGTTGAGCTTTTACTCAATGCCCCCGCAATCATCATTTGGATTCCAATTCACTTCAAGTTTAGTTTTTAAAGGCTTGCAATTATCCCGAAGGATATGATGAGCTTCATGACCGACTTCCATTTATCATTTCCCCCATTCAAGCCTTATCGTTGACGAAATTCGCTTACACACTTAAATGTACGACTTGCCCTAGTTATAAGCAACAATTGCCAATCGGCAAACCCACAAATTTTAGAGATTAGAGTTTACAATGAAGATTTATACATACAAAAAGCAATCATATATTATATATATTTGATATGAACACGAATAAAAATGAAATATGCATAAAATTAAAGAGATTTGTAATGTAAAATGTGAAGTAAATAGGTAAATAGACCCAAAATCTTGATAATTACATTATTTATTTACTTTTTATTTCCCGCCAAAAAAGAGTAAAGAAAAAAATCAAATCAGCTGTTGAGATACCAGCCCAAACAGCTGACTCTACGTATGTGTGTGTGTGTGTGTGTGCGTGCCTGTGGGTACAGTTGTCACGGCGACTGATTGAAATGGGTTTTTCGCACACTTTTCCCCCCTTTGGGAAACTCCCCTGAAAAACTGACTAAGCCGCAAGGACACGAGTGGGGATCCTTCAGCGGGGTTTCCCCCTTTGAAACAGGGAAACACACAACCGAGATGAACTTAGCCGAGACGCAACGCACACAGTGGGTTCAAAAACCTGAGAGGAGGCCGCTACCTGAGGCTCTACCGACTTAGCCAAGTTCTGTGCGGGCAGCGGGTGGCGCGGTTTGTTTTAGTTTTTAGTGCAATTTAGAACCTTATCGCTTACCTCGATCGCCGTTATGGCCATTATCTGCAGCGGCAGATTGGCGCTTGTTTTGATGCGCGTGTTTTCCACGAAAATCGAGGCCAGCTTCTGTTCCGACAGGCAGAAGCGGCAGACCTTCTTAACGCCCAGCGATGCCTCGCGAGCCGCTGCACTTTGAGCCATCTCAACAGGTAGCAATAAGACTGATGGTTAATTAATAAACACTTTAAAATAACTAAACACGATTGTATGGTTTAGAAATAAGAGCAGAAGAAAACAAATTCTGATTCGGCGTCTTTTCTTTTCACGAACCTAGCCAGCCTTGCCGGATAGTTGCAGCAAGCGCAAAGAGTTGCCAGACTTGAGAGTGTTAGTTATCGATAAATTATATAAACTGCTTGCACTGCTTTAATTTGCTTAAAAATTAAATTTTATTAAGACTTTAAATTTGGAAAAACTATTCATCCGAGTCCCTTAACCGCGCCTGCGTCTGTTCTCCTATGTCGTGGATGACATTCTGCTGGAGCAGCTCGTGGGCCTCGTATTTGAGGGACTCCTCGTACGCATACTGAATGCTGGTATCGTAAATCATCAACTTGCACTTGGCCAAAGCCAGAATGGAGTTCCTCAGCCGTGCAATCACTTCCCGTTCGCTACGCGGCACATGTTCGTTGAGGTTCTGGGCGAAGCCACCCTCGCCGCCCTCCTGCTCACTGCCCTTGGTGGGCGCTATCCAAATGTAGCCATTGTTCCCGAGAATCACAGAGGCGCCGCAGGGCAGATTGTGAAAGTGCATCTTGCGTCGCTTGACGAGGGCGGGAAAGACCTTGACCAGGATGCCCTGCGATAGTTTTCCATACTTTAAACTGCGTGTATAGAGGGAGAGGGTGCCCTCCTCAAAGATGTTCTAATGGGAAATATAATTATTTAAACAAAATTCCAAAGGAAATCTTAAAAACTTTATACCTGAACTTCCGCCGAGATGAGATCTCCTTCATCCAGGTATCTCCTCATCATCTGCTCATCCTCGGCAGATCTTCTTCTTAATTCCCCGCCTGGCAGATTCACCGAAGACAGCAGGAGCATGGAATCCAGTCGGGAATTCGTGTCCACGCGCCAGCGCTTCTGTTGGACTTCAATGACACGGGCCACCACCACATCCCCGATCTCGCCCACGTAGCGACTCTTGAGCGGACGCACTGAGATCAGCTTGTTGACCTTTTCAATCACACCGGCCACCGAGGCCTTGATGTCCTCGTCCTCCACGAAGGTTCCATGGCCGCGCATGAAGCCAGCTTCCGGCATGAGCACCTCGCCGGGTGTGTAGATGCGCGGCAAGTGCTCCGGATGGGCTGCCAAATCTCTCCAGTCTACCCGATCCAGGGCCAACTCTATCGTGGCATTTGTAGTCATTGCCGGGGGTTGGTTTAAGAGCAAAACTTAAAGTTTAATTGAATTTAAAAAAAAAGGTAAACGAGAAACAGCTGAGGCAACACGCGCGTTGGAAAACATGAGTGTGACCGCCGGTTTTTCTATAGATAAAGTTAAAAATTGCACAGGAAAAAAGCAATATAATGCAGCTGGGCACACTAATATTGCCAGATTTTCTTGTTTAGCGAATGCCCACTGTACTCTTCCACTGCAAAAACGCATCAGCTGTTATCTGTTGTGGAATTAATTGAATTTAAAAAAAAAAGGTAAACGAGAAACAGCTGGCGCAACACGCGCGTTGGAAAACATCAGTGTGCCTGCCCGCTATTCCATTGATAAAGCTGAAAATTGCTCTGGAAAAGTGCATAAGTGCAGCTGGTCACACTAATTTTGCTAGATTTTTCTTGTAACGAGTGCCCACTGTACTCTTGCACTGCAAAAACGAATCAGCTGTTATCTGTTGTGAAAAGTTGTTGTTGCTGCCGAGTGAAAAAAATTACAAAGTTATGAAAAACTGAGTAAATCACAAGGAAAATGGACCAACCCGATGACCATTTCCGCTACATACACAGCTCCTCGTTACACGAACGCGTTCAGATCAAGGTGTAAGTGTTTTTGCGATGGGAAATATCCTAAAAAAGTGTGAAAAACACATTTGTCTCTCTTCCAGTGGCACCCTCGAGGGCAAGAAACGCCAGCCGGATTATGAAAAGCTTTTGGATGACCCTATTCTACGCTTCTCGGGCCTGTACTCCGAGGAGCATCCCTCGTTCCAGGTGCGCCTGCAGGTGTTCAACCAGGGCAGACCCTACTGCCTCCCTGTGACCAGTTCGTACAAGTCCTTCGGCAAGCGTTGGAGCTGGAACGAGTGGGTGTCGCTCCCATTGCAATTCTCTGACTTGCCTCGCAGCGCCATGCTCGTGCTGACCATCTTGGACTGCTCGGGCGCTGGCCAAACAACAGTGATTGGTGGCACCTCCATTTCGATGTTTGGCAAGGATGGCATGTTCCGCCAAGGGATGTACGATCTGAGAGTGTGGCTGGGCGTCGAGGGCGATGGCAGCTTTCCCAGTCGTACGCCTGGCAAGGGCAAAGAGTCCTCCAAGTCGCAGATGCAGCGTTTGGGAAAACTGGCCAAGAAGCATCGCAATGGACAGGTGCAAAAGGTGGACTGGCTGGACAGGCTGACGTTCCGCGAAATTGAGGTGATCAACGAAAGGGAGAAGCGCATGTCGGATTATATGTTTCTTATGATTGAGTTTCCTGCCATTGTTGTGGATGATGCTTATAATGTGAGTGTCTGGAGGGGATTTTGAGGGAGTGGAGGAGCTTTATATATCTGTTTTTGTTCCTAGTACGCCGTGGTTTACTTTGAAGCTGAAGGAGATGTTAAATACAAGCTGCCAGCCAAGCCCAAGTTGGTTTCCGTGCCGGATTCGGAGATTCAAATGGTAGGAAGACTCTTAAATGCTAACTTTCAGCTGAATCGGAAGCTCTTAAACCTCTATTTCCTACAGGAAAACCTCGTAGAGAGAAAGCACCATCGCCTGGCCCGTTCGGAACGCTCTGGAATCTCTGACAGAGATGCCAAGCCCACAGCCAGGTAGAGCTTATAAACCCTACTTCCTTAACTTCCCCACTAACTTCTACCTCTCTCCTTAGCATTCGGGATCAGCTCCACACCATTGTGTACAGATATCCCCCCACCTATGTCCTAAGCAGCGAGGAGCAGGATCTGGTTTGGAAATTCCGCTTCTATTTATCCTCCCACAAAAAGGCTTTGACCAAGTTCCTCAAGTGCATCAACTGGAAGCTTGAGGATGAGGTTACCCAGGCCCTCTGGATGCTGGCCAATTGGGCGCCCATGGATGTGGAGGATGCCTTGGAGCTGCTGAGTCCCACATTCACGCATCCGCAAGTGCGAAAGTATGCTGTTAGTCGCCTGGCTCAAGCTCCCGACGAGGATCTCCTGTTGTACCTGCTCCAGCTGGTGCAGGCACTCAAGTACGAGGATCCTAGACACATTGTCCATCTGCATGGCTGCATCTTTCCCGAACGGGATGTGGTGCGCTCTATCCTAGATGACAATGGTTCCCTGTTGGACCAGAGCAGCCTCTCGGAGCTGAGTGCCGCCAGCAGTGGTCTCCATGCCTCTGTGATTCCAGCCAATCAGCGGGCAGCCAGTGTCCTGGCTGCCATCAAGAGTGACAAGTCAGTGAGTCCGGTTTCAGCGGGCGGCCAGGGATCTTCGGCAGCGCCAGGACCCTCGACTCCGGCCACTCCCGGCGGCAGTTCCCTGCCCTGCGACTCCAATTCCAATGCCTTGATGCTGGCCGAGGGCATTAGCTTTGGCAGTGTTCCGGCCAATCTCTGCACATTCCTCATCCAGCGCGCCTGCACGAATGCCACTTTGGCCAACTACTTCTACTGGTACCTGTCCATCGAGGTGGAGGAGGTGGAATCGGTGAGGAAGCAGGATGAGCGGGCACATGACATGTATGCCATGGTGCTTAAGATGTTCCTGAAGGTCTTGGAGAATGGTGAGTGAGGGGAAAGGGGAAGCTATATAAGATATAACTTATCTTTCTCCTTAGGCAACTTTAATCTACGGGGAATATTCTACAATCTCCGCAAGCAACGCCGCTTTATAGACGAACTGGTCAAGCTGGTTAAGCTGGTGGCCAAGGAGCCGGGCAATCGCAATAAGAAAACGGAAAAGTTCCAAAAACTGCTCTCGGAGCAGGACATGTTCAAGGTGAACTTTACCAACTTTGAGCCAATACCCTTTCCCTTGGATCCGGAGATTTACATCACCAAAATTGTGCCCATGCGCACGTCGCTGTTCAAGAGCGCCCTAATGCCAGCCAAGTGAGTTGTTGCCTTTACTTTCCACAGAAACTCTTCTTAAACTTCACTCCTCGATCTTCCTTAGACTCACCTTTGTCACCTCGATCGCTCAGCACGAGTATGCGGCCATTTTCAAGCATGGCGATGATCTGCGTCAGGATCAGCTTATACTGCAAATGATCACGTTGATGGACAAGCTGCTGCGGCGAGAGAACCTTGACCTTAAGCTAACTCCCTACAAGGTGCTGGCCACCAGCTCAAAGCATGGTTTCCTGCAGTATGTGGACTCCTGCACAGTGGCCGAGGTTTTGGCACGCGAGGGAAACATCCACAACTTCTTCCGGAAGCATCATCCCTGCGATAATGGTCCGTATGGCATTACGGCAGAGGTTATGGACACTTATATTAAGAGCTGTGCCGGTTATTGTGTGATTACTTACTTGCTGGGTGAGTCTCTGGCCTTTCCTTTTGTTGGATTCCCCTCTTTAATGCTCGTTTTTTAGGCGTTGGTGATCGTCATTTGGACAACTTGCTGCTGACCACCAATGGCAAGCTCTTCCACATCGATTTTGGTTATATTTTGGGCCGTGATCCCAAACCCATGCCGCCGCCCATGAAGCTCAGCAAGGAGATGGTGGAGGCAATGGGTGGCATTAGCTCGGAGCATCATCACGAGTTCCGCAAGCAATGCTATACGGCTTACCTGCATCTGCGTCGTCATGCCAATGTGATGCTCAATTTGTTCTCCTTAATGGTGGATGCCACCGTGCCGGATATTGCTTTGGAGCCGGATAAGGCGGTCAAGAAGGTGGAGGAGAACCTGCAGTTGGGCTTAACGGATGAGGAGGCTGTCCAGCATTTGCAGAATCTGCTGGATGTTAGTATAACGGCCGTTATGCCAGCGCTAGTGGAGCACATTCATCGTTTCACTCAGTACTGGCGGAAGTAATTAGGTTTTAGCTTTAACCGTAGGAGTAGCCTGTCTCTAACAAGTCTGTAATCCAGAATTTAAATGTATCTCTATATCAGCTTTGACTCGGAGAAGTTTCTAGTTTAGTTTTGTTCAAAGACTCGCCATGAAGGTGCGTTCCAAGAAGCCCGTTTGGTTCCTGTTCAAGGTGGTGGAGCTGATTGTCAGTGGGACCTGCTGCCTCGTCCACTGGAACTGTTACCATAATCATGGCATTCCGCACGTCTTCCTGCTGTGTGGCGCCTATGGTGGCTCCATAATCATGGGAATTCTATCACTAATTGGTTCCTTTTACGGCGAGAAACCCAAAATGAAGCATGAGGCAGCACATGCCGGAATTCTGGGATCCTTTCACGTGATCACCGTCTTTGGGCACATGCACATGGCCACCTGGAAGGAGTTCCACACCAGCGATTGGGTTAACTTCTTCAATTGCAGCCGGGACAATGCCATGGTGGCTTTGTATGCCGCCTCCATTTACTTCCTCCACTTGACCTTTGCCTTGGATTTGATGTTTTCGCACAAACTGAGAGTAAAGAAGCATCCGGACAGGAGCAAGCGACCGTTGAGCCTTTATTTCATCAGTCCGGGCGTCGAGGCGTATGTGAGTCGCTTCTGGTGGTTCAAGCACTTGACCAGCAAGATGATAACCAGCGCCCAGCCCTCGGAGCAGTCCGTAAGGAACAGGTATATGTCTTCGGACTCGGAATCGGATGAAGAGCCGAAGCAAATGACCATTCCTAGAGAGAAGGAGGATGATCCCAGAACGTCGGCCATGTTCCGAAGGTCAACTGATCTAAAAGACCGTTTAAAGTAACAAGTTTTATGTACAAATTATTGTTTAAATTGGTTAATTTCAAATTTCATATTTTTTAAGTTACATTCAAATTCCAGCGGTTTTTTTTAGTGCAGCCCTGGTCCGCCATCAGCTGTTTGGCAGCCCAACAACCCTGTCTCTGGGTGCCCGCGCACTTTGACAGCTGTTCGTCGTTTACGGTTATTCGAAGGCAGTGTTGTTTTTTTACGTTTTTGCTGCAGAATTGCTACAATTTTGTAATAAATTTAGCCATAAATTCAAGCTCTCCCAGTGGAAAAGCAAAAGGAAAACCAACTCCCCAACTTCAATGGCAATGGCGCTGGCAAACAGCGGTGCGGTGAGTCCTTGGGTATAGCGTCCATTTCCCCATTGTTCGGATGCATTGCTGGAAATTTTCTCGTCTGCAAACTTTTCTGATTTTCATAGTTCGATGCGTGGTGGAAGAGAAACTTCTGCCTCTGTGTGTGTGTGTGTGTGCCACCGCTGCCTCTGTGGTTTTAGTTAGTGGCAGGTATTTCGAACCTAAAACTTTTGCTAAAAGTTAGTCTAGAAGCGGCCACTAAAGTTGCCGGCAGACGCAGCAGCAGCAGCACCACCACCACCGCAATGTAAGCACACACACACGCAGAGACACCCGCAACCACAGGCACATAAACACTTAGTCCCAGGCGGCCAACTAAGTTTTAGTCGTGCCCAAAAACCTCATATGCCACAGTGGAAACTTGTTAGTTGGAATTTAAGTTGTGTTTTTGGAAATCTTAATTCCAATTGTTGCAGTGGAACTTCAAACCAAACACCTTAAGACTCCTTAGATGGAACTTTAATTTAACATTATTCCAGTGGAACTTCCAACCCAAACAGACACAGTGGAAACTCCTTGGCTGGAACTTAATGTCGGCATTTTGGAATTTTTAACTTCCATTATTATAGTGGAATTTCCAAACCAAACACCTTAAAGGCCACAGTGGAACCTTCTTAGCTGGAACTTAGAAGAGTAATTCCCATTATTCCAGTAAAACTTCCCACGCAAACACCTTATAAACCACAGTGGAAACTCATTAGCTGGAACTAGCAGCAGGTTTAAGAATCGTAATTCCTATTATTCCACTCGAACTTCCAAACCAAACACCTTAAGGGCCACAGTGGAAACTCCTTAGCTGGAACTTGGAATAATAATTCCCATTATTCCAGTAAAACTTCCAACCCAAACACCTTATATTCCACAGTGGAAACTCCTTAGCTGGAACTAGCAGCAGATTTACGAATCTTAATTCCAATTGTTACAGTGGAACTTTCAAACCAAACCCCTTTTAGAGCACAGTGGAAACTTCTTAGTTCCCATTATTCCAGTGTAACTTCCCACGCAAACACCTTATAGGCCACAGTGGAAACTTCTTAGCTGGAACTTGCAGCAGGTTTAAGAATCGTAATTCCAATGGAACTTCCAAACCAAACACCTTATAGGCCACAGTGGAGGCTCATTAGCTGGAACTAGCAGCAGGTTTAAGAATCGTAATTCCCATTATTCCAGTAAAACTTCCAACCCAAACACCTTATATTTCACAGTGGAACCTTCTTAGCTGAACCTAGCAGCAGGTTTTTATATCAAATTGAATCCTATTATTCCACTGGAACTTCCAACTGGAAGTTTTGTGGGCTTTAAACTCTTATTCATAATTCCACTCTCTCTCTTAGCTAAGAGACCTGCTGCAATGAGTAAGAGAGCGCAGAGTGAGTGACTCACCCGAACTGCACTCAACTTGGCCTTTTGTTATTGTCTGCGGTTTGGTGGGCTGCAAGCCAGAGACCAAGTCCCCCCCACCGCCCACTCTCCGCTCCACTCCCCCTTCGGAGCCACCTTCCTCCCTCCCCTCCATGGTCCTTTTGGCATAAAAGCAGCACGTGTTCATTTTCGTGCAAAGTCACTTGGAATGCCAAGTTGAAGTTATGTGTGCGCCTTTATTTTTTTTGTGCATTTTTCCTTTTATTTGCAGACAGTATCTATGTATATGTGTGTATGCATGTGCATGTGCGAGTGTGGGTGTGGGTGGGTGTGTGCGGAAAAGCGTGTGTGCATCTGAAAGATACTACATTTTCTAGATCACAGCATGTTTGGTTTAGTTGGCAGCTAAATTTCACTACGTGCAGTTTGCGGTGGGTGTTAAAAAGTTTTAGTTTCGCAAAGATCGCGGAATGCCAACTATGTATGTTGTTCGGCAATAACAAATCCGCCGGCCGCTGATAGCGCTGATAAAACATCAAGTGAATAAGATTAATTGTTATATGAGTACGATGAGTAAATTATGAATGTGCATTATCTAATATTAACTACACAGATAACTGTCTTTGGAGATGAGAGAGAGAGAGAAAGGCTTACGGGCTTCAGAAGCGATGATTCATATTTTAGGGGTTTAAATTATAGTTTATTTTTAGTTGGAAAGATATTTTTAAATTAATATCTGATTCATTTTTGACTTCCTGTTATTTAGAGCATTTTTTATAAGATATATAGAACGTCTTAAAACATTTTTATATTTTGGATCTTATAGAAATTTCTTGAAATTTTATTTCTAGCTTAGTTAACAGTCTGAATAATTTTTATAAATATTCGAAAATTAGCACCTTAACCTTTTGCTATATATTTTTTTATGAAAAAGAAAATTTATTTAAAAGACTAAATAATTTATACATATATGTTTATATATTTTTTATAAAAAAGAAAATAATTTAAAAGATTTTTAAATTTCGGTTTTTAAAAATTCTCTTGAATTATATTGTAATAGAGTTCAATGCTCAGTTTACTTACTTTGAAAAATATCTTAAAATTAATAATAGATTCCGTTTTTATTACCTTTTCTCTTTAAGAAGTTCCCCTTAGAAGGTCTTTTAGAATTTTAAATATAGATTTTGCCAGGTTTCTAAATGTTTTTCTCAAATTTAACCCCAAAGTAAACCATGGTAATATGATCAATACCACATAAAGAAGCTTAACTCTATTCAAAATACACCCAACTTTATAACCAATCCCATTTAACCCCTTTAAAAATAATAATAATAATAATAATTTGTCATAATATTGCAAAATGATCACTAGAAGCAAAATATCCAAAGCAACCACTCCCAAAAAATAAATATTCCAATTTCTCATTATAAGTGTAAGCTGATAGTAATTCGAGCTAAAGAAGCTATAGAAGCTAGCACGTTCCATTAATTAGTAATCGCGCTCTCCGGGTCGTCTGGGTCTTTCCCTCCCTTTCGTTCAGTTCTGGGAACCCTATGCTAGTTTTGGCTATAATTTCACAATCAACTCATGGGTGCGACTGACTGTAATTGAAGTCTTGGCTCTCCGACTGACTTCCTATATATATATATAGTATGTGTGTGCAGAGTCGGTTGGTTTTAACTGGAACTTTTGGGTTGTCGTCGAGTCGTTCTGTCTCCCCCATCGGGCGAACCTAACTCCCGAAGCGAAGGTTCCCATAGCTTTTCCTATACCAGACCCCCCTTGATTCCCGCTTTTAAGCCCCAAAAAAAAGCGCTGTGTACGTGCCGCTAGTGCAGCTTAGCTCCATAGATTGTCCGTCCGTCTGTCCGTCCGTTTGTCCGTCCGTCCGTCTGTCCGGTGGTAATCAGTTTACGCTGACGTCGTTTGCTTACCACTTTCCTCACTCAATACCGCCCCGAGCCCGCTTTTACCGACTACGCCACTGACCCCGCAACTAAACAGTTGTGGTCATTACAATAGTTTCTAAAATATTTTAAACCTAGTTTTAATTATTTTATTACTGTTAATATTTTTAACTAACTATTTTTAAGATCAAAAATCTTACTTGAATTTTTTATAAGCAGAAATACTGTTGATAAAGTATGAAGTATGATGATGGGAAGTCCTAAAAATCCCTAAATCACAAAACGATGCAAATATATTTTTTCTTTCTCTTGTGACCTATTTTCTTGACCTCATCTGTGGTTTAGTATGCACATTCATATTCAAATCCAAGTGCAAGTCGTGTAGCTACATGCGAAACTCTATGTAAACCGAAATGGTTTTCATTTATTTATTTTTTTGTTTTGTTGTTTTCTTTTTTGTATTTTTTCACTTCTATTTTGCTGCTGTTCGTTTTTCATGAACCGATACTAACACGAGTGCTACTATTTCAGTTGGTTACTAAACATTTAGTGCCTTCCCCGGTAGCCCCCCTCTCCTTGCCCTGCCCCCCCGAAAAATCGAGGGAAGCTGACTAAGCGAACGGGCAAGCTAGCTAGAAACGGCAGCAGCGGATGAAATGTCGCGCTATATTAACCATATTGCTGCTCCGGGAGCCAGCAAAAGGGGCTTTGCTTTGGCTTTTGCATACTCTGCTGCTGCTTGGAAAGGGGGGCTGGAAGCCCCTTATCCTCCTGCCACACCCTCCACACGCCGCCCTTGGCCCGAAGCTGTTGCCTGGCAGTTGGCTGCATTTGCTCCATTTGCTTTTGTTTGTGTATTGGGCCAGCGAGAGTCCAAGTACAGTGGAGTCTCTCTCTCTTGTCTTCTTTCTAGAACTTCGTTAGAATTCTTAAATATAAATTTTGTTAGTAAGAAATTTTTTGAAAATGTTTTAAATCCTTTAAAAAATATAACATTAAAAAGATGTCAATAAAAATTAGATAATCAAAGAAATCCATTTTTTTCTCTTTATCTGAAAATATTAATTATATTAGGGGTTTGAAAATAGGCGAAAATATGATTACATAATATAAGGGCCACCCTATTATTAAAAGGAATTTAAAAAGGGTTCTTTGAATGCTTTAATTATCATATTTCCAGCTCCTGACATTTATCGTTTGAACTTTAATAATAAACTATAATTCTCAAGTTACTATATAAGTGCCTCATAACATACTTTATCCAGGGACCACTGTACTATTTGTATGTGTTTGAGTGTGGCGCTGCATTTGTCATTGCTGTTGTTGTTGTTGTTGTTGTTATTGACGTCCACAACGTGATAAAAACTTTAAACATTGAATTGTGATACTTCGTCACTTGGTTGTAAATTGAAATAAGACTACCTTCCCCCCCTTTTTGGCTCACCCCCTCCCACAACGCCTTCTCGCCTTCTTCTCCTTTTGACCGTTAAGCGAAACGCGAAGCGAAAGCAAAAACAAAATAGATGGGAAAAACCAAATAAAAACAAAAAAAAAATCTCTTGCAATTGTCAGCAAATTTTCTTCAAATGCGAGAACATACAACAAAAACAACAAGAGAAGCAAAAGAAGAAGAGCAACTAGGAGGGGGGAACGAGGAGGAGTAGGAGCAGGCGAAGCTGATAAAAATGAGAAGCAAGAGGCAGAGTAAGGAAGGAGCTGCTGCATCTGAGACATTTGTTTAGTTAAGTTTCAGTTTTTGTAAGTTTTATGATTTAAATACAAACACACACACACACACAGTTGTTTATTTGTATGGGTAGATATGCATGTGCATACTCATTATTTATGTATGTGGGAAGCTTTTCGCCCGCTTCCATATATTCCATTCCTCGATTCCCCGATTCCGATGCCACTTCCAATTCCAGTGCAGTTTCTGACGCCTTCGGTTTGGCGCTCCTCGCCGTTTTTCTAGATATTTTTCTCTTATTTTTTTTTTTTGTTTAGTTTTCTGCGGTTTTAGTCATTCTCCTTTAGTTTTGTTGTGCTTTTTAATTTTTTATTTGTTTTTGCGATTTTTTTTTTTTTGGATATGCGCGAATTCTGTGCAAATTAAATAAATAATAAACGTGACTGAAATTTGTAATGAACTTTTTTCATAAAAATCTCATAAATTAAACAAAATAAAGCCAAAAAGTACGTAACAAATTTTAAGCAAAGTGAAGAATTTGCATAAATATTTGATACATCTTTTCTTTATGGTGAGTTTATTGTTAATATGTTTAATTATTTTCTGGTTAAATGTTCAAAGATCCTTATTTTTGAGGTTATGGGAAATGATGTTGTGAAAAGGTCTGTTTAAAATATTTGGATAACGATATATTCACAAAGAAATTAAATTTAAAAGCAAATATTGATTTAAAACATAATAATATCAACAATATATCTTCTCAAAACCCTAACTATTATCAAATACTCAAAACACGAAAACGCTTAAATCAAATCTGTTGCAAAATGGGCTTTTATGGTGTCTGAAATTACCGTTAGCCGAGTGCTAAGTTTATGGCTCTTGAGTCACACACAGTCGCACACACACACACTGAAAATACAGGTAATGTTAGCGCACTTTGCTTACCTTTGGCTCAATTATCTGATAAAGAAAGCCAAGCCACAAGAGGCAGGACGGGGGGAGGTCTCCGGCGTTATCCGCGGTTTGTTGACCTCTCTTCCCAACTGATAACGATTTTCTTTCCCGGCTCTCAATGTGTGTGTTTTTTAGTTTGCAAAAAAAAAATAAACTTAACTTGCACGAAGATCATGTCAATATAATGGCAAAACCAGGCTGAAAGGAAGGAAAGTCAGCCGAGAAGTGTATAGCTTTATGGCCCAGAAGAAGAGCTACTATGCGGTATGGTATGACTATATGGTAATTAGGTGGCTAATAAGTAAAACCCGCACGTAGACCAAATAAAAAATGGTAACACCACCGAATACTGGCAACAGAATCGAACTGGTGACAGACCGAGCCAAGAGTCCAAGCCACAGTCAAGGCCAGTGGATCTATGGGGTTAATTACCTGGCATTGTTAATCCCAGACCAGGTCTATCTCCCCTTAGTTGGCTTTTTTTTTCTTTCAAATTCTCCAACTTGTTGGCCAGTTCTCGCGCTCCATAATGAATTCAATTATTGTCACTCGAGTGCGTTAAGTATGCGGCAAAGGTACATATGTCTGTCCGGTCTATGTATCTGTATCTGCGAGCTACATTATTCGGTTTGGTAAAACGTGCCAAGCCACAGCTCTAGCCACAAAAATCTAACGCAGTAACAAGTCAAGACAAAATAATGGAAAACCTAAAGCTTCTCTTTGCGTCACTTGAAATTAAAATGTTTTGTGCAAAAATAACAACGAGATTAGACAAAAAATAAATGAATATAAAAAGGCTTTTGAAAGAAACTAGTTTTTGGGGCGCAGTTTTTATAAAGTGTGGCTTAGAGAGACTTGACGGGTTTTGGGTTAAAAATAAAAGGCGAGGGTGGCTTTAATTTGAAATTGAGAGGATTTGTCAATATTTCAACCTATTTTTGTAGAAGTACTAACCTTAAAATATAGTAAAAATGAAATAAACAGCAATTTGTTTCTTAAATGTGAACTTAAAACAGGAAAATGTAAAATATTTTGTTCCTGAATTCGTACTTGGGAATTTTAAGAGCATGCTTAAGCGACTTTTCTACGCTTTATGTGGGAAGGTTACTTTATTTTAACGCATTTTACATAGCATACTACTTCTTTTATAAATAAAAATAAATATAGTTTATCAAGCTCTCAATGATTTAATCAATAAAAAAATATACAATATATAATATAGTAAATGAATGTAAAAATTCTATACAAATATTTATACATATATATTTATATATAATTTTTGCATTTATTCTCTTATAAAAAAAAACAAAAGAATCATCTTCAAATCTTTTACAAATATATATCATCTATAAAATCAACTTTCATTTGATACCCTTTTTGGTATTACCCTAAAATTTATCACTCATTTCCATGAAATAAAGCTATGAGTGTTTCAGGTAGATTTATTAATAATAATAAGTTAATTCGGCCCCCACCTTCGGCTACGTGATAATATTGCCATTCGTCGCCGACAGTACTTAAAAAAAAAGAATATATAAAAAATCAACAAAATGTATATATATCCACACACATTATACATATGTTCTCCGATTTCCTCTGCGTCAGTTGAGTCGCCATGATGAAATTTCGTATTCCGAATCTAATTTATTAATTTCGCTTAATGTTTTTTTTTTTTTTGGGAGAGTGGAGAGCGACGTCGTTGGTTTTGGTTTTTTGTTGTTTTTGGTTCTTTGGGGCTGGGCTCCGCCCTAATCTTTACACAAAGCTCTTTTTTTGTGCTGCCTTTCGTTTTAAACAATTGCCACAGTCCGTCTCGCTCTGTCGCTCTCGCTCTCCGCGTTCTTATTTGTTGATTCTATAAACATGTTTTCGCATTAATAATACATTTTTATTCGCTAATTTAAATGTTGTTTACTTTTCACGCAACCAAAAACCAGTTACTTGAGCAAATATATATAGAGTTATATCTGATATATATGCACATATATTTATATATATACATACAGCAGCACATCTGGGTGGAGCCTAAAACTTTGATAATTTACTTAGTCTGGCTGGGTTTTTCTGTGTGAGTGTCGTCGTGCTTTCTTATTCGTTATTTATGCATTTGTTAAACTTAGACGAGGGAATCATTCGATGGCGATTTAAGAGTTACTCTTTGGGGGAGGGGGAAAAGTTATGCCAAACAATTGTTGAACTCGACAAAAGGGGTGGCCACCCGCCTTTTGTGGGCAAAACAACGACTATAACGATTATTCCGCCCACCATCAACGCCTCGACTCCTGCCTTTGCCTCCGAGAAGAAGAAATCCTTGTCGACGCATTAAATAAATGTTGTCGCACCCCGCCTCCGAGAATGCTCAGATTCTGTTAACTTGTTTGCCATCTTCCCACACCATTAGTTAACTCAACTAAACATAATTTATAAGGCAATTTTTTTATGGGTTTATTCGATGGGTTCTTTGATATTTAAAGCTAAGAGACAACTTTATTTTTTTATCTAGTTTATAATATTTTCTTTACTTTAGCTTCCAAAATTATTTTTGTAAGATGATCTTTTTCTGACTTAATTTACAAAAATCTAGACCTTACAGCAAAGAACATATAATAATAAGATGCATAACGCGATACGATTTTGTTGTTTTAGCTTTGCTTATAAAATTATTTTCATTTGCAGTAAGGAAACCTCTTCAATACTCAATTAGCTTAAGGTAACCTAAAAAATCTGAGTTATTTGGTAGCAGTGTTGATGCTGAATTTCTACTTGGGAATTTTAGGAAATTTGAATAATATTTTTGTAGTAAACTTAGCAGGAATATCTTGAAATTCTAGTTACGTTCCTAGTTGCATTTTTTTTCTAGTTACCAGATAACTTAGAGCTTGATTCTTTCTTAATATAACATCTTAAATTAATAGAGTCTCTATTTCCATTATTTGTTTATCCCAACTAATTATTGTAGTTCCCTTAAACTTCCTGATCCTAACCCCTAACAGTACTTGCAGTTCCGGTTCCTATCTGCTAGTCAAGTGGTATTATCTTGACATTTGGTATACCAATATGAGTGTTCTATAATTTCCATTAATTGAGCTCTTCGAACTACTTGAAGTACTCGCTTGTCTTCACAAAAAAAGGGATCGCGTCTACTTAAGTTTATGACTATGACTGGACTCTGCCGATAGGGGATCGAAGTTCGAGTTCCAGAACCCAAAAAACGTTGTAACCCAAAGCGAGGCTATGTTCCAGATACAATATGACAATGGAGCGGAACTCAAACCCGTGCATGGATTTGGGGCGGCATTGAGAGACTCGAGGCAGGGTGAGTAGAGTGTAGAGTAGAGTGTTTGGAGCGATTGAAATGCGACAATTTGTGAGCTCTCAAGTGGCTTGAGCAATCCGCAGCAATTGAGGGGAAGACATTTAACATATACTTCTATATGGCACTACATTACACCAATCAATCCGAATCGGAGCCAGCTGCCCTTTCGTCAGATTCAGATTCAGATTCCTATTCCGATTCGAGTAAACAAAAGCCATTAGCAAATGTTGTGTGTATCCGAAAGATACACGACGAGCGAAGGAGCGGCGACACTTGAGCTGGTGTAATCAAATCATAAATTCATATATACAAATGGCTGATAGATACGGGAAGTGTTTGTTCGTTCTATTCATTTCCATTAGAGATAGATATCCCATTCTTTCGTAATTGGTACAAAAGTATCTTTTGGGCTGCTGCAACCACAGAAACTGTACTGGGACAAAAGCATTTGACGAAATCTCAAAAAACCAGCTGGAGGTTGCGAACGGAAACAACTCCTTTTCATCTTTACTGACTCACTGTTCCTGCTCATCTCCTTCGTCTGTGTTGTCCTTGTGTTCGGAGATTTATCAAACTATCTATTGGGCATTTTGCATCCCTTTGGCACAGCGCATCGCATCCCTTTCACATCCTGTTTTTCGCCTTCATCGCATCTCTAAGTGAGTCTTATTTCCGACTGCCGCCTGTCCGTGGAGATTTAAACAATTGTTTGTACTCTAACTTGAGGTGGCAGTTTAATTTAATAAGTTAAAACGGTAAAGGAAGTGTTTAAGGGATGTTTCTATATGGGAGTTTGTTGGTTTATTAATGAAAATTATTGGAAAAATTGTAAAGGATACTACTATTATGGTAATTTTCTCTGTAGAGCTTCAAAAAGCATCTTCGTCAAGTTTTTGCAGGATGCAAAGTACCAGCATTTGTAGAGCTTCCATAAGCTTCTTCGTCAAGCTTTTGCAGGATGCAAAGTACCAGCAATTCCGTTATAAGAATAAGCTTTTTAAGAAGAATCAATAAACTAAAGATAATCCCTATTTTTAACCCCTAATTAACTCATGTTAGAGTATTACCAACTTCGATCTGGCCAACACAGTAATATCTATGTATATCCCTCCCTCTTTTTCACTCTCTCCCCTTCTCCTCCCCCCTTTCATTTCCATTGTAATGGGTCCGAAATTCAAAAAGTCGACAACGCGCATATTTTAAGAAATCATTTCTTGATTACGACGTTTGAAAACAATTTGTCTTTCACTCTTTCGCTTCAGTTCTCAGCTTTTGGTTATTCGGTTACTTGCCTTATATACATACAAACATCCAAACATACATATCTAAATACATATTTACACAAATACAGCTGCGTGCAAGAGACGTATTGTGTACTTAGCTCAAAGTTGTCTGACTTGTTGAGACTTTTTTATGCATTATTCTAGCGCCCATTTTGATTTCATTGTTGTTGTTGGTGCGCCCCGGCTATTTCTGTGTCTGTTGCTTTTTCATTGGCTTTCGTTAAAAAAAAAAACAAAAAAAAACGAAGGGAAATAGACATAAGAGGTTCTATAGAGATAAATTGATGTGGTTTGCCTTTTCGTTGTTCGCTACTTGGTTTGCCTTTGACGTAAAAATGAATTTATAATTTGGGTTTATGTTTTCATTTGTGGGGGAAATGTTGGAATACTGTAAGAAATTGATATTGACAGTTGTTTTGGTTTTTAAGTGGAGTGATATGGGGGTCCTTTGGGGTTTTAAGGTCCTTAAAGAGACTTTGTTTGCAGGCTTTTATGTTATTACTCTATATTTATGGTGATTTTTTATGACGGATTTATAAAAAAAGGTTAAAAACAAAAATCTTACAGTATGAAATTAATTGAACTTTTAATTTAAAGCTTACTTAAAGTTGATTTTTAATACAGTAAATGTAAAACTCCACTATTTTAAAGCAAATACCACGATTTGTGGTATTAAATCTGTAAAAGTACTACAAAATAATGTTCTAAATATCCTTTAAAAGTACAGTTACCTTAATATTGCATACTCCTTTAATAGTTTTCATGTTTCATCAATGAATTTTCGTGAATTGGGTGTGAGAGAGAGACAGCGCTTGCCGCCGTCGCCGTCACAACAAATGGCAACAACACCTGTTGAAGTCGCACTCGCACAAGCACATGTCGCCAGGCAATTTCACACAGACACGCGCCGTCTCATCCCACATACATACACACACACACTCCAAAAAAAGGACAGCAACATTTACTCACGTGCTGAGAGGCAGAAGCAGAGAGTGGAAGAGGCAGAGGAGCGATAGCGACTGTGAGTGCAAAAAAGAAAGCGACACGAACACATGCTGAGAGAGCCGGCCGCACTCCTCCTCCCCCACACTGCCACCGCATGATGATTTCCCCCCCTTTCCGTTGCTGATGTCTACCTTCCTCCCCCCCTCCCATTGGCTCTCCCGCAAAAAGGTGAGCGGCAGCCTGTCCTTGCTCTCCGCCTTTTTGTTTCTGTTTTGTTTTGGCCTTTCGTTCGTGCGTGCGAGTAACATGTGCAGGCAAATATACACATGTATGGCCATAGGTCAGGTTCAAGACTCGGCCCCGGGTTCAAATTCAGGTTCAGGGATCGGGATAAGGATACGGAAATGGGACAACGACAGCTAAATGCCACTAAATATGCAACATAATGGAATTAAGCCGCATGGCATGTGTCCTCCGCTCGCAATTCGATGCCAAAAGGTGTTGCAGTCTGTCACAATATTGCACTGCCCTTTCTCTCGCTCTTTCCTTCTCCCTAATCTCCTTTTCATCTTGTCCGGCTGATGCTGATAAGAAAGCAGGCAAGAAAGAGGAAACAGTGCGGCGGCGACCACAACTGTAAAATGTCAACAGTTGGCGTAAGAGGGACGACACTGGAAGGGAGCTGGAACACATGCTGTTGGGATGCAGAAGGAAACCAATGGAAATGGAAGGGGAAGCAAGAACATAAACAAGTCAAAAGGAGAAGAAGTGTGGGGCAATAATGTGCAATGTAGGGCAAAGCATAAACAAAAGGGACAAGAATAGGCATGGATAAAGAACGACAGTCCAATTGCCAAAAAGCAACCGTTAGCTTTTTGTTCCAGCTGGAAATGTTGGAAAGACTCACACTTTTTAGAAAATACCAACATAATCTTAATTTTACCTTATTTATACGGGTTTAGAATATATAAAAAACATAAACCTTTCAAGAAAAGGGTTCTATAACGTAAACAAAAAACGTATGTATTTCCAATCCAAAGAAAATAAATTAAATTTTTTAATTATTTTTGAACGTAAATCATATTTTTCCCCTTTCCTGTCACTAGAATAATGCCGCACATATCACATAATAATATTCCTCCCTTTATAATCCCAAAACGCATTACTAAAATAACAGAGAGGGCAGGATAAAAATATGATGATGATGTGTTCAGTTCACTTAACTTGAAAGAACGCTCAGTGCCGCCCAAGGGTGAAGATTATTATTATTCTAGCTATCAAATAGCACTTCCGATCCCAAGATCAACTGTACTACTAGCAGCTGTGTGAAGGGAGAATATAAAATCGCACGCAAAATCCAAGACCGAAACTAAATCTGAGAGCTGAAAAGTTGAAGCTGAACACCCTAAAACGCAGAAATGAAAGATATTTCAATGCCCGGACTGACTACCTGAGCAATATGATTCGTACCTTGAGGCGGACTTCCATTTGGATTTGTTTTATTTATTGTGTGTGTGTTGTACATGTTCCTGGTAAAAATTTTTGCGTCTTGTGCAAACACAAACAGACATTGAGTCTGAACGACTGACTAGGGAGAGAGAGAGATAACAAAAGAAACACGTTATCCTTTTTTTCATGCTAATGGTTTATGGTTTCCTCTTGTTTTGCCGATAGAAACTGGAATACCACGTATAGAAGTTTTGGAAATAGGGCGAAGGAATGAATATAATAAGAGCGTCTAGTGAAGGGAGAATGAATCTATTTCCATTTCTCAGTTAACGGCTGATCCATGTCTTAGGATAAACGTGCACAGAAAATAAATGAGGGTAGTTTTGAAAGCATAATTGAGTTTTTTTTTATATAAAATATTGTTAATGAACTAAAAATGTACTTTCAATATTTCCTAACCAAGATTTATGTTGATATCGAAGAGGTGAGAACGAAAAATGACGGAAAGAGCCTCGAAATTTCAGGATAATTATTTTTGTAAAAGTTTCCAGATTACTGATATCATTTTTATTTGTAGGTATCATCTTAAATATATATAAATGTTGATATCAAAGAGGTGAGAACGAAAAATGACGGAAAGAGCCTCGAAATTTCAGGATAATTATTTTTGTAAAGTTACCAGATTGCTGATATCATTATTAAAATGTTTGTATGTTTTATATTAAATATATTTCTTCATATATTTACTAAAAAATCATTTCTTTCAGTGTTCTTCTAATACGTAATTGAAAATCTCGTAGGTCCTTGTTCTTGAAAAGCCAAAAATGAGTCTTTGTTGCTCCTGTTTCCATCTGCTGCCTTATATGCGTAGTTTCTGGAACTAGTTTTTCGCCTTCCTTCGACTTTGCTTTTGCCAAAAACTGCGCAGCTGCCTCGTCCTTTTAGTCCTTTTGTTTGCAGATTATAGATGCGAATGATGCGTACAATCCATAAGGCACCGGAGTGTGTCTCAGTTTCTATATTCAGACAAGGGAGATTGAATTACCATTTGAACAGGTGTCCCTCTCCCCCCCCCGAGTTTTAAGACTAATAATGCAATCTCGCAGTTTTGAGGCTGCTGCAACCCTCAAAGGATCATAAATCCAGGGGGATGCAGCAGCAACTATTATTAAGTAACTTTAAATCTCTGCCGCCTGCCAGTGACAATATTTTCGAGTCAGTTTCGTGAAAAGTGGGTGGTGGTGGCCGTAGTTATGAAAAGTATCTGTATCTACGCATCTGGTCGGGCGGGAACTGTACTTGCGCTCGGCATTTGTAATTCAAATCGCTTTGCTTGGCGCTGAAAGCGTATTTTCAATTTTCCCCCTTTTGTTGAAAGATTGCCAAATCACATTTCACAAACGAGAGCCGTGAGCCGGAGAGCTCGGCTCTAAAGTTAGGCAAATGTATTTACATATTTAGCCAAGAAGCTGAAGGAGAAAAAAAAGTGACACAACACAAACGGAGCGCTTGTCGAGATACATTTTAGTTGCAGGGTTGCGCGAACAAAGCCCAGAGATACAGATACAAAGTTGAGATATTTGCCCTGAGATACGAAACAGAATGGATTGCTTCTGCTGATGATGATAATGATGATGTAGCTTATGGGGGAAGGAATAACCAGGGCAATAATCAAAATGTATTCAAATCCATTTCCATTGCACACTCTGTGTGTAAATTTGTATATTTATGGCTTGCTGTGTAACTGTATTAATGGTCTCAAAATTTCTTGATTACCATTGAAACCATTTGCGTTTGGGCCCTTAGATTTTTATTAACGAACTTGGGCCACCGCCCCTTTTCTTTATATATATTCTATATACATATAGAAATCAAAGCTTACAAAATTTCCATCAATTTCCCGCAAAGTTCTTGCACCCTTCAAGGGAGTAGCAGTAGGGTTTTCTTTGCCACTTTGCATTTTATTTTTTTTGGAAAGGGCTAAAATCTCAAAATGATGCATTAAACTGCCAAAAGATGTGCGAATTAGTCCGAGACCAGTCCTTAAGGGTGGGAGGTAATGCCTATAAAGTACGGCGAAGGGTAGTGAATAGAGTTGTTGAACTGGAATGATTGGAGGGGTGGGATCTCTCACACGATAGTTCAAAGTTCGTCAAACGAAACAATTCAATTCGATGGAGAGGTTTGGATTTATGTCCTGCAAGTGGAAATTCAATATCAAAGCATGTGCCTAAGTTTAAATTAAATACTTGACAAGTTTGAAAGGGTTTTTTGTAAATGGATGTAAAATTTGAACCCTTAGTTGAAGGGTTGAGTCTATATAAAAAAAAAAGTAATTCATTGTATTTTCAAGCTAAATATTTAATGAAAAAATTAAATAATGAAAAGAATTTAATAAATAATATAAATATTCTAAACAAAAGTTAGAATAAAATATCCTAAAGGACTTCTGTAAGTTTTGAGGGGTTGAGTCTATATAAAAAAATGTAATTCACCGTATTTTCAAGCTAAATATTTAATGAAAAAATTAAATAATAAAAAGAATTTAATAAATAATATAAATATTCTAAGCAAAAGTTAGAATAATATATCCTAGAGGACTTCTGTAAGTTTTTACTCCTTATAAACCTGAAACCTTAAAATATAAACCCTATTTTAGTATTACAATATTATCACTGCTTTTAAATCAAACCTTATGTATTCCATCAGATATAATAAAGCCAGGAAATGCTTTAAAAAAAACTAGAAAAAAAAGAAAAACTGTTTATACTTAATGGGATTCTTTGTTATCTCGCTATAAGATCCTTGTATCTTTCTTTCTTTAAAAAAAAGTCCTTTTTAGCCCTGCCCAGAATTTCGTCAACTAAATGACAGGCATTCGTCGTCCCTTGGCAGTGACTCTCCCACATTGTCATTGTCTACCAAGCTACAATAATTAATTTTCCCTAAATCCCGATATCAGATATATCTGTGGAAAACGTTTTAAGCCTCCACCAAAAAAAAAAAAAAAGAAATGAGCAAACGAAGAGCATCACAGAACAAAACAAAAAAAAAAGAATCAAACAAAAAACGAATGCGAACAATGAGAGATATTTTTAAATGGAAAATTTCGTATTTAATCCTCACTATGTCCCATACCTTTCTCACACATCCATCCATGGCTATCCCATATATCCATCTCTCTGTCGGTCTCTTGGCTAACCCGACCTTAGCCATGCCTCTCCCGATACTCCCGTTGTTGTTGTTGTTGTAATTCATCACCTACAAATCAATCATTTTGACGAAGCAACTCACTAAAAACGAAGCAGGAGAAGAAGAGGAACAACAACGAAGAAATAAAAGGAATATCGCACTAAGAACGAAGCGTATAAAATGCACGCACAAAGTGAGTGCGAGGAGAGGAGAGGAGAGAAGAGGAGAGAGGTACCATAGATCAATTCTTCAATATCAAAGAAGTCGGCTTGACCTTTTAACGCAGAATATCCAGGGTGGGAGGGGGAGGGGTACATGGAGGGACTCGTCGTCGTCAGACGGTAGATGCGAGATGGAAGCCTGTCTCAGCTCGACTAATTGTCTCCCAATGGATCACTCTCAGTGACTCTGCACGGAGAGAAATTTAGGGTTAACTAGGGAAATATTTTTTTCATAAGGAAATTAAATAAATATATTTTTTTTAATTTTTAAATCGATTTAAAAAGAATTAGTTGAGCGAATTAATTAATATATAATTATATAATAAATATATAATTAATATATAATTCATATAATATATATATGTATATATATTTTTTTTTTAATTTAATAAAGTATTTTGGATTATTTCTTTACATTTTTCTTCTTTTTCTCAATACATTAATCTTTATATTTCGTAAAACCTCATTAACTTTATGACATTTTATATTCATTTTTCCCAGTGCACTTCCCTCTATCTTGGAAGCATGAAAAATGTTTTCATTCCATAGATTTATGTAGATACGACCTGCGAAGGTGTGGTGTAGGTGAGTGTATGCATGTGTGTGCATGAGTGAGTGTGTGTGTGCCGGCACTTAATTTGTTGTTCTTGTGCGCTGCAGCATTTTTGGTGTGTGTGAGATTACGCATTTTGAGTCTGAGCTCTCCGCTGCTGCCTGACGAACGATCTTTGACGATCCTTTCAGAATTGGAATTCCCGTCTTGTCTTTGGCTTAGTTTACAATACTCTTTTGATTAGGCCACGAAGGTGGGCCCCGTCCCGTACGTGATTGGTATTATTCATCACTACTTGTCCTTCGCTGGTATCCTATCGTATCTTTGGAATTTTTCTTTCTCTCCCCCGATGTTTTTTCTGTTTTTTTTTCTGGCTTATCGGACAAGATTTGTTTAGGCCACAACCTTGACAGTGTTTAATTTAAATTTTAAGTACGCTCTCAGGTAGCCTTGGTATCTGCTTTTCGGAAGATAGAATCAAAAATTTTCAAATTTATTTAGTTGCGTCCACAGGAAGTCGTAAAATATTTCTGCTGACTGACTCTGATTTTAGTTGCCTTTCTCCTTGTAGTTATGTATTTTTATTTTTTTGGAAGTTGTATTTGTATTTGTCCTGCAACGAAAATTTTCTAATTGATTTTTATGGATTTTTCCTCTAGACATTTACAGGATTTCCAAGCCAAGGGAAAGTTTTCTACAATTAAAGGGGGTGAATATAATAGTGGACAAGCCATGGGCGGTGGACAGGGCAGGGGGAGGGGGTGCAGTGGGGTCAACAGCCAAAAACTGAAAACTTTTACGTAGAGCCAACAATGAATGCAGTCGATAAGTAGTGGCATAAGTACGATTTCATTTCTACACAACGCACACACACACCGAGTCACTGAAAATGCTTATAATGCGAGCCAGAAGGAGCTGGAGCTATGGAATTGGTTTTGGAAATTTCCAAACAACGAATCAGTTAATGCTCTATAAAAAGATAAAAGCCTGGAGTTCGAAAATTTGGAGTCAGAACCATCATCACGATCTGGAGTTTGTAACAACAAATTAATGAATTTTGGGACGCACATGAAGATTGTTCGCTTGCTCACTCTGCCTGGATCATGTTCTTTTTTGCCTAGCTGCTCATTCCATTATATATTGTGCCCATGCCTGCTTTATACAGGTTTTAAGAAACCAAAAATTTTAAATAGATTTTTAAATGATATCATAAAAGTTTTATATAAATCAAAAGTCTCCAGTAAAGTGAAAAAGGATAACAGTTACGTGAGACGATGTACGCTCTTCAATGAAGATTTTTCTAATGTTTGTTTCAAATATTTTCTGATAAACATTTACTTGCTTACTTACTTACTTCTGATAAACATTTACTGATAAGACATTTACTTTATAAAAAAAAAAACATTTTTATGCCTTAATACAAAGTTAAACAACTCTGTAAGTTAAGGTAAAGCCAAAAGCTTGCCTCGTACCTCTTTCCCTTTCCATCAAAGGAGACCGAATCAACTCAAAGCACAGCTGTTGGAGAAGAAGCAGAAGTTGGATAAGAGAGCCGAGAACAGAAATGAAAAGAAAAGAAAAGAAAAGAAAAAGAAAAGGACAGCAGGCGGCGAAGGCGAAAAGGATGAAGGACGAAGGCAGAAGGCAGAAGGACGTTGCCAGGGGATGGTCTCAAAATAGTCATTGTAATAAGAAAATTTTGATTTCATTTTTAGTATTTGTATAAAATTTAATAACGCCGCACAAGATGGCTGACTTTGCAGCAACAAAAGAGCGAGCAGCAGGCAAAGGCAAAGAAGATGGCAAAAAGGGGGTTGAGTGGGCCAGAAAGAGAGGGAAGAGTGAGGTTACAAGAAGGCTAGAGCGAGAGGGGTGGCCTGTAACTAAAACGCTTAAAACACACAATCTCGTTTCGGGTTCGGTTGGGATTTCGGGGTTACGCTTAAACTCTAAGTACATTTTAACTTAACTGCCTTTTTTTTGTTTGTGTGTTGTGTTGTGTGTGTGCCATTGCCATTGCCTTTGCTTTTTGTTTTTGCTTTTGTTTTTGTTAGTTCTCGCTCCTTATTGCCCCCCCCCCCCCCTCACCTCTTTCATTACGAATTGTGAGGCGAGAAGGCAAAAAACCCCGAGATGATGATGACGATGATGATGCCGATGCCAATGATGATTATTACGAATGGTCGGGGGTTTATCATGGGGTGGTGACTTGGGTGGTGGTTCCTCCTCTCTGTAAGTGTGTGTGTGTGTGTGTGAGTGTTAGCCAAGCACAATTATAAATTTTTGGAATTGTTGTAATTTAGTTTGTTTGTTTGCCAGTTGAATATGCCTGAACTCTAGCACTCCTCCTCGTACTACTCCCCCTTGGCCACCGGCTAGTACGAATGGTTATTTGCGTTGGGGTTTTTCCTTTGTTATATACTAGCTGTGATTTCGTCCTGGGAAAACAAGTGGAAGTAAGGACGAAAGAGCGGCATCAATTTAGCAAACTCATTGATACCCTTTAATAGGGGGTAAGGCGGTTCTGTGTGACGTTGTCTTGGAGAAGAAAGCAGCTGCTTTAGTTGAAGAAGACTATAAAGTCTTCAGTATTTTATTTTTTTTTAACGAAGATCCATCCCAAAAATGTTAAAAGTAATAATGATCTTAGCTAGGTCCCGAGAGAAAAACATCCTTTGGTTTTTATACAGATCCAATCCGAAGAACCTAAAAAAGCTGTCGTTAAAGAAATTATATTGTTTTTTATACAGACTTGAACAGTAGAGTTTGATCCTGAAGAAATGTAAACTATTCCCATCACTACACAGAACCTCTACACTGATAAAAAAGTTCAAGACTTTTAGTCATTTTTCATGACTTTTGGTTACGAAAGTAGCACAAGAATATTTTGGTCTTCTTTTGAGATTTTTTTGCTCTTTTTCTTAAGTTGTTTTGGTTTTAAATGAAGCTTAAAATCTCGTAATTCCAGAATTTTAAGACTTATGTTAAGATTTTCGGTCTTATATTAAGATTTTAATTTAAGAATGCACAAAATCTTGAAAGATTTTTTTTTTTTGTATCAGTGTAGTTCATTAAAAATTTTCAAATTTTTAACCATTATCTCAACTATCTATTCACCTTTCCCGCATAATCCTTTTGCCTTCTGTCACTCATCCGAAATGGATACAGAATCGGGCATATACCCGGCGACACCCTTTATTCATAACGGGTATAAAAACTTTGCTCCTAACTGCGATTTCCAGTGCGACTGCTGCTGCTATAGCTGCTGCCTTTGCTGATTATCACGATAAAGCATAATGATTACATTTTTAGTAGCAGCCGCTTGCTGCTGCTGCTCGCAGTAAGTGCGAGCAGGAAGGGTAATTGCCAGCTGAGGGTGCAAGCGAGAGGCAGCGAGTTTTTGAACTTGTTGGGATTTGGATTGGAATTGAAATTGGGTTTGGGCTTGGGTTTGGGCTTGAGTTTGGGTTTGCTTTTAGGGTTTAGGTTTTTAGGAGGGTTGCTATTGCTATTTCCCAGTTCCACGAGTGTTCGCAGGGAGTGCGAGAGAGTTGGGGAGTTTTAGCGGCATTGGCTTGCACTTGATTAATTGCGATTTATGCGCTGCTCCTGCGGCTTATGTATATGCGATATGGAGAACTTTTCTGTGTAATTACTGACGGTTCAGTTCGGTTTGCTCGCGAGCGGGTCGCAACTGGATGGGTTGGTCGGTCCTGCAAGCAATGATGATGATGATGGCAACTGTAATAACGGTCGTTGACATGAGGGTTCGTTTTATATCGTTCCGTTTCATTTCGTTTCGATTCATTCGTTTGCTGTGAAATTTGAGCAATAAGCGAAGGAAATAAAAAAAATAAGTAAAATAAGCGAAAAAGGGGGAGGTTCACTGGGAACACCCAAAAATTATAAATGCAGCTGCAATATCCTTGAGGTTTATTTTTTTTTGGCGAAGAAATTACCTAAAATATAACATATTTTTAAGGAAAAGATATAAGATATGGAACTTCAATTCTTTATTATTAAATGGCAAAACTTCGTTATAAAACTAAAGGTTATTTTGTCAGTAGAAATCCTAGGTGTTTTTAAATATCCTTAAAAAGCGTCTGAAAGTATGCAATAAATTATTTGATGTGCATACGCAGTGCACTTTTTTATTTTTGAGGCTATTAGGGTTTTTTGTATGGATTTTTAAACTTTTTTATAAAGTCTTATGATTTATTTAAAAACACCTCCGATAAAAACTTATCTTTTGGAATTTATTTAGCTTAAGTTTTCTGAGATTTTAATTAAATTTATTTCCAATTTTACCAAGAAAGTAACAAAAAAGTATTAAAAGTATTGATGGGTTCTAGATATTCTCTACAATTAAGTAAGAAATTCGTAAATTAGCAAAGAAATAAAAAAGCAAAGAGTCCTGGCAACACCGAATATTATGCTATATAGCTCATAGAACTGTCTTTTCTCCTTTCCTGCCGCAAGTTTTCAGGAATAAGAAATTACATTTCCAAGCGTCTTTTGCTTGGCTGGCAAATAATTCCGAATTTCTTTCTTCTATTTGATTTTATTTTTTGAGGAGACCGCACTGTTGCTGTTGTTGTAGCCGCATTTTTGCCTTTTTGTTTTGCTTGGCTCATTTGGCAGCACGCACACTGGCACACAGCAAACACCCACTCAATCCCAGAGAGTGAGCGAGAGACACACAGAGAGAGAGAGAGAGAGAGAGAGCCACATTTCAATTGTCATTACTTTTGGCCCACATTCAAACGCAC
Organism: Drosophila punjabiensis; assembly: GCA_008042585.1. Taxonomy (NCBI): domain Eukaryota; kingdom Metazoa; phylum Arthropoda; class Insecta; order Diptera; family Drosophilidae; genus Drosophila; species Drosophila punjabiensis. The sequence continues at coordinate 100,884 of VNJR01006013.1, read as the reverse complement.
ACACAAACACAGAGGAAGCCCCGAAGAGAGAGCGCACTTAAATTGCTCTCTCATAACTCATACGAAGCCGAGCACGAGGAACGGAACGAACGCCTTCGGCTGTTCTTCGGCTCCCGCGCTATCTTTCTGTGTGTGTGCGTTTGTAATTGATTTTATTAGTTTTTGGTTTTTGTTGTGTGTTTGCCGCAGCCGCAGTCGACGCAGACGCCGCCGGCCGAAGCAGCGGCGATGAATTTTAAAAAATTTTGAATTGCCCGCCCTTAGTCAGTAACTAAACGTGCAGCAGTGCGAACGCGCTCAGCGGCAAACACAAAATAATAATAATAAATAAGAAAATAAAAATTCCAGCGTCTTTCCGATTTCCTCCGGCGTTTATTTATTCAATGAAAACCCTTATATTGGATTTTAATATACTATAAATCGTGTGTGTGTGTGTTTTGAGTGAGCAAAAAAATACGAAATAAAAACCAATTTATCAATGTGAAGAATGTGCACGAAACTTGTCAAGAAAATAAACTAAACAAAAACAAATATAAACAACTTTTAGAACTTTTGCCTTTTTGGGATTATCAACAAAAGAAAGCGACAACTTTCCGCAGGAAGGATACTTTTATAAAAAAAACAAACACCCAACAAAACAGACAATCAAAATGGTAAATATTGAGCCTTGAAAATATAAATAAAAACTGAGACTAAAGCTTGAAACTATTTGTAATTATTCAGAAGGGTTTCTGTATAAATTTTGTGTGGAAAAGATAGAAGTATTTAGTAACAGGAAGAAGTTTTTGGATAAATTTTGTTAAAATAAAGCTAAGAAAGCGTTTAAAAATATGCCAAGCCCTGTAAGAACTCTATCCGGCTCGAAGTACCAATGCTTTTTTGACTAGACATTTATTTCTTAGGGAAAAACTTTTCTTTAATATACGAAAACAGTAAATTTGTTTAGTTTTCAATTAAAACGCCCCAACTAATGGAGGCTTTCCCCACTCAAGTTGTTAGTTAACAGCAAAAAAAAAAATACACTTTACTGATAAGGCAAAAGTCAAAGTAACATAATAATTACTCCATATTCCCACAAGAAACACTATTTTCAAGTAAGAGCCCTCCAATTATCACTGATTTCTCTGACTGACTAATTCATTAGTAGGTAAATAACACACAAAACATTTACCCGGCGATAAGCTGTTAACAAAAATCTGTAATATTTCGTGGCCTTATACGACCAGAAAACGTAATAGTATTCTCATAAGCGATATGAATCAGCTTATACCCCAACTCTTGTCTCACTAATTTCTACTTTATTAGCCAAGTTTGTGCGACTTGCGACTGCTGACACTCCTTAGTCTTAGTCATTAGGTCTTGTCTTGGTATCTTTTTAGTGCCAATGTTCGCATGTATTGGTATAGGTTAGATTGCAAATAAAATGAGATATACCAATGGAGCGATATATGTTATGTATGGATGTACGCTACATACTTGTATTCCGATTTAGAATCGCAAATATATATTCTTTTTATTTGGCACGCACTCGACGACGCTGCGACGTACATATAAATTTAGCTTAATCTCTCTTCGCTTGCATATTAATTTCTGCTCAATATTATTGGCATCGGTAATTTCTATAATTTCCGGCGCTGCTGCTGATTCGCTTAACTTAAGCGCTAAGCATTTGCGCTGCTGCACCCATAAAAGGCGGCTCTGATTTGTGCGATTTCGCGATTTATTTGCTCTCTGTGCTTCGCCATAAAGCAATATATGAACAATATGAGCAATAATACAATTAAGACAAGCGAGGAACTACGATTGACGTAGCTCACTTCCGTTACCAAAACTGGAGAATCTGGCCAGATACATATATATAAGTTGGTTCCAGTGAATTTTGTGTCTTAATCAAAGTTGTGGAAGTTCTTCGGGGGCTTATCGCCAAAGCGCATATTTCATTATCCCTTGGGATCTGGGGAGTTATTCCTTGGAGACTTTAACTGGGATTTGAGATTAGTGAACAGGAAATGTATTTATTGATAAATACTAAAGCAGCAAATAAAGTAGAGAAACATGAATGAAGGTCTTAAATGATAAAGGTTCTAATAAATTTGAAACTAATTTGAGATTTAGTTCAGAAAATTGAAATATCAAAAGAATGAGGTCTTAAAAACCCTTTTACTATAACTGAGGAATAAATTACTAATAAAATTATGACGATTAAACCCAAATTCGTTAAAGAAAACTCTTTTTTATTAACGGATATATCTTCCGGTAATGTTATCTAAATGTTCTCTCAAAATGATTTGAAGTCTGATTACTCTACAATGAATAATACTTAGTAATAAAAAATGTTTTAAAAACCCCTTAAATATTTATGAGGAATATATTACTAATAAAATTCTTACTCTTAAGCCCAAATTCCTTAGTGAAAACCCCTTTTAAATATCGTATATATCTTCCGGTAATGTTATCTAAATGTTCTCTCAAAATGATTTGAAGTCTGATCACTCTACAATGAAAAATACATAGTAATAAAAATGTCTTAAAAACCCCTTAAATATATATAAGGAACATATTACTAATAAAATTCTCACTCTTAAATCCAAATTCTTTAGTGAAAACCCCTTTTAAATATCGCATATATCTTCCGGTAATGTTATCTAAACTTTAATGTACTTGTACACGAATTTTAAGTGCTAATCACACTATGACCCTAGCAAGTCTAACTTGCACAAAAAACATTCCCTATTTCTAGAGGAAGTTTAAAATAAAATAAAATAAAATAAAGATAAGCATAGAGAACCATTATATCACCAAAACCCAGAGAGAAACGACCCTTTCCTGCTCTCCACTCTCCACTTTTCTCTACTGTCAACAATTTTTCGCAAACGCATTTCTCAAATTATACCGAATTTTTCATTTTTCAAATTAATCGCAATAAATGCAAGATTTGAAAAGAAAAATTGAAGCAAAAAAAAGTGTAGTGGTGTTTGTGCTTTTTGAGAAATATCGAAATGAAAATGCTGTGCCATATGTGAGATACATTTGTATCTGTATCTTTGCGCTGGCGTGTGTGTGTGCTTTGGCGGGGATACAAATAAACTTTTGGCACATTAAGAACGCCACAAAATGCGAAGAGTCAGCCAAATATGAAATTATGATTGCGATTATGATTATGATGTTGTTATAATTAGAGAACAACGAAAGCGAAAAACGATTCACAATAATTCAAAAATTGACTATAAGCAGTCGGTCGTCGTCGTCGGAATATTCAACGCCAGCTGCTTGTGCTGGTGCTTCTCCGATCGTTCAGATCCATATGGGCTTTAGTTATGGTCTTAGTCGGGGGCTGCTATTTTTAAGTGCCAAACATACATACACATATATGTGTATATATCGCTGCAATTACACTTTTTCGAGTGCTTAATCACAGCCAAAAGCGAGCGTCGAAACTTTTACACAAATCATATTCGTATTTTTCGATATTTTCCGCCCTCCCTCCCTTTTGCTTTTGCTCGCTTTTCCTCCCCACATTTTCCATTGAAAAGTCGGGCGAGAATGTTGGACGATATGTTTCCACTCAGAGGAGGAGTGCCTGCGGAGATGAAACAAGCACATTTGTTTTTATTAATTGCCACTCTTACAAACACATGCTCCCAAGACTCGTGGCCGATAATCGTGGAATATATATATATATACATATATCCATATGCATATATCTGGCCATAATGCGGGGCATAATCATAATAATTGGCCAAAAAAAGTGGCTGTAATGAGGAATATTTACACACACATTTGGAACATGTTTTTCCATTCCGAAAATCTTCTTATTAATTCGATGCCAAATATAAGGCTTTCTTTCTTCTTTTTGAAGTGATGCTGTTCAGGGAATATATAAATCAGAGAAGGAATATATAGACGAGAATGGTTTATGAGCTACTAAAATGAATGGTAATTTGTAAACGAGAATAATTTAATTGACAGTTTTTAGCAGGGGAATGTGGTGTATATAAGGAATTAATTGTGGATATAATATTTAAGGTTTTTAAAAAGAGAGAAAAACTTAAAAAGACATCTTTACCCTTATATAAGTATTTAAAATGTAAACTGTTCAGGTAGATATATCTTGTTTCAACGAATTTCTTGTTTTTCCAAGTAATATAATCTTTTTAGTTCGATTTTAACTTTTTCAATAAATTCTTTAATATTTTCTTGTACTAAAAAATGTTTTTTAATTAACTTTCAAGTTAATTTCAATATCTAAAGAGGAAATAATTAGAATTAGACCCTTCAGCCCGAAATAACATGATCTCTAAGCATGCATATACCATATACGAGTATGCTTTAGGTTAGATACATTTGTATCTTTCATCAGAACACACACACATTTTTATCCATTAAATCTTTATCTTGTTCCTGTAATAAACTTTCCATTTATTGCCAAACATTGTCAGCTCTTCGTACAATTCAGTTAATCTGGAATACCGAAATGTTCGAGGCACTTTTAGAGCTTTGTCAGCTGCCAGCCCCAACCTCCCTCCCTCCCACAACCCCCTCTTCATTGGCTGTCTATTGAAATGGCAATTATTTGAATTTATTTTTAATGCTCACAAAAGCTACATATGTGAGAGAGGAGTATCTTTGTGGGTTACGAGGAGGGGGAGGTCTAAGGGAACTTCTTCTATAGCTCATTTTCACCATCTGGAATGGGATTTGATCAGATTTTGATTCTGGCATGTTGTGTGTGTGAGTATGTGTGGTTCTGTGACTACTTAATTTCCAAGTGCCATAAAAATTTCAATTTGGAATTCAAATCTTTCCCTTATAAATATATATGTTATGAATCCATTTGTCTATAAGCAAATAAGTTGTCTTATTTATGGTTTCTTGGCTTATAAATATTGAACAAAAAAACGCCTCAAATGAAATAAACAATTAGTATATTTATCGGGACACACTCCGATGGCGGTTTTCCCTTAAAAACAAATAATGAACCATTGCTGAAAGGCTGAAAGTGTGGTGCGATGTGTTGACGATCGAATTGTTTATGCTAATGGCTAAAGAATTTCTCCATATTGATTTTGAGGCGGCTTTTGTTTCCATCATCGATTGTGAACGCATCAAATGTCGAATGCAAATTCGTTCCATCACTCTCACATCACATCAAATCACATCGCATAGTTTTTCCCTGGTTTCCACAACGCGGAAAATTAATGCAAGTGTAAGAAAAGTGCCTCGAACACAATGCATGTCCATCTGTTCGGTTGGGTCTGTCCATCAGTCAATCCCTCATTCAATCACTTCGTCAGTCAGTCAGTCAATCAGGCGACAGCCACAGCCGGTTCAGGTTGAGTCACCTTATGCGTTATGCTCGTGTTGATGATGCCGGTTTATGCCTTATGCCTTATGTTTTATGCTTTATGCTTCTTATTTCATCTATCGACATCCTTTGGCGGCTTTCAGAGAGATGACAGTGTGAGTCACGGGTTTAAAAAGATTTAAAATACTCTAAAAGTTATTAGAGAGGATTTTGGTTTAGAACAGAAATGATTTCTAAGGATGTATATAGGAAGGATAAGTCATAAGACAAGAATATCGAGATCAATCATTTCAAAAGTATCGTAAAGTTATATCTATATTTGAAAAGTATCATAATTTATAGATTTTTACGTTAAAATATGAATTTATCGAAATTATCGGTCAAAATTTTATATAAATATTGATGTTAGTTTTATGCTTGATCGATTATATTGAAAACATCTTTAAAACATAAATTTTGATAACATCTCTATAATATTTTCCTAGAATGATAGTTTAAACTAATTTTAGATTAGTTTTTTTTTCAACATTTCGATAATCAATCGGATATCGCATGCTTAAACATCGATTTATATATCCAAATACGATACATTATCTATATATCAATATGATATGCATTCTCTGGAGCTTTCTTGCCTTTTTAATATGATAAATTATAATAATAAAACCCTTTTTAGAATGGTATAAAAATGATAAATATCCAAAACCCCTTTAAATTAATATTTCCTTTTAATAAATTTCACTTAAATACATTACAATACTCCTAATTAACAAACCGCGGCCAGATGCCCTTTTCCAAAAGATAATCCATCATATGTACTTGACTGTTAATAATTTAAATCTAAATACAAAAGTTTTCAAATGGGATTTCACGCTCTCGCTCAGCCCAGAGGCCACACACGCGTCGCGGATCACGTGGCCATCTCCAGCTCCTTGGAACACGGGAAAACTCACGCAGGCACACGCAATGGGGGGAACCACCACCACCACCACGACACGGCGTCTTTTCGGGACTTAATCCCCGCCAGCACCGAGTGGCGGGACGACAATAACTGGGCAATCAATCAATGCACGTGTTTCATCATATATATTTTTTTGATATTTTGCCGCTGACGAGAATTTTTGGACAAATCAGTCAGCAGGCAAAAGATGGGTTAAGGCCTACTCGGATATATATAAATATATATATGAAAAAACATTCGAATTGAGAGCCAAAGTCCGCTGGCAGCATCACCCGAAAGTCGCTCAATTAGTGATGATTTAAATTTATAGATACGGTTAGGCAATGCACCCAAGATACTTGCACACACACACACCACACACGAGCGCCGTTGAGGAGAATGTCTTAATTAATTTTAATTATTTTCAATGAGCGACTACGAAATACAAAACATTTCCCCCGAACTAAGAACGCAACTGTGTAGACTGGTTACTGGGCTTTCGTTCGTTCGATAAGAGCAGCAATTAAGTAACGAATTAATAGCAATCGACTTATAAATATGATGGTACCCTCAGGGCGCTGCTCTATTTGTTTTTCTCCGCCATATGAACGTTCTGTAACCCCTTTCCCCCTCTAGTTTTTGGGGTAAACTTTTCACGCCACCGAATTCGTGGCTTTGCATTTTCCGTAAGCCGCCAGCACTTTTCCCTGTTTTTCCCATGTGTTTAAATGCGGGCAGTACCTCCACTCCCTGTCCCTCCCATTAATTTATTTGTCTGCAACATGCAAACCAATTGACAATCAAACGCAATTAGTCACAATATAATCGTGAAATGGAAACGCATTTTCTGCCTATTGTTGCTGTTTCAATATAATTTTTGGCCTGACGAGTGATGAGCCTTGAAATTCCAGCATTTATTCATAAATTATGATCGGCGCAAGACAAAAATTAATCATCTCAGGTAGCCAAAGTGCTGAAGCTGCTGACTGGCAAAGCCCCAGTGACAGAAAATGTAGAAAAAAATATATAAATGGAAGCAGATTTTTGGGTTTAACAAGAATCAAATTATTAATTTGAGATTTTATATGGTTTTGGAGTAAGTATAAGTAGGGGAAGTAGGGTTACTTTATGGTTGTATTTTATATATGAATAAAAGCTGCATTATTCCCCTCCTTTAAAATCTATGTTAAAGATGATTTAGGCTTTGGTTTAAAGAAGAAACTTCAATATGAACTTATAAAGATTAATCAGAAATAGATCCTTGATCTTATATACAATATAAAACCCTTAAAAACTTCTCTTTCAAATAAATTACAAATAAAAATTACTCTTTTAAATAAATTACATCTAAAAATTTAAACAAATCTTTTCTTTAAAATTTTTAAAAATTATTCTCCCCATTTATTTGACATTTTCAAGTCAGACAGATATAAATCCTGCCTTCTTTAGCCCACTTTATAAGCCAAAATCAAAGCTTATCTCAAATGCCAAGAATTTAGACTTGGCCCACATTTGCCCTGGACTGCTGTCCATTCATTCCCCTCTTGACTCCCTTCAAAGGCGTTTGAAGTTTTCGCGGAATTAAAAGGAATTTGCTTCTTTTTTTCTTCTGTTGGCCTGATACCCAGATTAGCCAGTGCTGATATATGGTTATATAGGAATATAGGAATATATATAGGGGAGTCCGAGTGGTGAAAAAGAGCAAAGCCAGAGCCAGGGCTGGCAGAATACCAAAAACCCGAAGCCGAATTATAAAAAAAGGGGTTGACGACGACGGCAGCGGCGTCATCATCCTCATAATGATCTTCATTGTCGTGGCCTGGGTTTCCAGCATTTCGCATGGCGTGCACTTAATAAAATAGGATTAACATTTTATAGTGAGCCTCGCCTCTCCGTGCCTCGTCTCTCTCTCCTTTTGTGCGATTTCAACAACTGCGCACTGATGTCGTTTCTTTATTTGCGTTGCTGTTGTCGAGTGTTGACTGTGTGTGCTGCTGCCTGTACTCGTACATGTCCCTGTGTGTATGTTCAACCAGTTATTGGAATAATGACAGCTGTGCGATATGGACTCGAGAACTCAAAAATACTTCAAGCCGAAGGCCATTTGTCCTTTGGAGCTAATTTCAGAGTGTGTGTGTGTAGGAGCTGGAGTTTTTGTCAAAAAGTATGGGTTTCGAGTTGAAAGAAAGTATATTTACTAAAGGATATTCAATTGAGGTCTATTTGGTGGCCTAAAGATGGTTATTAGAGAGAGGAAGAGAAAGAGGGAGAGCTAGAATGTAAGTTCTTGGGAGGTTTGTAGAAGTAAATGTCTAAAAAATATATAGAAAGGAGATAGAGTCGTAGAATAAGGCTGGAAAGGATTCTTACGCTATACAGATACTTAGAAGAATGGTAAAAATGCATTTAGTACTATAAAGATAATTAGAAAAGTACTAAAAATGTATCCTATACTTAAAAGATACTTAGGAGAACGCAAAAAGTGCATCTTATACTAAAAAGATTGCTAAAAATTTATCTTATACTAAAAAGATACTTAGAATATTGCTAAAAATGTATCTTATACTAAAAAGATACTTAGAAAAAAGTTAAAAATGTATCTAATAAAATAAAGATACTTTGAAGAACGCTAAAAATGTATTTTATACTAAACATATACTTAGAAGAATGCTTAAAATTTATCTGATAACATAAAGATACTTTGAAGAACGCTAAAAATATATCTTATATTATAAAGATACATTGAATAATATAAGGATACTTTAAAAAACATTTCTAAGACTATTAAGAAACTTAAAATAAGGCTGAAAATATATTTAATATTTAAAAACCACTTAAATCTTCTTCCTACAGTTATCCCTTTGTGATCTCCCCAAGATCTTATGCAATGACTTTCTTCTCCCAGCTGCAAGTTTCTCAAAGATTACCCCCCTGACTGAGATACACCCTATATAATGATTGGTCCCGACCAATTGCCGTTTTGTGTGTGTATCTTAGCATCTGTGAGATACTTGTGTACTCCTGGCTGGCATAACTTATGCATCAACGCGTACCATTTAAGCATAAATCGCGCTTGTCACCCCGATCTGGCTTTTGTCATCATCATCATCGGAGGCCGTGATCATCAGAGGCCTTCTCTCCTCCATCTCCCCCCCTTCTTTTCCCCCCCTCCTCACTCCTTTTTTCTGAGCCCCGATTGTTTCTTTCTGGTCGTTAAAATATTTTTTGGGTGTGTTCTGTATTTTAATAGCTCGATGCGATGCGATGCGAAGAGAGAGAGAGAGAAGCCCAAATCGCTTCACTTCCTTTCGTCTCGCACACACACTACACACACTATACACACACCCTTTACCCCCACACACCCCTCCTATATATATTTTAGCTTGTTTAATTTCTTTCGAATTTGTCAGGAAAAAATAAATATAAAGAGGAAAAAGAGACATGATTTCAGTTTTTACTTCAAGTAAATCGGAGATATTTTGACACACTCACTCACACACACACACTCGTTCCGACTGCTAATCCCTCACACGTCTGCTTTCGGGTAACTTCGACAGTTTTCAGATACATTTTTCCCCCCTCTCGCCTCTCGGGAAATGAGCGACTCACTTTGAATTATTAAAACCTAATCTTGATTCTACACTCTCTCTTCCCAAGCACTCGGAGGATGTTATATATTTTTTTAATACCAGTCTGCGATGCGATCGCATGAACCCAGGTATATATCTCAGATTTCGGACTGATCACGAACTTGACACAAAGAGAGAAAAAAACATCAACAACACCCCCACCTTGAAATTCTGATTGCTGAACTCGGAATTCCTCCTCGGTTTGAGTTTAGTCTCTTGATTTTAGGATTAAAAATGTCGTCAGCGTTTTTTATGCTGAATTTCGAAATATTCATTCTCTCCTCTGGCATTGGCATTGATTTTTTTTTTGGTTAAGCGAAAGCAAAGGAGAGAAAAATCTGTGACTACACCCTAAAGATTTTAAGCTGGACTTGAGGTTGTCGTTGTTGTTTGCTTACTTCCTTTTTTTTTTGCTTTTTTTCTACCGACTAATTTGAGGCTTGACAGTTGATTTGGGTATTCGATTAGGCAACCAACTATTCATCATTTTAAGCGATGCAGATGCCTCGCGCTTTGATTTCTTTGGGTTGAGTTTAAGGAAGGGTTTCCTAATTGCAATTTCGGATGAAAATCTGCAAGTTAAAGGGGATCTTGTTAAGATACTTTAAAAACGGATATTTGAGGAGTTTCTGATTGATTTTTGTTTAATTTAAGGAGGTTTTTCTATATAACTTGCTTATATAAAGTGTACAAAATTTATAATTTGCAAGGAGAGATACTTATGAATGAATTTTAATAAATAAATAAATTGTAAAAAGTTGTGGTAAATTTATATGAACATTTATTCATTTTTAAGCACAATGAAAGGTTTTTTTTTGTGCATTTTAACGAACAAATAACTTATGAAAATTTTTAGCATATTTATTTAAACTTTTTACCTTTTTTTTTACTTAAAAGAAAAATATTTAATTATAGACGAACTATTCAAGATTTTAGAATATTTCTTTGAAAAGTAAATAATTTTTTAACCACTTTTGATGCCCTGAGGTTGTCTCTTTATTTTAGTAAACTTTGATTAATAAATCAATAATATATTGTGAAGTTTATGTGAACTTTTTCAGGACTTAACTTTGTCAAGAAGTTATCTTTGTCTTTCATCAAATAAATTCCTTTAAATCAAATATCTAATTATGGCTTTTAAGCAAAACTTTAAGGGCCTCAAATCTACTTGGAAATAAACCCACGTTAATAATATACTACATATTCTTTATATTTCTTTATACATTATTTATTTAATATTCGAAATATAAAGACAACTTATAATTTAAAACAAAATAAACCCATTTATCCCTCTGGAGATGAAATTGGCAACTGTTGGCAGCACAATTACATTTATATTCCCCTGCTAATTGCCCGACCAGTCATATTTAAGGTATATATATACAATATATATCCCACATTGAACAATAATAGAAGTAGTCACCCAGCAAAAGGCAACTAAGGAGAAGGCAAAAATTAATTTATTAAAATTTAAAGCGCATGACTTTTCTGAGCAAACGGCAAGCGGCAAACGGCAGTGGCTATATGGGTTATATGGGTTATATAGGTATGATTCATGCGTCACACTTGCGCATAATAATTGAGGGATGTGGAGCGGAAGAGAGGGGATAAAATTCGGGCACAGATGCAGATACTGGACCCAAAGCCCAGACTCCAAGCGGGCCACAGTTCGATATCAATGGATATATATATATATATCTCTTTTTTTTTGGGTTGCTGTTGCTGGGGAGACTAGATTCTAGTATCTAGATACCCAACTGCGTCCAGGTGTGCGCTACAACTACAAATTTTTCGTTGTTATAATGCGGTTTTCAGTGCAGTTCGACATCTGTATTTTTTTTCCTCCTTTTTCAAATAGTTTTGTGGACACATTTTTTTCCTGTGTTCTTTGGGTTTTATTTTTTACCTTTTGCATGTTGGTTGCTTGAAATTCAAGGAATTCAACTGACGAACAGCCAGCCGGACACCTTAATTAAGGTTATCTATCAAAGGTACTTAGTTTAGTTTACAGATAGTGTGCTGTGCTTCGATGGTAAGCCCCGTAAACGATGCAATTAGCAATTAAATTTCAGTCAAGACTTTTCGACTTATTTATCAATTACAGATACAAATACCAAAGGTGTGTGACATCGATAAACAAAAGAGCTTTAAATTATGTGTAGTCTTAACATTTGTTGTTGTCTCAAAACACACACGACACACACACTCGCCTCGTTCCCATGACTTTAATTACAATTTAATATTTATTTAGTTCGATAAGGCCCACGAACCAGGTGATTATTTTTGGATACTCATGACTGCACCCAGTCGTAGATATTGTATCTGCGAATGCGTATTTGTTTTCGTTGTTTGGGTCTTAGCTGGGTAATCATCAAAGGCCTAAGTAAATTTGTTCAACAAATCACCGAAATCGAAAATGAATCTGAATGTTCCTAATTAATAGTTAAACCCTAAATTGCTTTTTAAAACTAACCCACATAACGTAAGTTAAGGCTGGGTGGCTTCTCTAAAAATCTGAATTTACCCGAAAAATTACTATTTAATTCGTTGGAAATTCCGTTTCCGGTGTCTTGATTTAGCTTTAGGTTTAAACTCAAGATACTTTACCACCTCACACGCACCCAAAAGGCACACCCGCTCTTTGCCAAACAATTTACGTAAATTAGAGACGAGAAATCCAGGGGGAAAATAAAAAGTTATAAACTATACAAAGAAGGCGTCAACAAATGCCAAATGGGAGCGTTCCAAGCGGCTTGCTTCGTCTTTGGTTTTGGTTTCGTTTCTGTTTTTTTTTTTCCTATTTTTTTCCTTATTTTTTATCAGCTCTTGGTTAAATTACCCAGAATTAGTTAACACATTTTCCACTGCGTCTGTGTGTGTGTGTGTCTCTGCGGTTGTTTGGCATAATTAAACAATTTTGTACTTTATGCGCAATTAAATTAATTTGTTCCTTTGGCTTTAGCCGCCTTTAGATAAGTGAATAAACGAGCCCAAGTCAAACATTTAAATTGCGATTGCACCATATGCGTGTGCATGTAAAGCCCCCTCCGAGAATCCCCCAGAGAATCGAGGCTATATTTATGGCTTATTAATTGTGTCAGGAGATTACTTTTCTATATAGAAGGAACTGCAGTTTCGGTTTCCTGTTGTATCTTTTCCAGAAGCTCAGACAATTCGTTCGTGCCAAATCATAAAAGAGTTCAACACACAAATGGTTAGCAGGAATGGGATAGCCAGCCGTGAGTGAGCAACGAGTTCACAAGGCAGCTGAGTTACTCAGATATGGAGATACTGAGATACTCAGACACACACTTTGAGATACTCAGATACTCGGCGTTGCAAGTAATGTGCGTGGCCACTTTTTCATTTGCCAGAATGAATAACATTCATGTTCCAATGGAGGGAATTAATGCCGCGGCATAACTCAAATGCCAAATGCAAAATGGATTTTGAAAAGCAAAACTTAGCAAGAGAATTGGTGGAGTTTTTTAAAGGGAAAAAAGGGGTTTAGGTTTTAAAAGGAAAAAGAGGAAATGGAAGCTAAGCTATTTTAGGAAGTTATTTGTATACAAAATTGTAATTAAAAAAATTAATTTCTTATTATTTTAACACCTTATCTACGAGTACTTAATATAAAAGCAGAAAAACTAAACAGTTCTTCTTTCAAATTGTATTTTTAACATAAAATCCTTTATCTTTGTAGAGTAAACTTCCTGTTCATGCAAAATCTAAGCTTAATCTTTATTGAAAGACACTTTTTCTAGCTAAAGTAATGAATATTTTCACACTTTATTTCCAAACATTTAATAAAGAAGCTTAAATATTAAACCATTCTTGTATTACATTTTATTTCTTATCCTAAAATCCCTCATATTTTTATAACAACCTTTCTTTTCAAGTCAAACCTTCGCTTAATCTTTGATAAATCTTTAATTTAGAACAAAAATTCAAATAAGAAAGACTACTCATTCTTGTAGATACATTTCTAGCCATTCAATTCTTGACTTTCACCCATTTCTATCTTTCATAAATTCCTTGCATATTCAAAGCAATTGAATGGGCATATATAGCCTCCAGTTAGATTTTTATAATGAAACGAGTGTTCGAGTGTTTGACTGTTCGTTTCATTTGATCAATTCAGCCAGAGCCCAGCGGCGACTATATAGCAAGTACTTATTAAGGCTGATGTGGTTTTTGTTGCTTTCAGTTCTGAGCACATTAAGATCAGATACAAAGATACATTATCGCCGCCTCGAAGCTGGAAGCTGATGTAGCTTTAGCTTTTGTGGTAGTTGTAGGCGGTCGTCAATCAGTCAGTCAGTCAGTCTGAGACTCGTTGGCAATTAAAACGCTTAGGGGGCCAAGTCGGAGACTCGGATACATGCCACATCCATTGCAGATATAAATAAGCGATACGTGTAATTCGGGTCACTAACCGTTAACAATAAATTTCATTTGTTTAAGAAACTCCGTCGATCGGCCAGGCTGTAAAATAATATCGCCATAAAAATTGACATCCGATCATTTGTAATTATTATTGCGCATTGCGACATGACAAGGCGTCGGCTACTTGCTGTCTTTAGCTGTCTTTTTTTAGGGCGTGGTCAGCAGCAGATATATAAGTATAAAGCCATTGGATTGGTCGATATATATATATATATATAGATTGTTGGAAGGAGATCACAAATCATTCTAAATGGTTCGTGTCGTGTCTCATTCGCATTCTCCGCTAATGGTAATCACAGTGCCATAATTTACATTGCGAGACGATGCCGATTCTTTCTCTCTCTCGTTCGGTTCGTTCAACTCGTTCAATCAATCTTAGATTCGGTTCAGGGAACAATTAATGCCAAAAAAAAAAAAAAACTGAACAACAAAATAAGAAACCGAAATAACATTAGAGGGAAGAAAACAAAAAATAACCAGAAGAAACCCACAAGTACTGTAGTGCGGGGAAGGGCTTTCTTTCTTTCTTCTTTTATATTTTCGGGGCAAGTCGTTGTCTACTTGAAGAGTTTCAGTTTTCAGTTTTCAGTTTTCGTTTTAAGTCCAACTTAAATGGAACCAGAAATTATTTTGAACGCCTTCAAGTGCCACACCAACAGCATTTACAACAAAAATACATTTAAAAAGAAAAAAACCAAAGTTGATTCGAAGTTGGGGCGCGCAATCATGACTTGATGCGATTATAAAGAAGTTTTTTGTTTCGGCTTATTGAGCAGGGGCACTAGAGAGGAGGGGGGAAGGGGGGTTTGGGGGGTAACTGAGGGCCAGAAAGCATTAATGCCCAATACAAATAGAAATTAGATACACACTCATACTCATACTCACACTCACTACTCACGCTCACACTCGACAGCAGCAGCACATATGGATACTTAAACAATTTCGATATTCAAATGAATTTTTGGAAAATGACTAAACCAAAAAAAAAAAAATAGAAAAAAATGCCCCCAAACTCTAAACTGAACTCAACTGAACTGCTGCTTAGAATTGTTTTCTTTTCTTTTATTTTTTTGGTGGCTTTTGGGGCCCTGCTTGGAGAGTTATAAATAATAATAATAACAATCAAATCCGGCACAGACAGCATTGCCAGTTGAGCTTTATAAGACCACATCAAGCCTTGGGTTACTCGGTACTTGTGTTTTTAGGGTTATATTCACTTCTGCATGGGCTTGAAATCAGTTAAGTTTGAATTTAGAATTAAAATAAAGATGGCTTAGAATGAGTTTAAGTTAAATTGGAGAAATATTTGTCTAGAACATTTTGCTAAAAAAAGAAAAGGAAGAAATTTCTGGGGATTAGTTATTAATTCAACAAAAATTGTTGTTTTTAGAAACCTTTATAAGGCATCATAATATAAAGAAAGTCATAAAGAAAAACCAATTTAACACTGAATTTGATTACTGTTTTAAAAACAGTGTTTTTAAAGATCCTTAACAACACAAAACACATAAAAACGTACTTTAAATGCGTTTTAATTAGGTAAATAAAATATTAGGGGAATTAGTTTTGGTTATTAAAAAGCAAATACATTTTCTTAAAGTAATATTTATGTCTGACCAAAGTTACAAAATGTATAAAACATTAAAATATAAACATAAACATTAATATAAAAAACATAAAACCTAAAATTGAAATTCCTGACATAAAAATATAAACATAAACATTAATATAAAAAACATAAATTCTTAAACTTAAATTCCTAATTAAATACTTTAAATATTAAAGTAACATAAAATCAATATAACTTTCTATAACGTAATAATTCTAGGTTCTTAAAAGATTCACAACCTATCAATCATCAAACTCAAAATTTCACAACTCATAATACTTAATATTCCACATTCCTATGACACATTTAACCATAAATTGTTAGAACTTTTCCGTTTAACTTCCTATAAAATTAAACAATATGCTCTGAAATAAAGTTAAAATAAAGTAAAAATAAAAAAAAATAAGCACCTATTCAAAGCACGCCACAAAGTGATTTTATGATCGCTGTATGTTTCGCTATATAACTTGCTGTTCCTACACGCGTCGTCTACATTGTGAACTCATTTAACAAGTCGAGTGACAAACCAATTTTCATTCTACGAATGGCATAAAGACAATAACAATTGGCGGGGGGAAAAGGAACCATATAAGGCAGTTAGCAGCAGCCAGCAAAACTTTGAGGCAATTGTCGGATGGATGGGAATCGAGCGGAGTAATGAACTTGTCAGCCATGTTTTCAGGGTGTGCTCAAGAAAGTTGAGACCAAGCACATATATCTTAGCATATAAACTGTACATAAAGCTAAATGCAGAGTGCTCCAATTGTTGTTTTCGGGGGAGTGTGTGCTGGTGTTGTGTGTGCTGTGTATGGGGAATCAAAGATAAAGGTAATCCATTTGACTTGGCCATATCTACGACTGTCACACAAAGTCGCCAAAGTCTCTGTCTGAGTTTCAGTTTCAATTTCGGTTTCAGGCGGGACTCTGACTCTGACTCTGATTTGAAAACTATGCACAGCTGCGCTCAATTTCGTATGCGGCAAGAGGCTTGGGCTTTTCGTTTTTTCAGTATTTTTTACGCTTTTTCGGGGCTGACTAATGAAACCGAACAATAATAATTTAGTAAGTCCAGACCTACGCATGCGCAAAAGGTGGATTCGATGCCGAAGCCTGGCAATTGTCACAGCACAAAACGCAATTTGTCGTCGTCGTCGTCGTTGTTGTCGGTATCGTCGTAGACGGGGAGTGGAAGTCACTGAACCCGCTCGAGCCAAGCTTTTTTTCTATTACCTTTTTTTTTTTGTCCACCTATATTTCCCCCACTTGCTATCTTTACACGCAGAGAAATTGGTTGCGAGAACTTGTATATTTTGAAAATATTTTATTTTAAAGGTTTCCTATCATATTTTAGGTTGGAAACAGTTTTTAATTACATATAGATTCCTTTTTATTAAAAAAAAAGGGTTTTTGGTAAGTGTTGTGTGCTTTTTTTACATTTTAAGCTATAATTCCCAAAAGGTTTTAGCACGTTTAAAGTGAAAAAAAATAGTTAACATATAGTACTTCGCAATTTATATAAATAAAACATGTTTTGTTAAAGTTTGTGAGCTTTTTCTTCGTAAATAATATTGTTGTGGCCCCTCTATATAGGTAGAAAGAGCAAAAAAGCGATTTTTCACATATTTTACTATAATTCTCAACCAGTTCTAGCCCTTGAAATAGAATTGAATTGCTTAGTAACTTGTATTTTTAAGTTTTCAATTATATACAAGTATATACAATAGTATAGAAAAATATGTGCTAAAATGATAATTTTCCAAACGAAATGTCTAAATTTTTCCCAGTGCAGCTCTCTTTCTCTCTCCCTCTCTTTCTGTGTACTTTTTTTTGGGTGTAGGCCAGTCTCGCAGTAAACAAAAGCCACGTTTGACAAAGAAAAATCTTACAGTTTTTGCAGCTAGTTACAATTGTAAGTAGCACACACAAGAAACACACACACAGCACACCGGAACACACACTATTATTTTGCTGACAACTGCGCAGGCGCGCGTGTGCGTCATGAAATTAGTTTATTTGTTTGCATAAATGTGCCAAAGCCCAAGCAAGACCCCGCACTACTCTATATGTGATTTTTGTGTGCAGCAAATTTCTAATAAATTCGTTGTTGTTTCGGCACCCGTGTCATGCACACCTGGAGCATAATTCGCCCTCAGCCGATCCACACAAAAAAAATAAAGAAACAAAAACAACAACAAAAACAAAACCAAAAGCAAGCTAAACTGAACTGAACTGAACTGAGCCATGAGTCAATTTCCGTCAGCTGCGCCAGCTGAGCAGCAGCCAAGTTGGGGAGTTAATAAAGATACATTTTTGCCACCACACAAACTACTACCGATTCTCTCTGGGAATAATTGTAAATAAATGTTTAAGTAGGTATTTCATATGCACAGCTTCAAGATAATAATTAAAATAATAATAGATGCTTTTTAATATATGCTAGTGAGATATTAAAAGTAGTTAAAGGGTTGCGAGAGTTGTTAAAGGGAAAAATATATATTTCAATAAATAAATATTGTATAAAATTATACATATAGATATTTATATCTCTATAATAATATATATAATAATAATAAACTACCTCGAAAATTTTGTACTTTTCTGGGAAATATATTTTTAGGACTTATAAAAACAAAGCTACTTAATTTTACTAACACTCTTCATGAGAAAATAATGCAGTTAACACAAGAATAAGGTTTTAAAAAGAACTTATTCATATTAAGCATATATTAATGCTTTATTATGATAAAAGCATAAACTTGTATTTTAAAACTCAATTGAATGTATAAATTAATGAATTAATTATTCAAAAACTCAATTGAATGTATAAATGAATCAATTAATTATTCAAAAACTCAATTGAATGTATAAATTAATCAAATTTTAAACAGTTAACAAGAAATTCGGTACATATAAACCTCCAACAAACCCCTCATTATATGAGTTTTCCTTGACTAACCTCTCTAGTCATTCCAGAAAACAATTTTCCAAGATATTCCTTAATTTCAAATCCCATAATTAAGCCTAAACCGGCTTCTTGTTTTCACGGAAGACTCCCTTGTAATATATTTCCTGTAAAAGCAAACGAATTTGTAAATTTCATTCCATAAATATTGACGTTCCAACCAACGTGATTTTAACAACGAAATTTGTTACAACGAGAGGGGCACCTCTTGAGGCAGCATCTTCTACTACTTCTACTAAGTATGGTCTGGGGAACCCACTTAGGCCTCGGAACTTAGAACAATAAACAGGGCACAACAAATTCTTTTCTTTGATTTTCATCTTATATATATATTTTTTTTTTCTCCCCTGATTTAACAACACACATTCAAATCAATGAATGCCTGCCACTCGAAAAAAATACAGGATGGAGACGGTTCAGGGGGGAGCTCTTTTCGGCCACTTGAGCGTTCGATGACATTTCGTTTTTAGTTTCCTCTGTACAATTATTATAATACATAAATTTATGCTACAGCAGCCAGCTCAGGGTTCACTCAGAGAATTTGTAAAATCATTTCTCGAGTGTGGTTGTGCCTCCTAAAAAGAAGTTTAACGATTCCTCAGGTTCAGATTCGGTCGGGCCGCGACCGTAGCTGTAATCATAATGTATGTGTGCTCCACTTATTACCCATTCCCATTACCATTCCCATTCCCATTCCCGTTTACTTTGAACTATAACGCTGCCCCATAACTTGATGACAAAAATAGTTGGTCGTCGCAGTTTGGGGCTACCTACTATAAGTTTGTTAATTTGCGGTAATTGCCCACACAGACATGTGTAATATATATATATATATCGGGCATGGTCTATAAGTCTACAAGTCTATAAGTCTAACAATGCCTTTGCTTTATTTTAAGTCACAAGGTTGACTTCGCTTGGAACTCTCTGTGTGTGCTGTGTGTAGGTTCGTTCGTTATAACAATTGTTAAGTTCGAGTAGAGGAGCATGTGTGTAGATCCAGTAATTATTTTTCGGTTTTCAGTTTTATATATTAACAGGCCACAAAATAGATAACCAGTCATACACACGCTCAAATATCTAAACCAGTTTGCTTATTTAATTTCAATGCTTAGTCTTGAAGTCACATTGATTGGACTGCGATTACTTTTATGAATGCCAAAAAGGCAGAGAAACAATTAGATATAATTTGGTTGTTTTTTGGGGAATTTTTCGAGTTGCGTCACAAAAGATACATCCTTGACTTACCTAGTACTTTTTAGAGAGTTATTTCTGAGGGAACTTGGCTGAGAAAGCCCCACCCTCGCCTCGTACTCGTCTCGAATTTAAATGATTCCCGCATTCTCAAACCCAAAAAAATTGAATAAAAGTCCAACCACCCCTTGCAGCTCATGACTAAAAACTTAAACATTACCATAATAGTCTCGGCTATAATTAATTGTTTGCTAATAAATATCAATTTATATATATAGAGAGATATAGGAAAAGATATAGAAAGAGATATAGAAAGAGTACAAATAATAATAATAATAAGCGCACGCGCCGCCGCCAATGACTAAGTTTCCTTTGGGTCTCTTTGGGTATGCGATAAATGCGACTCCACATAGATATAGTATGTGTATATATATATATATCTGTGTGCACATATATATAAATTGTAAATCAGATACGGCATAAATATTGAACACATGGCGCAGTTGCCGCTTCTTGTGGGTGCCAAAGGGGAGAGACTGAGCGCAAAATTGAAATAAAATAAAGCACAATAAAACGTACTTAAGATTGACGAGTGTGCTGTGTGTGTGAGTGTGTGTGTAGATGGGGGCGCAAAAGGCGATCAATGGAAGAGTTTATATTTATTTTATTTTTTTTTTTTGGAGGAGAGACTCCATCGAATACTTAACGAGGAGTACAGTCAAGTCGGGGGCATGCCATTAAAGCAGATGAGATGTTTTATATATTCCAATTAATGACGGACTAAAATTAAATAACACGTCATTTGGGCATTTTATAGTTTTTAAGAGGTTTAAACTAGGGATGAATAATGTTTGATATGATAGATCGATAAATATAAGACATTTTATACAGGGATGTATATCGAAAAGAGCAATCCCGCTCAATATCATCGAACATATAGTAAAATTTTCTATTAAGAAATTTTACAGATAAAAAAAAACATTTACAAAACGATATTATCGAAAAATAACCGATAAATGATATTTTAATATTTTCTAATATTAAAATTAATTACGGAATATCGATAATATCGATTGTGATAGTTTTATATCAAGCTGAAAATCGATTTATCGCCGATAAATAGTACTTTTATATTTTAAAATATTAAATGTAATTACAGAATATCTAAATTATCGATCAGGATAGTTTTATATCAAACTGAATATTGATTTATCGCCCATTTATTGATTTATATATCGAACATTACCCTAAATATCAATATAATATCGATACTTCCTAATTTTTTGCCACCCCTAGGCTTTAATCATTTATTTAATTGTTTTCATGTGTTTTAAATTAATTTATGAGGTAGTTTTCCTAAAATTTGCAACGAAAATAAATCGATTTAAAGTTCAAATATGCTTACTCATTGCTTAAAATACATATTTAAAGCATGTTTATTTCTTATATGTCGCATATATTAGCTTGAATAACTTGTATATACTTGATTTGATATAATTGGCCGTCACAGATACTCAGATACTTGAGCCAACCTCACAGATACGTACGTTTTTGAAGCAAACAAAATGTCGGCAGCTGCTTTTTTGTTTTATTTTTATTTTGTGTGTGTGAGTTGTGTTAATGCATAAATTAAAACACGTTCACATGGCTTTATTTTTACGGGCTTTGGGTGTTCATTTTATGCGATTGTTTGCATTTCATTTATATATGGCTAAGAGGCAACACCCATTTACCCCGTTGATACCCCTCGATGTCAGGGCGTCTGCTAATTGAAAATCAATTAATGTGACTGCATCCTATATAGCCCGCCAGTCCATGTCAAAGTCAGAAATCAGAAATCGCAATCATCATTCCCAGGGTAGAATAATTTGACAGATGAATTAAAGTAAAGAAAAGAAAAAGAAGCTGAAATAATTCCAAAGTCCCACCGCCCTGAATCCTTTTGTTTTCACTGTCAGAAAATAAAATAAATTAATTGATGGAGCATACATTCATCCAAAAGAGAGTTGAAAACAAAAAGAAATATCTCCGATTGTCTGGGATTTTAACCAAATTCATCATTTAGGTTCATTGAATTATGGAGTACGTCTCCGAAGCACTTTGTGGCACAAGTTTTGCATGCTCAAGTACCTGGCAAAGCCAGTTCGGGGCTTATAATTCCAAAGATTCGCTGGTAATTTGAGGACTAATCAAACGATTCTCTGCCTTTCTCATTACCAAAATTTTCGATTTCTCATCACTCGCTACTCGTTGTATTTATTTGCAGGTCAACAAACAGTATACGGCCAACGATCTGGAGGCTTTTATGAAGATAGCCGCCAACTGGCAGAATTCCAATCACAACTTGCTGGAGGGCGTCGACTTGAAGACGGGTAAGTTAGCCACAAATTACACACTGTGTCTCTTTCTCTCCAATATCTAATATCTAAAATCTCTAATTTTATTTACAGAAATGACACAGTACATGAACAGTCCCTCGATGAACATGTACAAGAAACGTGAACGCACTCAGAACTGGAATCACCAGGAGAAGAAATATCTTCTGGACTTGTGCCGCAAGGATATGCGTATAATAGAGAACAAGAGATTGGATGCTGGCCTCACGGCTGTCAAAAATAAAGCCTGGAAGATAATACATCAGAAGTTCTCCAATCAATTTGGCACTGATCGAACCTGTAATCGCCTCAAGGAGCAGTGGCGACGCATGAAGGGTGAGTTTTTAATCTAAAAAATAAAATCTACATGATTTTTAATGAGTTATTATTATTTTTTCAGCCTGCACCCGCAATGAGATCTTGGACTACAACAATCGCTTGGCCAGATTTGGAGCCGAGGTGGCCGATCGCAAGAAGCCTTCACCGTTTACCTTTGAGGTCTGGGATTTTATGCAGGAGGCCAAGAAGGCCTGCAAATCTGAGGCTCTCGATGGCATTGACTACTCAAAGATACCCTTGGCTCTAGAAGAGGGCTTTGAATATCGCGAGGACTACAAATTCAATGCCGACGAACATGACATGGATGAGTAAGTTAAGCTCTAAACTTTACAAAGATCTGTAACTAAATAAGCTTTTTTAAACAAGTAGCAGTCGTACCCCACCCCAGGAGCTGTGCGATGTGGACATCAAGGAGGAGGAGACCAATGAGACCTTCAACGAGACCTACAACAATCACCATCTCAATCAGAGCGACATCCATGGCAGTGGCGAGCGTTTGAGTGTCTCGCCGAATCACAGCATCAGTCGCAATGGCATCCACGAGGCCGAGAGTCCAGCCACCATGTCTGCAGCAGCTGCCTTGGACAACAGCGGAGCTTTCCTGCCCGCCGGTAGCGGTGACATGTCTGGCTTCCAGGCCAACTTCAATATGAACAACATATCCGCCACGCTGGAGGCCCTGAATGCCCTACGAACTGGCCAGTTTCCCAGTGCGGCAGCAGCAGCAGCGGCCGCCATACATCACCAGCACCAGGCACAGGCTCAAGTGGCCCAGGCCCTGCAGCACCAGCAGCACAGCAGCAGCAACAACAATAATAACAATAATAATGAGGATGATGATGATGTGATGAAACCACTAGCCAAGAGACAGCGTACTAGCAGTGGCAGCGTGCTAGGTAGCGAGGATCAGGCCACAACAGTGCCCGCCTCCTCGGAGTGTCAGGCCCTGGAGCGTTCGGGCAGCAGCAGCAGCAATGGAGCAGCTGCAGCTTTAGCGGGAGCAGTCACAGTAAATGGCGCTAGCAGCAGCAGCAGCGATAACTTTGAGCTGCGCCTGTTCATGGAGATGCAGAGCAAGGAGCACATGATGCGCATGAAGATACTGGAGGTCCAGTTGCAGGCGGCCAAGCACAGTCGCGACTTGGTGGAGATCAACAAGACGCTGGCGCTGCAGAAGCTGCAGGAGCTGGCCAGCAAGCGGTTGCCCAGTTAGGACAGACAGATGAGCAGCAGCAGCAGCCACAGCATCGGAAGGAGCAGCCACAGCAGCCCATTGCCGTTTCATGTTACATTAGTTTATAGGATTTGAAAGAGATGAGAAAGAGCCACCAGGCAGAGAGCGGCTGCTAGAGTTAGCCTTAGGTTTTAGTATTAAGTTGAAAACAGGATCCATGGCTACACATACACACAGAGACACAAGCAACATTCCTGGCATTGTTGATCAGTATTTGAAAGCTAGAAGCGAATCCCCCGACACACAAGCACACACAGAAGCGAGGATTACCGGGCGCTCGGAAGTATGCCATAATCTTATGATGATGAATCGCCTACCTCACTCACAGTACCCACAGCACGCACGCACACCCACAGCAGCTAGCTAGCAGGACTCACACGAAACACACTCTCTTCTGGCCTAACCACACCCTCCTCTCCGGCACTTGACCAAGTCAAGAGTCAAGCTTAGTTAGTTTCTAGTTTGTAGGAACACACACACTCTCTCCAAGTTGCTCAACTACCACCAATGTATTGTACTTACGTTCTTGACATCCGTTAACGTTCTGCTATCTATCCACCACTAACGATCGAAACATATATATTAATCATTTGTATAGCCCTAAGCGAAGAAGAGAACTCTATATTTGATTGATTTGATTTTTACTCCTACTCGTATTGTACTTGTATTTATTTTTATCTCTGTATAGACACTCTCTCTATATATATGTTTGTTTGAATGCCATATTTAATGAAAGTTCTTTTTAATAATATCCTTTAATTTCTATTTGCGCTGCAAAACAAATTGTTACCATATATATATATATATATATGTAGGCCTCAAAAAAGCACCCTCACTTATCGGAAGGGGGCTCAGTTTATAGTAGAAGGCTTCCTTTGTGTAAAGCGTGTAAATGAAAGATAAAAATTATTTTAAATAAAAGAAAAAACTAAGAAAAACAAGCTTGCTTTTCTATTTTTTTATTTCAAGTGATTTTAGTTAGAATTTTAGAATTTTTGGCTGCCATCTGGTTGGTTGGCTTTCTCCAATGATTGTATCTGTGTATCCACTTTAATCATCTTCGTTGTGACTTCGTTCTTTTGGCTGAGGATGCTCTGACGCAAAGTCTTGAGCTGTTCTCTTTGCTAAGTTAATTATTATTATTAATTATTTTATTTAGTAACACATTTACAAAACCTTACCAGCTTGAGGAAATGTATATTCTCCTTGCCCCTGGCCTTCTCATACAAATTCCTCATATAAGTCCTGCCACTATATAATTGAGATATATAATTAAGATTTAAATTATACTTACTGATTGCCTTGGAAAAATGCCTTTGTCTTAAGCATCAAAACCTCCATCAGCTTCCCCACAATCTTCGGCATTTCTTTTAATATATTTCTCACCTTTGCTGGTTGAAGATGAATAAAACTGAGAGAATTTTGGACGTTACTGGAAATTTTTTGGACATAAATACTGTGAGATAACAATACAATAGCAAAGTAATGAAGATAAAGATAGAGCCTACTTGCCAGCTATTGTTTTTTGGTTTTGTTCTATTCCTTTTCACAGAGTCTTTTTGAATTTCTCCAGCATGGCTTTCAGTTCTCTAATTTCCACCATTAGATTCTGTCTTACTTTCTCTGCCCGAAGACTGGTCTTGCGGTCCATATCCCTGACTTCAACCTCCAAGGCCTTAATATCCGCTATGATTTCCTTGATCTTCTGCTCTTTGATCTTAACAAACTGTTCCCTGCTCTTTGGGAAAATAAATAAAAGCTATAAAGTTAGATAAAATATATATAGAAGGATATATTGTTTATATGCTTACAAGTTTCAGGAAATAATTCGCTTCATCGCCTCTTCCCTTTTTAGAGAGTTTGTCCGATAAGTTTCGAAAGTTGGTTCTAAGAAAATGATTATTAATTATTATTATTATTAATTAAGTCACTTACCTAACGACGCATTCTTTGGGGTCTTTTGTGCACCGCAGATATGTAAAATCCTTAAAGATATAGGGATTTCTTCTCTTGGTTAAAGAGTAACAGCAGATTGAGGGTCTGATTGATCTATTGGAAAGGTATTAAGTTGGATTCAATATATAAACCTGTAGTTAATACTCACTTCAAGAGGCCTGGTTTAAGAATTTTGGTTAGGACCATACTATTTGCCATGATGGAGACTGGAATTGGAGTCCTTGATGTTATTTGAAATATAGGTGTTCTATTTCGTGTAAGTAAAACAAATCTGACACATTTTAGAAGGGTAAAGGTTTTATGTGGAGATTTAAAAGCTCAAGATGTTGCTCAAGAATTTTCCAAGGGAGATCTTTAAATTTTGCTCTCCGTTTTAAGGTGGAATAAGGGAAAAAATCGACTCTGCACCGAGAAAAGCAGGTTTAAAAAGATTTCTTTACATTTATTTTTTAGAACAAAACCGAAATAGCATATTTACGATCCTATAAACGGTAAATATTCTTGCTTAGCATCAACAGCCGAGTCGATTTAGCTTTCCCCGCTAAAACAATTTTTTTTCCCAATTTTTTTGTTTATTAATTTTCCATTTTATAAGGTTTACATCATAAAAACTGCTAAAAATTTAATAAAATATGTTTGTTAAGCTAATAAAAACAAGCACAGAAAACCTTCCGAATTAAAATAAATGCATTTTTGGCTTAGTTATGATCGTTTTTCAATGACACACCTTAAGAGTATACAATCTTCGGCTTCCCGTAATTAGCTTCCTTTCTTATTTCCCCTTTAAATCAATTTCAGTATTAATGATTCACCTTTTTTACAAATGTAAACAAAACTCAGCTCAGATGTTTACATTATCATCAGAGGGCTTGCTCTGCTCTACCTGATAAGAATGAATAAAAAATCCCCGAGTGATATTCCAAATATAATTTATTATTAAATCACATCGTTATTTTTTTTAGGCATACATTGTCTTGGGACCCGGTCGGGGTATTGGTGAGTCGTAGATAAAGGGCCGCGGCTGTGGGTTCGGATTAAAAGGACCGGTACTGGGTCCAAATGGCCGAGATCCAGGTCCAGTGTGACGAGATGGTGAGGCACTGCCAGGAGCGGGCAGGCAACCCAAAAGAGCCAGGATAAGCAGGCAGCAGAGTCCAAGGAACTTCATTGTAGAGCAAACGTTGAGATGTTTCTGAATGCTAATCTCAGGGAGGCTGATGGATTTTATAGTCGCCGCCGAAGCTGCTGCTGCTGCTGCTGTTGCTGCTTCTGCTGCTGCTGTTGCTGTTGCTGTTGCTGCTGCTGCTGCTGCTTCTGCCGCAGCTGCTGTTTTTTCAGGGGGATGCCCTCGGGGGGATTTTGCTTTCGCTGAAAGCACCGACTTTGGGTGATTTCTTATCGCTTGACGGGGCATCGGGCGTTGATTTAGTGCTTTTCTGAGCCTTCATCTTAGCCTGCCTTTTCAGGTCGGCGTATAGTTTAACATCAAATTCAAGGCCACGGATGCAACGGGTGAGGTCAGTGAGCATGTGCTCCACGCGTTTCTGTTGGAGGGAAAGTTGACGCCAACACATGTCCATCAGGCCAAGTTCCTTGAAGGATTTAATTTTATCTATATTCTATTTATTTATAATTATATATTTATTCTATAGTTACGTGAGTCAAGTCCTCCAGTTTCAGCTGTTTTCTTATACGTCCATGATCGGGCAGGACAACCAAGTAGCTCCTGGAACGAAAATATATTATAATAGATAAAGATATATATAAGATATAGATATAAATATATCTAAAAGCACACCCACCTTATGGTATTGCCTCTTAAATAGTTCAAAATAGATCGAAATAAGTGGTTCATGGCCTTTTTTTAAATCAATATATTTATAAAAATTCAAAAAAACCTAACAATTTTTATTGAATGCTTAAAATTTGATTATTTTTCCAAAGCCAGTTCTGGCTGAATGGAATTTTAGGTAAAATACAAACACTTTGCCATAAACTTTAATTTCTTATTACGAAATTTTGATTGAGTTTTTTTCGACGTCAATGTTCTCTACATGTCAATAGATTTTTGTAAAATGTGAGCCAAAAAGTATGCTTTGGCTTTCCCCCGAGAATTTCAAACAAAATGAATGTAAACTTCATGTAGATAAGATTTTATAATTAAATAAAAAGAAACAGAAAATAAATAGAGATTAAAATTTATAAAAGCTGCCGTAACTCTCGGAGGGCCTTTTCCAAGTCATTAAGGACTAATAAAAGATCTTCAAGTACAACTTTCGACTTTTTCGTGAGGCGATCCTTTTTCCTATCATTAATGCGGGCCTGAAAGGCTCTAATGCGTTTTATCAATGCAAGGATCCTGACCCTTTTATCGGTATGAAGTTGGGCCTGCCAGGATATGTAATAATTCGATTTTCAAAAGGATAATGCAAGAAAAACATACCACAAGGCTGGGTTCCATGTATCCACTGTCCTGAAGACTCTTCAAGGCAAAGGAATAAGGGCGCCAATTATTTTTTAAAATTTGTACAAAATGCGACACAGAACAATTTGAATTTGGACTTTTTTGAAACCAGCTTCGAACCAGGACATCGCTGGACTTAACCAAGTAAAAGGTTTTACCAGCCCTCCGGAGCATAGTGGCAGCTTACAGGAAAAATTTTTCAGAGACTACAAATTGAACAGAATTTCACAGGCACTTTGATTGTCTTTTCTTTTTAATAAATATTAGTATTTATTACTAGTTATTTATTAAAAAAAAATATATTTATTCGATTTTAATTGGTCATTCTTAGTTTTCGGAGGGCATCTTTTAGGTCCTTCAGGATCACTTCCATTTCTTCTAGGGCACCCTTGGCCTCCATGGACTTTAGCTTCTTCAAAGCCTTGATCTTCATTTGTATGGATTCGATTTGTGCCGTCAACTCCATGATCCTGGCCTCTTTTCCTTTGTTCACTTCAAGAAGTTTCTGATGGAAACAGGTGTTTTTTTTAGGGAATATCTTTTTTTATACTGAGATATATACATACAACTTGGTAGGGTGTTATGCCTCCATTATCCTTGCCGCCTTGAAAAATGTCGCTAAGGGGACGGCAACTCCTTTGAAATTTATATATTTTATGAGGGAATGGGATAATGTATAAAGAATATATAATTTGTAAGGATATAAAGTTATTAAGGATTATTAGTTACTTACTTTAGTTCGGTTTTAGCTAGGATATTGGCAGTCTTAACAAAGGACAAACCCCTATATGCCCTCCGCAACATAATGTTTAATACTTAAAAGAAATTTGTTCGTTTGTGAATTTTATTTACATCTTTTTGGATTATATTTTCTTAGGTAACTTTGTTTGGTTGGATATTCGCTAAATAATAAAAGGGAAAATTCGAAGTTAGAATTTTTAAATAATATAAGGAAAAGTTCGAAGTTAGAATTTTCAACCAAGCAAAGGAAACTTTATATAAAAGATGCTTTAGAAAATTCCCACTAACCTTATAATTCCCAACTAAAAATTTATATACACGCGTTATTAATAAGTAGTAAAGGTAAAGTAGTATATTTATCGAGAGTAAATTTCTATATGACATTTTTATATAAATATGGCGCTCAATATCATATCGAAAGAAAAATAATGATATAATAGTGTCTTTGGACAAAGATCGCTGTTTTTTTCTGGCATAAAAATTGTTTATTAATTTATGTAGATAATATATTTGAAGATTTATATATTTGTAAACCCATCCAAGCAATCCCAAACCCTTTTGTTATTAGTTTACTTTACAATCATAAATAATAAATATTTCTAGTTCTAACTCTTAACTACACAGAGTGTTTTTCCATAACCTTTTTTTTATAAATCTTCTGTGATAGTGAACTCAAAGATGCCTTGCGACATCTTTACTTTTATACGAGCTGCCAGCGAGCTGAGTGCCACGGCCCTCCTGATCCTAGTTGGCTGCATGGGAGAGGCCATGAACAAGGACAATGAGAGTGCTTCCCTGGTGATTAGGTAATGAGCTTTAAGCTATAGATTTTCCTTTAGTTCTTATTTCTTATTCATTAATTAAGCTTGCACTATGGCCTTATGGTGATGGTGGTCATGCACATCTTTGGCTTTCTATCCGGCGCCCATGCCAATCCCTGTGTCTCGATCTCCTGCTCCATTATGGGTTATATGGCCACAAACTCAATGCTGATGTATGTGGCCTGCCAGGTGCTGGGAGCTGGCCTGGGTTACCTTCTCTTGATGCTGGTCCTGCCCCAGGATATAGTGGAGCAAAGCAAGCCGGCTGTATGCCTGAGCAAACCCATGGACAGTTTGAGCTCCTTCCAGATCGTGGTCATTGAGTGCCTGCTGACCTCGGTTTATGTGCTGGGATGGTGTGCCCTGTGGGATGTAAGGAACGGACGCTTCCTGGACTCGGTCAGTCTTCGTATGGGACTTTTAGTGACAGCCTGCAGTTTTGCGGGGGTGAGTTTTAAGATTTAAATTGATTTAAAAAGAGTTTATATTATTTTTTAGGTTCAATTAACTGGAGCCTCTATGAATCCGGTCAAGACCCTGGTTCCCACCCTATTACTGGGCAATCCCGGCCTGGTTTGGATGCAGCTAACCGGTCAGGTGTTGGCCTCCATCATGGTGCCCATTATCTGGCAAACTGTCTATATGCCACGCTTTAGGCCCCTGGAAATGCCAATTTCAACACGGAAACCTTAAGCTGTAAAACGTAGTGAAAACGTGAAGGAGGGCGTAATAAACGTAAGCTCGGCATTTGTGGCTACCGTGTCTGTGGTTTATTTGATCAAGTGTACTATATGTACAATATGTGCAATTAAATATTAACGATAAGCACTTTGCGGTGGCATGGAAGTAATCTCGCTCAGATAAGCATATACAGTGGCATTTACATTATGATTATGACAACAACGGCGAGAACGGCGCCTGGCCGCCGTAAGATTTCATTTTAAGGTATTTATTTAGTACGAACTTAAGAACTAAAACCGCATTCAACTTAAACGATAAAACGGGGATTATATGTTATCCCTAAAAAACCCTAATCTATGCGAACTCCGCCTCGGAGGTTCGTTTCGTCGACATGGTAGACTCTTCCAGCTCCGCGTCCTCGTCCACCTCTCGCCGGAAGGCGAATTTGTATATCACGGAGGTAACCAGAGATCCAGCCATGGGGCCCACCCAGTAGATCCAGTGATTGTCCCAGACTCCATTCCAAATGGCCGGGGCAAAGGATCGGGCGGGATTCATGCTGGCTCCAGTTAGTTGGCCCTGTTTGTGGGAGGAAGGAATTTTGTATTAATTAGTGGGGTTTTTTATAAGGGAAACTTAGCTAATTTCTTGTTATAAAATATTTGTTTTGTAGCTAAAATTATGCTAGCAATTTTGTATTTAACAAAAATGTTTTTTTACTAAAAAAAATGTTAGACCTTGAAGACTTCCTTGTTTTTTTTTGTTTCTACTATTTATATATTCCGGATTTTGTTTAATCTTAAAAGCAATTAAACTGATATGTGTCAAGTTTTAAAGGAATGTTATCTTCACTAACAATTAACTTGAATTTGGACTGATTGCTTTTGGGGGTTTTAAGCAATATATTATTAATTCATTGATAAGGAATTTGTACAGTAAAAGTCTGCTAAAGAATGTAAAGGTTATTGGAAATTGCATTAAATGTAGTTCAAGCTATTCAAAAATAGTTAAAAATTCTAATTTGAAAATTAGTTACTAAAGTAAAATAATCTAATTAAAAAAGGATGCTCCCTTAGATGCTTCCTTTAAAAAACCTACCGCCGTTAATGATAAACAGGCAATGGCCAATCCAAATCTCACTGGCACCGAGTCCTGTTTCGTGGCATTCCTGGGATCCCAGACCCCGCAGCAGATGGAGATGAGGACGCAGGTGATCAGGAACTCAATGGTCACGCCCTGCCAGCTCGTCAAGCTCTCGTTCACAGTCGTCAGGCACACGCCATCGGGTGTATCCTTGCTGTAGATGGCATTCTCCGGCAGGACAGCCTTGAGCAGGCCATAGCCAATGAAGGCGCCCACCATCTGGGCCACAAAGTAGGCCAAAGCCATGGGCAGTGAGATCATATCGTAGACATAGGTGGCCAAAGTAACGGCCGGGTTCAGGTGGGCGCCACAGACACAGCCAAAGCACTGAATGCAAATGAGAACCACGAAGCCAAAGTTGACGGCACTCTGGAAGTTCGAGTTGGTGAACACGGAGTTCTCTACACAGCCCATGCAGCCGAGGAACATCAGCATGGCGGTGGCTATCATTTCGGCCATTACTGTGGAGATGTTGTTCAGCTGGCGGCGCTGCAGCAGCCAGCAGGATGAGCGGCTGGAAGAGAGAGGATAATGATTTAAGTTAGTTAAGGGATTTAAATTATATTTTTTATAATTTTTTAAATAAGAAATTTGTATGCAGTAGAGTTGTATATTTGCTAAGCACTCTTTTTGGACCACACAGAAAATATTTAATAATATAGTATTCCTTGCAATAAAGTACAAATAATTATGGCTTTATTTATAATCTTTTCAATTTAAAGAAGCATTTTTTTTAACATAAAAAAATAGGTTTGTGGAGTAAGTTCTATATATTAATCGAACATAGTGACCATTCAGTTATTATGACACCTTAATCACTTAGTTAATTTATTAGATTCTAGAAAGTAAACAATCATTTATATATCATGTGGACTTCGAGTGTCCAATTGGGTTTCACTAAAATTTCAAGAGGTTCTTATCTATTACTTGCTAATAAATATTTTATTTATTTAAATGGAGAAATTCCCGTATTATTTAAGAACTGAATTAATTATTTGAATTTATTATCAATATAAATAAGCTTAAAAATTTTCAAGAGTTTATTAGAAAGGGAATTTTTGGACACAGTTGAAGCTCACTCAAAATCTAATTAGTTAACACAATTAAAGTTCATTCAAATAAAGAATTCGTTGCTACATTTGAAGTCCTCTTGAAAGCGAGTCCTTTGAGACAAAACTGAATCCTTATTTCTCCTTCTCAACTTGCACTTTTTTTTATGTATTTTGTATAAAGATCACCTCGTGGTCGTGGCCATTGTGCCTGATAGAAGTGATCGCTGCGCTTAACCCGAACGTGGACGTGGTTCAACTGGGACTGGAGTGCACTCCAGCGGATGGCTCAATGAGTGCGGATCATATGCTACACATATATGACCGGTTCTTAATCGCTGGCAATCTCTCGAAAGCAATTATCAGGCCTTCTAATCGTCTCGAGGGGAGTCGAGTTGAGTTATCAGGCAGCAGACCGTCCTATATACCACAGATATATAAACATATATACAGCTGTATTTGCTCTCAAGTATTGCCGAACATATTCGGCTTCGTGTGCCCATTCTGTGACGTCGGTTTACTCGCACTTTTGAGACGATTCGCACTTGTGATTGGACTGAGAGATATAGTGGGACAGTTGGCATTATAAAAAAATTCCATCGATTAATGATTTACAAGTAAACTCACATCATCATGCCTGGCAATAGGCTATCAGCAATTGAGCCATTCAAGGGTTTACCTTGCTGGCCACTTTATCAATGAATATTTTTGTAATCTTTGTAGTAAGTGTAGTTGCTTTTTTTTAGTAGTTTCTTATTATTTATTGTTTATTTCCCTTGCACACACAAGGCAAAGAAACGAGCCCCCCAAAAAACCAAAAATATTCAGTCATCCCAAATGTATGCTAGGAAATCTATTAACTGTTTTAAGGTTGTTGTTTTTAAGGTTTTGGAAACTCTAAGGAATAAGGTTGACAATCTCAACAGTTATCCTTACTCTTATCGATATACATTTGAAGAAAGAAAATCTTTAATTATTTATCGATATATATGACAGACAACCCTGTAAGTTCTCCTCCTGCTGAGCTCTGCGAAATTGTTTTAGTCGAGTGCTTTCCTTTTCAGGGAGCAGTTCTTTTTTTTATTATCCATTTGAATCTTTGCATTTAGCTTTTAGTTATAAATGCTCTTAATATTATTTTGTATATTTTGTTTTATTTTTTTTTATTTGATTAATTATTATACATATTCCCAGAAGATGCTTTTTTATCTCAGTCTTTAGTTTTATAAAACTTGTTCGTCTCATTTAGCTCTGACTTTGTAGTAGTCTGTGCATCGATTGGATGACCTGTGAAATCAGTAAAATTTTGTTACTTCCGAAAGGGTTCTGCCAAAAAAATATTATTAAAAATTTTATACTCCTTTAGAAAACGTTGTTTTCAAAAATGTACAAATTTTTGGTGTTTTGTCTCTGGTTTTGTGAATACAAATATTTGCAGACTGTGCTATTTACAATTACAAGACCATTTAGCTCTTCATTTCCATTATCAATGTGGTAATATCTGATCCTTCAGTGGATTTGTAATTGTTCCATATTTCTTGCTTTTTAAATAATCTAATTTTTTTTGTTAAATAAAATAATATTGAGTTAATCTATCACAGGGCAAAAGATGTGTTCTCATTTTTCTCCTCTTCTTGTTCCTCGTCGGAAATGGGCATATTTAATTAACTTATTTATTAATTAACTGAAGATGCGTTCGCATACTTCCTCCTCTTAATCCTCTTCCTTAGATATATGGAAAATTAAATGATATAATTTAATTGATTTATTTAAACATCTTTACCTGAACAATAGGTATATATTTATTTCGCTTAAGATTCGAAAAGTAAAACTAATATATGTATAACAACTTATTGGACTACCACTTCCCCGATCATCCTGATCTTGGCATTCGAGTTCCTCAAATCGATCTCTTCCTCGCCCTTAAAACACACCCTGTAGACCGCCGAGGTCACTGCTCCTGCCACCAGAGGACCCACCCAATACACCCAGTGAGCCGCCCAGGAGTTGTTCCACACAGCAGGTCCCAGGGATCTCGTGGGATTCATGCTGGCGCCAGTAAAGAGACCCTAAAAATAAGAGTTCCATAAAATCTTAAATACAAGCTCGAAGGAAATCTCTCAGGCAATACCCACCGCTGTGAGGATCAGACAGGACACTGTTAGACCAAATTTAACGGCCACCGAGTCCTGGAAGCGTTTGTTCCTGGGATCCCAGACCGAACAGGCCACCATAACCAGGCAGCAGGTGATCAGGAACTCAATAAACACACCCTGCAGCTCGCTGATCTCCGGAGCCAGCACAGTGACACATGCTCCAGCTGGATTATCCACACCCTTGATGGCATCGTGAGGAAGCACAGCCACCAGGAGACCATAACCAATTAGAGCCCCGGCTGCCTGGGCAATGAGATAGGCAATGGCCTTGATCCAACCAATTACGCCATAGATCCAGGCAGCCAAGGTGACAGCTGGGTTAAGATGGGCCCCAGAAACGGAACCAAAACACTGAATGGCTATGAGAATGGCCAAACCGAAGGTCAGTCCGCTCCGGAAGTGCGAGTTGCCAAAGAACGGGGTCTGGACACAGCCCATGCAGGCCACAAAGACGAACATGGCGGTGGCCACCAGTTCACCAAAGAAGCAGGCAATGGCCAAACGATGGCTCTCTTGGACTCGCCACCTGGCAGAAGGATTCATGCCAAATTTGGACTCCTGCGACTTTTGCTTCTGTTGCGACATGCTGACTGAACACTACTGCTGGTAACTATGGAGCTGCGAGCTCCAGCTCCGGGCTGTGCCTCACAAATTGGCCAACATGGCAATCAATCAATATCCATTATAAAACCTTAATGCTAATTATCGAGCGCAGATTTCAGGGCAGACCACAGACTAGACCCCAGACCCCAGACCCCAGATAGATCAATTCATCAAGGGGCTTTTTTCGGGGGCTTTGCTCAGCCGTAATTATCGTCCTGATAAGCGCCACTGCCGATTTGCGCTCAATCTTATCTAATTAAGATTTTTATCGAACGGCGAACGGGGGCGCCAAGCCTTGGACAACACTTCTTGGTAGCACAGTAGCACCTCTTACCCGTCGATCGTGGTGGCAAGGCCAATAAACCTGGCTAAGACCCTCTGCTTTTCAGGGTTTTCCTAGAGTGTGAAGGGAAAAATCCCGCATTACCATACGTCCGTTGTCCGTAGTCCAATTTAAACTTCACTAACATGCCATAATTCTGGGCAATACGTACATCATTTATAGTCTCTTGTGTCAAGATGGTATTATTGCTTTAAGACTCTTTATAAGCCTTTAGTTAGCATTTTG
The DNA here is from genome assembly GCA_008042585.1 of Drosophila punjabiensis. NCBI lineage: Eukaryota > Metazoa > Arthropoda > Insecta > Diptera > Drosophilidae > Drosophila > Drosophila punjabiensis. Next base: position 64,672 of record VNJR01006013.1, on the reverse strand, counting down.
ATTGGACTTATTTTAAGGGGGAGTGCTTGGTGGCCTAACAAAGTTTGTGTCCAATGACAAGGTTTTTCTGTAAACACTTCTATTCTCTGTAAATTAAAATGTGATAACATAGCAAGTATGTTTAACTCAATAAACCAAAATCACAAAGTTTTTAGTTTACAAAAGATCTTTTTTTTAATGTTAGTATACTCCATAAATTTGTAAATAAATTTAGATAAATGCTTGGAATGGTAGTAAATTATTTTATATATTCTTAAAATATATAAGGAGAAATATAATCAATTTTAAATATATTCACATAACGATAGAACTAAAAAATAAACTAGAAAATCAAGAATAAAGTTCAAGCGTGTTTATAAAAATATTTTAAAGAAAATTTTCAGTCAAAAAGGTTATATTTCAATTCAAAATATTGAGCTAGACATAAACCTTATATTATTCCGTCTGAAAAACAAATTTTTTTTTTTGCTAATGAATTTTTGTATTATTTATAATAAAAAACTAATTTCTTTAGAATATTTTAAAAATCTCAATGTTCTTTATTATAATTGAAGGCAATCGGGATATAAACCAAGAAATCTTATGTTACAAAAGCCTTTCGCCTTTGCAACAAATAAATTTCTGGCAAACCCCATTATAATATCGTACAATGAATGCATTAATATAAAATTCGGCGTCTTAGATTAGAAGTAAATTAGTTAAGGCTTTCCTCCTACAGCAATGTTGTGTCTTTGGCATCTACGACAGCTGGACGTCCTCCAAATGGCGCAGCTTCTCATTGGCGGAGATCTCCGCCTCCACAACCTCGCGACGGAAGACAATCTTGTAGGCATAGGCGGTGAGGGCGGCAGAGCTCAAAGGAGCCAGCCAGTAGATCCAGTTCTTATCGAAATGGTTGTTCCACAGGGCAGGGGCAAAGGACCTGGCAGGGTTCATGCTGGCGCCAGTGAAGGGACCCTAAAAAAGAGAAGGAGTTTGATAATTTTAAATCGGGAATTATAGAGCCAAGTCTAGTGAGAGTTAAAGGAAGTTATAAGAGTTATCCTTTAGCTTTCCTTGAACTTACAGCAGCACAGGCCAGACAGGCAATGGCCAAACCAAAGCGAATGGCCACCGAGTCATGGAACTTGGAGTTGCGGGGATCCCAGACGCCGCAACAGACGATGACCAGGATGGAGGTGATGACAAACTCAATGCCAAAGGCCTGGGGATCCGTGACAGTGGCATGGGGCAAGGTCACACACAGACCAGCGCCCACTTCAATGGTCTCCCTGGGCAGCAGGACCTTCAGCAAGCCATAGCCAATGAAGCCGCCCAGCATCTGGGCCACAAAGTAGGCAAAGGCCATGGGCAGCGTGACCATTTCGTAGATGTAGGCAGCCATAGTCACGGCAGGATTCAGATGGGCACCCGAGACACAGCCAAAGCACTGGATGGCAATCAGGACGGCGAAACCAAAGTTAAGGACAATCTGCAGATGGCTGTTGGCAAACAGGTCCGTCTTCACACAGCCCATGCAGCCGAGGAAGACCAGGATGCCAGTGCCGATGAGTTCGCCCAGGAAGGCGGAGATTTTGTCCAGCGTCGATCCCTTCATTTTGAGAACCTTACAGCAACTGAAAGGGGTCGCAGGGAAATGGTTACAAAAAAGGCAAAACTAGAAAGCCAAATAAAAAACCAACCCCCTTACTCGCTCTCCCTGCCTAAGCCAGCTCACCATCAATCATATCGTATCTCTAACCATTGTATCGTTTCCCTCTAAGCTTTTTAATTATATTTTAATCTTGCCCACAAGCAACATGCGTTTACAATTAACTCCTAGACTATATACTACATATATCTTTATCTTGTTGTAGTTTCCTGTCAGACCTTTTTTTTGGCTCTTCCTCAGGCGGGGAGTCTTGGCTAATATCTGAACTATTTTCCACCCCCTGGAGATCCACAGACATCCCCTGCTGTCTCTGCTGCTGCTGACTGCGGTTCGTTGACATATCATCGATTTTTCCCACTTCAATATAACTTGATTTTTTGTTCGATCGAAAACACGAATTCACGATGCGCACATTGGCATTGTCACAAAGTGACTGAAAGCAGATTAGCACGGAGCGTGTGTGTTCCCCAAATGGATGTACAGCCTACTATATTTAACAGCAGCTCTTGCGATTGCCTGTTCAGCTGTCAATCGTCGAAGTTCGTAGATAAATTGCCAAAATAAAGGCAAAATCAAAGTATGGCCATAAAACAATAGACCAATCTTTGTCACTCTTATCGGTTGCGGAGAAGGACCACTCGAGGTAGACTAAAATAAACCAGAAAATGTGAACAACTTAATCCATTTGTATTGCGTTTATCTGGATTCTTGAGTTGTGATCAGTTCACATACTTTTGGGAGAGTCTTGGGGGTTTCAAATATAAGAATTACTAGGATTTTCTTTAGTAGTATCCTTAAGTATAATGTAAGGTATATGTTTTGGTAACTAAAGTTGAGCTAAAGTTGCAGAAAAGTAATAATTAATTGACTTAAATGTGTTCTTAATGGAGTATTGGAAGGATAATAAATATCAGGCATTGGCTTACATAAACACTTTACGTTTACAGAAAAAAACTAATTAACTCTCTGAATAATAATAGTAGTTTGATAGTTCATCGGTACCAGTTTCAGCTGTTGAATAAGTTACTTCAGCATTCTTGGTTGTTTGGGTAACGGAAAAATTAATTGTTAATTAACTGCTAATGCCATATGCCTCAGGCACAATATATACATCCAACGTAGATTAATTATATTTATTAATATATGTTATTAATCTATAAAGTGTACCGCTCCATTCAAGGGTTATTGCAATTACATTTTTATTGTAAATTTTTATATAAAAAAAAAACCATATTCCATATAACAAATCACCTATAGTTTTTAAACATTTTCAAGAGTCTTATATTTAAATGTTTATAATTCTATATTATCTTGGAACTGTCTCTTAAATGTATTTTTCTGGCCATATTCTTTTCGGAAGTGATATTTCTAGATATTTATAAATGTATTTTCTTTTCTGTCTTGTTATTTCTTGATAAATTTACTATACTGGCACTTTTTTAAAAAATTATCTAATTTTTTTAAGTTTTTAAAGATTTTCAAGTGGCATATATGTGCTTTTATATTATTTCTTGGAACTTTCTTTTAAAAATTGTTCTTTCTTTATATTGAAAGATATGTATAATTCTCTTTCCTGTTCCTTTAAGTATTTATATTATTTTATAATAACATATTAAACCATATCTTTTCAGTTTATATTTCTTGATGAATTTTTTTTTCTTTTTACATATACCAATATATATTTTAATATTTTTGTCAATTTGCTTTTAAGACTTGTTGCTTTTTTATATATATCCCTTTTTTGAATATTAAATATTTACCGTTCACGAATCTCGCGGCTCATTTTGACACTTGTCTGTGGTTTATTTTTTTGTAAATTAAAATCTTAACAAAAAATCACGCTATATTTTTTGTAATCTTGTTTCCAACGGTTGGCGCGCGGAGCGAGTGTTGAATTTACACAGCGACACAGCGGGACTGTCAATGTCAATCTGAGGCGTTGGAGTCGCCAAAGACAAATATTTATATCTATATCTATATAATATTGCGTAAATCAAAAGCCCATTTTTAGCATCCGTGTGGCGTGAGAGAGAGGGAGAGAGAGAGCGAGAGTAACACACACACACTAGTAGCTAGGGAAATTAGCAAATCCTACTGGCGGCGGAGCATAAAAAAGTCAAGTGTCCAGAATTTATGAGCATCTTAACGGCGAGCGTTGGGCGCTCTCCTAGTCTCTTCCGCTCTCTCTGGGCCATAATCCATCTCTGGAGCCATATAACAAAATATATATTGTAAAAATGTGAGAAATAATATAGATAAAGTATAGATAATAATCCAGCAGGAGAGTGAGTAGCAGATGTATGACCACTTGAACTTGAGAGTGATCTCTGATCTGCGATCTTCTCTTTTTTTGTGGAATATTAGGAATGATTTTTATTGATTTTTAATGCTCTTGAAGATTCAGGTTTTTTGAAACAATAAAAATGCTAAAACTACTTGAAGATATATATAAGAAACATATATATAAATATATATATATATCTTTGTAAGTAAATTTAAATAAATTGTTGTATTTTTTAAGTAGCTATTTAATATTTCTGGATATATTTTTCAACATAATGTTCTAAGAAAACTTGTAAAACTAATATTTAACTTTAAAATGCAATATACTATCGCGGAAATAGTTTTAATTTAACTTATTTTCATTGTTTCTGTATTATTTAACACAAGAAATAATTGAATTAAGCAAGGAATTATATCATTTCTAAGCGTAATGATGAATAAAATAACCTTTTTTTAACAAAAAATAAACTGGTTTAGATAAACACAGTAATGTAAATTTACGTCTTATATATATTTTGATAATTTATTTCAAGCCCCACATATTGCATGTTAATAAAAACAATCAATTTTTGATACTTAACACCTTTTAGCTACAAAATAAAGAAATTCTGTTATATACATGTACTAAATATATATTTTAAACCCACTAATAAAGTAAGTTAAATTAGGAACATGTAAATAAACTTCAATTAGTTTATAACATATTATTAAACCATTTTTTTTAGAGCATGAATAGGAGGCGGTGGATAGATCACGGTCGCCATGTGTGCGAGTGCGTGACGCTGCAAACAATTGAAGCTGCAGCTCGCGGCAGATTGATAACAGAGTGACCGACACACTATCAATTACCACGGCCGATCCGATCCCCTATCAATTGCAATTGAAAACTGCAGCAATTGAAGTTGCACTGCTGCGCATTGCGTGCTCTCCCCGGCTACGCAATTTTTTTATTTGCGGCAAACAAATCACGGCAAATCTCAGCACGGGCTGTCGATCAAATTGCACGCAATTCGCGTTAAATGTCTCAATAACAATTGGAGCGATTGTTGTGGCAATAAATTAAAATTAAAAATAAATAAATATGTTTGCAAGCTAGGGTGTTGCATAAGCCCGATAACCCTGGTGAACTCTGTGGCATGAGCAGGATTTTACTGTCAAGTGACCCTCACTGACCTCGCCTAATATTAAATATTTAAACAATTACTTATAGCTTTCTTTTCTTTACTTTTCCTAACTTTTATTATATTTTTGCTTTCGCAAACAATTGCTGAGAAAAACGTTTTGGCTTTTGGCCAAGAGGCAATGTTTGGCCAACTTATTGACAGTTCTGCGCTTGGCAGAGAGCGACACGTTTTGGCAGAAGGCATAAGGTATTAAAAGTCTAAACAATAAACACGCGATGGACTCAAAATGTTAAAAATAAATCACACGGATTTGTTACGCATCTCCCCATCGAATGTTAATAATTTAATTACCACCTACTACATATGTATATATATATATATATAATTTTTATTGCCATATTTTCCACATGCCCAGAAGGATCACGTATCATTCATGGGATCGCTGCATGGGCCACGATCATCGGATATGGCCGCAGGGCCCTAATTGGCGATAAACTTCATCATCTATTTTCATTACTAAGCTAAGTGACGGAACGTGACTGGGAGGTTCTACAGCCATATTTTCGGCGAGATCTTACCATATATATCTGTATATATATTTTAACGGCGGAAGTTGGCTCTGTTAATTAGCAGAGAATCCCGAGCTTTTTTCTACCACAAGCTTTATAGGGAGTTGGTTATAGAAAGTTCCCCTGATCCGTTAGCTTTAACCAGAGAGCTTCCATGGAGAGCTTCTATTACTACAAGCTTCCTTATCGCTTATAAAGCCTTTCCAGAATTTCGTTTATCGCCATGAAAAGGCCATAAAAGTTTAGCCAGAAGCGCATCGTAAAAAACCTTTTAGCCTGAAGAGCCGCTAATCAATCGGCGATATATATTCTCTACTATATGTGCTGATAGTTATTGTTTGGCTGCTTAAGAAGTGATTTTAGGCCCATAAACTAGAAACCACAACCACTGTCATCGGGCCAACAGGTGATAGCTGATAAGCGATAAGCGAACGCCACCTGAGTGATGATGATGCGGCGGCACACTAATTCGATCGGCTTAATTTGGCCATAATTGGGCCAACTCAAATCGGATTTGCCCGTCAGACTTTTGACATCGCCCCGTATTTATAATGGCCATTCCAAAGTCTGATAATGATCGTTGGAGGAACATTTTTTTTCTTTTATTGAAAGAGAAACTACACTCATATCTAGTCGGTTTTTTTATGCGTTTATAGGCTGTGCTTCCAGAGGGAGGTTGGGGTGTACTTTTACTACTGTTAAGTCATAAAATTAGAACAATAAAAATATATATGTTTGAACTTATATAATTCTTTAATTTTTACTTCTATAAATGCTGAAAATGTGGGCTTTTTTAAGGCAAGTGGACGATGAACGTGACAATTAGGGAAGAATTAGAGTTTAATGTTTGAAGATATAAATATAAAAAGATATAGCAAAGTTATAAGAGATTATATATATATAATTGCAAATACTCTAATCTCTTGCTATTTATAGACTAGAAGTTAGGTGAACCAGAGAGGCAGCCATATAACGAAAATTACTTAAGAAGAAGTGTCTAAAAGTATGCTATGAAATACATAGTTGCTATTTTTGGCAAGGTATTACACTATATAGCATATTTTTAGCACTTAATTAAAATGATTTGAAATATAAAATGATTTATATAAATGTTTATAACTTTATAATTAAAAAAAAATATATATATATTTATTATATAATGACTATCAAATCAAACTAAAAACTGTATAAATTTATAAATTTATTTCGAATTACACATGATAGCCAATCAAGATATTAGAGTCCATTAGGTATCACCTAGTCTTTGTCCTCTATTGTCATATTTTTCCCTGCTTTCATTCCACATTTCAATTGTCAGTCGAAACGTAATTAAAACTCATTACTGCTCGTGGCGGAAGCTTTAGTTTCCATTGATCTGGCTGCAGCCTCCGCCTCCCGTGTGGCCTGCCTTATCTTTCCGGCTTATCAGCCAGAAATGGGAAGTGTTGCGGCTCAGTTGCGCAACCAGAGACTACCTCGGGGCATGGGCCTAGTTAATTTATGGACCGGGTTTATGGCCATGATTAAGGAGAAGCCGAAAAAAATAATAAGAAGAGATCCCGTCCCTGAAACAACAGTCAGGTCAGGTGCGCTGATGTTTCCTTGATTTCCCTTGATTTGCGGCTAAAATTAGGGGCTCTCTGGCGCTTATCAGCACACACCACGAGGTGCTGGCACTTGAGACTTGATTGCTCATTATTATTTGTGGAAAGCTTTACAATTATACGCCCATTGCGGGGCAGACGATTTCTTAATTACTAACAAATAGCTCTTTATTAGGGAACTGTCACTGCCGCTGATAGCGAATAACTGAAATTCCATGTGGCATTGACCTAGGCTAAGCGATTTCCCCCTCGGAGGCTCGATCAGGAGATTTATGGTCCGATGTGGCAAGGCTATTTATAACCGTATATATAGCCGCTGCAGCAGATAATCCCAAATGTGTGTGCAGAGCCGATAAGAGCTTAGTCAGCGAATGAATTATGCAACAAAGAATTAGAATCGAAACGGGGAACTGGAACTGGAACTGGGACTAAACTTTGCTCAATGACGGTCGAGGGGCCCCATTGATAACCCCAGAGAACACCTTATCAAGTGTTCAGAAGGAGGAGAAGCAACTAAGTTAATCACAATTCTGCTTCACGGTTTGCCAAGCACAAATATTCCGGCTGTGAGCTTGAATGACATCAACGGACTGTGAAAAATCACAGGGTTACAAACTGGATCAAAAAACATTGTAGACACAAACATGGTAAGAGAGGAAACATCATTTTGGCGACTAAAATCCCACTCTCTAACCTGTTAGCTGATCATATGATAACACTACAAATTATCCAAGACCTAAATTTCCGTTTAATAGAGTTATTAACTTAGCGCCGAGGCACGCGATCGATCCGGTTGATTGATTTATCAAATTTGTTTAGCACAAATTATCGCTTAACCCGTGAGTAGTGGCTCATAATCAAAGACATGTGTCAAAAAAGCTTATATAAAATCTGGTTTCGGTTATAGGGTCCATTCACAGAACGAGCAGAACAACTTCTTTATCGGAATGAAACTATATGACCTTCGAGGCAGCCGAAAAAAGTGTTTGCTTGTTTGCTTTTTTTGGTTTCGCTGCGTGGGAGTACTCGTATATTGCGAAGTAGATATAACTCTATAGTATACTATATTCCCGCATTTTTTCAAGTCTGAGTAATTAAAGTATCAGAAACTGATCAATTTATGCAAAAATCGCCTGATCCCAGAGACTCAAGAATTATGGTCTAGCATGTACATTCCATATGCCTTTACTTATCAGGCCTTTATTTTCACTTTATTGAATCGAAGTGACCCCGGCACTCGTGTGTTGCTATACTTATTTTTCAATGATAATTTTGATAAGACTTGCCCACGAGCCGTCGTCTAATTAGTATAAAAGAAAAACAACAACTCAATATATACATATATACACACGGTCTAGCAAGCAAAGTGGAACAGCAGCAGTCAAGTGTATGTGAGTGTGGAAACATTTTCCAAAAAACACACTGGCACACTTTTATAAAAATAAACATGCTCTCCGGTAAAGAAAAAGTAAAGAAATTGTTTAAGCATATTGCCAGCAAGTGTTAAATGAATGTCAAATGCACGAGACAGCAAAGAAAGAATGTCGTAAACTTGGCCAGAATAAATATATGTATATATAAGCTCGATTCCCGCTGCATTACAATTTGGCTTTGTCTAATAATTACCGGACTGAGGCCTGAAGGTTGTGCAAGCGTGTGGGATTATTATCTAGCTATCATCAGGTGCAAATGCTAAATAATGCACATAATTACAAGTCAATAGTGCGCCAGTCGATAAACAAGAATATTAAATACAAATATAATATGTGCAGGCAATGTGCTTAGGTGTTTCCAATTGTTCTTAGTCAGTCTCATCAGGCGCCGTGGGAGTGGGTGGAGGTGGAGGTTTCTACTACACTCAATAGAGATACTGCCTGGAATATGCAATGCCTAAAGCTATAGACGGGCGATAACGAGAAATGGAAAGTCAAAGGGAGAGAGCGAAAGATAACCCATTCCCCCCAGTCTGGGCTAAATATTTGAATAAATTCCACATTTATAAGCACACGCACTCTTCTTTCTTCTTCGGTTGTATCAAAATATTCCATTAACTTGTCACTGCTTTTAATATTTATCACCAGGAAGCGGCTCCAGCTCCGTATATTTTTACAACAAAATATATATGTATTTGTAACGAAACCGCCAAGAAAAACGCGTTAAACATTGCTCGGCGCCTGTCAACGAACCGCAAACCTTTTTATATCAAAAAAATCGCAGCCGCCTTTCTTCTCTTGCTCTTGTTTTAGGTGAATTTTAAGACAAGTTTGCTAATTAATTAACGCACACTGGCACACACACAGCACACACAGTCACGGGGAGACCAACTAACCTGCGTCGTGGTCGATCGGTTGTTTGCTATTGAGCAAAAAAAAAAACAGCCTGGAGCTAAAAAATACGCGCGATCGACTTCGAGTGAAGCAGTGGCCGCTGCCGGCGTCGCAGCCAGCGTCGGACACCATGGCGTATTATTATATTGCTGCCGCATAACAAGCAATAAGCAAGCAGTAAGCGCAGCAGCAGAGACAGAAGCAGCAGCAGCGGGAGCAGCAGAGCAGCGGTAGCAGTGGAGGAATCAGCGTGAGCAGCGACGGCGCCAGCTCTGCCCGCGTCAAAAGTTCGGCTCTTATCGCTCCAGCTGTCAGCGATGGGAGCTTTTGATAGCGATAGCACGTAATTTAATTCGTGTAAATATTAGCTTGGCATTAAGTTGGGCAGATATACCAAGTAGAAAGAGCTGCGCAGCCAGCAAGCAGGACAAAGCAGTGCTAAGCAGTGCCGAGCAGAGCGAGGCTCTAAGACGTAAGCAGTGCACAAGAAAGCAGTTTTGAGACCAGCTTCCGCATAAGCAGTGCCCATGCTAAGGAAACTATTGAACACTTGAAGTTTATTTAATTATTAGCTCATTAAATAGTATGAGTCATTGAGCCAAAATAGTTCTGAGGGTTAGTAAAGACATTCCTCAATTTTGTTAGAATTTTTGTTTTGTATTTAAACTTATTTTAAGCCGTCAAAAATACAAGTAAACTTTAAAATTCATATTTTTGTTGGTTTAAATGTTTAAATATAGAACTAAAAAGAGCTTTAATGAATCAGACAACCGGAACAAGCTATAAATAACAAAATGATATAAATACAATTTAATAATACACAATTAACAGCAATATAGCCTCTAATTGTTCAGTTTAAATAATTGAAAAAGACTCATCTTACTAAAGACAGCCTTCCCATCATTGTTTACCAATAATTTAACATTTAAACAACTTAACAAAATGGTTTTAAGTGCAAACATGATACTTACACCCACCCAACCATCACGCAGCTTGACTTAAACAATTACAAAACCCCATGATTCCCATAATAGCACATTATAAAATGCTAAATAAATATAATTAAGTAACCTATGTTAGCCTGAGGCTTATTTAACAACCATTTTAAGCAATTATCGAAACTATTGGGAAGCTTGACATCAGAGTCAAATCAACAGATGACAAAATCCACGATGATAATCATCATGATTACACTTTTAGGTGAAATCACTAAATGCAATAACACTTGATATTGTTTTCGAGTGGGGCGCCCTTTTTCTCTATATATTCCCGATTCCCGATAAGAGATAGTGCCATAGTTTTTACCCCATATATGTTTACCTTTAATTGGTTTTATTTAGATTACACTTACCTTCAAGGTGAATGGAAAACTTACCCAGAGTTTCCACCGGAGCAACAGACACTCTTGAGATATCACTTATCACGCAACGCGTCACCTATAGACGAAGGCTTTGTCGCGATATTGGATCTCCATGACGGATTTCCTTGTGGCCCTGACACTCACTCGCGTGCCGCTTTGACACCGAACGGTTAGCCTTTATGACGCGCACCTTAAGCGCAAGACATGCACCCAATGATTTGCATAGACCAATCGGAACTTTTGAAGTTCGCAAATAAATTATACAAGACGATCGATCGAGGTAGAAGCAATTTAACGCGCTCCGAGCGCAAATTAATAAATAAACTCAATGAAACCGCGACGAATCAAAGAGATGCCTTGGCACACGGATGGTGGGATTGATTTTTATCCCTCTACCGATCTACTTTACTAACTATATAGTATATTGTAGTATATATTTAAAATAGTTAACAGACTGTCTTTGATTTATGGACCCATCATTTTCGTCTGGCGGAGCTCGCTAACCGAAAACACACAAAACTGGTTAGACGGCCTGCGAAAATGCAAAATAAATAAACAATTCGGCGGCATTTGTTGTTGTTGTCTGTTTCTTATTTGCACTTTGGTTCTTGGCCAAAAATAAATTTTGTTTCGGCGGTTTTTCTGGTTTTTGAATTCAACGAGCACTCTGTAAGCACGTGACGTATACGCAACGTGGCACGCGAAAGTGTGTCAAATTGTTGATGTGTACGAAATAAGCGAATGTTGTAATATAAATAATAGCAATTAATAGCACACCTTTTGGGCTTTTGCTTGGCATTTGCCCCGCTGGCACCTCCACTCGTACAGGCACCTGTCTCGCTGCCCATCTTTATTGGCTGACCGAGAACCGCAGACTGTTGTTGTGGCATTTCCTCGCACTTTTACTTTTTGATTTTGATTTTGCTTTTTGTTTACTTTCGTTTAGTTTTCTTTCCTTTCCTTTAGTTTGCCTTTGTATTTCACTTGACAACTAATTGAATTTCCCGTTTGCAATGGTAATTTTTACTGAATTGAATCGTGGGCCCTGCACAACTCCACTCGCGCTGCGTTCACTGCGTGTCGCGAATTCGGACTCTTGACTCGCGGACGTTGTATCTGTATCTGCGGAACGGGTTCGTAGTATCTGTATCTGCATGCGGCGTTGCGGTGCGTTTCGTCGCCTCGCATGTGAGTTTATTTCGTACGATCGACGACTGACTGACTAACTCCCAGAGAGTAAACGCTGTCGCCGCTAAGCACAACAACCCATCAAAATCAAATATCGCAAAAAGGCAGGCCATAAAATCAAGGCAGCAACACAACACAAAAACAAAAAAAAACAAAAAACTACAAGTGCCATTAGACACGATACCTTTTAATAGCCAGGGGGAGGTATATTCGATCTAGATAGGGAATAGGGTATGATCATGGGTTCAGGGGAACTTCCGCCACAAAAAACTGGAATTTTTCCAAACTAAAATTAAGCTAGATAGTGGAAGACAGTCTGTACTCTATAAGTATAACTTTAATCCCAACTAAAAAATATACTTTTAACTGAGTTAGAGTTAGGTAAGCTTTACTGCTCACCTTGACTTTACCTTTAAGATACGAAGAGACCAATCATTTTCCCTTGTGATAGAAGGAAACCTATCATTTTACCTTATGATAGGGAGAGACCCATCAGAACCTTCCTACTTTACCTATCCATCAAGTTAGATAAGTCTGCACGGTATCCGGTTGGTCGAGTCCCAAAACTTTCCACTCTTTGCCGTGTTTTTTTTCGGCTTTTGTTTTGATTCCACAGATTTTTGCCTGAACTATAGCTCACTTGATGGCATCTCTTGTGGTATTTTAGTCTTATAATTGATGGTGTAATTGAGTTAGATTTATGAATGCCTGGCCTTTGTTTCTCCCAGTGCATGCTAGTTTGGCCTTTATCTATATAGATTTAACTCGAAACACGCTCTTTATATATATTCCATTGACGCAGAGATCGGTTTCCCATTTGATTATGTTCGATTGTGGGTGGTTTTAGGGTTCCGCATTGGGGGTTCACTATGGGTTCTCTTTGTATTTATCCAACGCTGCTCCAATAATGCTATGCCGATTCTGATATGTGTACTTTGCCATCATTTATCGGAAACGCTTTTATTGGGGGGAGTATTTGTGGTATATGATACATATTTTTATATTCTAGATAAAATCAATTGCCAAACAGCTCTCTGGGCTGTGAATAGGGGCAATCGAAAGGCAGGCAGCGTTCACTGAATTTATTGAATAATAAACCCTCTTTATAACCATATCGGGAGTGGCTGGCTACCCGTTACAAGCTGGTACTTTGGGTACTTTGAAAATTGTAACGCTATTTCTGGCATACTTTTGGGTGTCTTTGTAGGGGGTTTGCATACTGTTAGGCATTATATTTCATATTCTTTTTTACTTTTGTTTCTTTTGTAAAGAAGCATTTTTTTTTTGTTTATTTATTTAATTAAAAACCATTTATATATGTTTCTTCTGATATAATTTAAAGCCAATTACCAAATATCAACGCTGCTGTGCCGCCAGTAAAAGCTTTCAAAGCTTTTTCTTGTATTTTCCACAATATTTATAACAAAGACAAGTCAACCAATAGATGACGCTGGTAAACAATGATATATATGAATACATGTAAAATGTAAAATCCGATAAATAAAATATAGACATAAAAACATATACAATTATATAATGCTTAAAGTTATTATAAAAATATAATTTAGGGGTTTTTTTTAATAAATAAAATTAGTGGCATTAAAATGCAATAACAAATATCTATCGTCAATTACTACTAAAGGAATTGTTTATAAGTTCCTATTTAAAAGTAAACATATGAATTTAATGTACTTTAATTTACAATTTTTGATTGTTCCGTATAATCATAAAAACTATAAATATTGGTATACTCTTGCAGGGTATTATAATTTTATATATGCCAAATATATTGGCACAAACCATTAAATCCTAATTATTAAATATATAACTTTAGAAAATAATACAATCAAAAATGTAATCAAATTTAAAATAAAAATATAAATATGGATCTAATCATATCTAAATTTGATATGCAGATTTTATTAATTGATATGTATGCATTCTTGGGTAAGGTTGTTATATTCGTAAATTTTTAATTTGACAAATTTTAAATTTAAAGGAATTAAAAAAAACCTGTATTTAAATAAAAGATCCTTGTTGATTAAATTGTATTTTAAAACTTTTTTTGTTAATTAAAAGATACCTTAGGCCAAATTAAGTCTTGTATTGTGACTCATCTAGTAAACCCTCTTATAACCCCTTTAGTTACCAATTTATTTTCTTGCTAACGGAAACGGATATGTGATTTTTGAAGAAATCAAATATTGTCAAGAGAGGCTACCCCTTCCTTTTCTATTAAAATCAGAGGACTCAATGTGGACATTAACTTGACGTAGTCTGTAGTTGCAAGATCAAAAATAACCGACTCTCAACGATTAACAGGAATTAACATGTATCGCTAAAGTCGGCCAAATATTGACACTGTCCGGCGTCGGAATGACGAAGATCGGATATATCCGGTCCAGTGAGAAGGAGGAGCAGGAGGTGATGTAGGGGTACGAGGGCCATGGGGCCGGTCAAATGTGAGTACGTATAATCGATTTCACACTACTTTTTAATCACTACAAAACATTTATTGTTTGCCCGCAGCGAGAAAAGTCAAACAAAAAGCAAAAGCGGCACTCGGACTGGCTCGAACGCTGAACAAATTGACTTGGCCACATAATTAGGCACTTGCCCATGTCCATATTGCCCCGGACGGGGTCCACAGACCCAGCTATATCCACATCCACATCGACATCCATCGGATCCCATGCAGTTGAAAGTATCTCACGCAGTTTGGACAAAAGGTTTTTATTGTGCGTACCCGTTGACAGCTTCAATCGACGTCGGAGTTTGGCTTTAGCTTTTGGGTTTAACTCTGGCCTGGGATCGGTCCCAGGGTCCCCACACGTCATCGTTTGTTATATTTGTTATTTATTTTGCGGTTATAATACTTATGCACTGGTCGGGATATACATACATATATTGGCAGGCCCCATTCAACGCGGCATCACGGCGTTTTTACAGTTTTCAGCTCCGACGAAATGATAAATTAGCTTTGTACGTAAATTCAAAAATGGGAAATCTGTATGTGAAAATATCCCCATATTCAGAGAATGTAAGTAATTGTGTAAATATCTTGTCTCTGCATGACAATACCCGGAGAGAGAGACGTACCCCCTTCGCTTCGCTTCCTTTTCGGCGGACAATGAATGCCACATTATTATTTTGTAGTTTGTCAACTCGACGACGGGGCGACGTCTCTCGTTTTGTGGAACCTCAACCCGAAAATAAAGGCGTTTGCGGGAGATGAGAGCGATGTGATAATTCAATGTCGTCCGGCCAGCGCACGGATGCAGATACAATATCTTTTTATACAAGCGATGACCGGGGCAGGCCTCAGGAATTGTAATTACGCGGCTGTCGCGCATTTGTATCTTCATTTGTTGTATCTGCAGCAAATGTATCTGTATCTGTATCTCGCTATCTGTGTTTTGTATCTCTGCCTCTGTCTGTGTGACCAACAAAAGGCATCAGCATAACAAAGCCCTGGTTGTAAGCTCTCCTTTCTGTTTCGGTTAATAAGCATCGCCTAAATAGTGTCAATGATTAATTGCTTTTGTGATTAGATGGAAATTTAATAGATCTTTTTTTATGTGTAAATGTGTCTGGTGGCCCGGGCGAAAATTGTAATTGAAATTCTATCAAGGTGCCAGGGCGTAGCCGGAGGCACGTCGTAGGGCGTACTGGCATTTATCTGTCTTTGCAGCATCATTATTACCCTCGGCACAGTCTCGACTCAGTTCAGTTATTTGTCAGCTTTTTCTTTGTATTTATTTTTTATTTGCTCTGCTACCGCCGCGCCCCTCCTCAAAAAAACGCTAACCCATCTCTTATAGCTGGTGTGCACTGGGAAAATATATTAAATTAGCTTAAAATAATTACAAGTACTTTTTGTTAATGATTTAGTGTAAGGAAAGAGTAAAGGTAAACTTTAAAGATACTTTGAAATGGATTTTATTGGATTTTATATCTTTATCTTTATAAAAAAATTCCCTTAATTTATTTACTATTAGTTTCCCTTTCCCTTTTGCCACCCCTTTTCTTTCTGTGTATAAAATAAGCATCATCATTGTTACCAATTTCGAATTCAAATTGAAATTCACACGCGTCACGCTGCCAAGAAAGAAGTGCAAGGAAATGCTTGATCTGCTTCGTTGCTACTTCTCCTCCTCCTCCCCATCAACTTGTTAGCACACACCAGACACACACCCAACTACCCACAGCCCACACCCAAATGGAATTCTTCTTATATTAAATGTGTGTAATGCCACCGCAAAAATCCCCAAAGCCGACCCAAGACCACAGGCAAAGAAACGGAAATAGATACTATAGTCCAAGTCCAAGTCCAACTCCAAGTCCGAGCTGAAGTCCTTCCAATCTGTTGAAATCCCACACAAAGTCGCTAAAGGAAAACACACATTGAAAGGGGAAATTCAAGTGGAAATTACTCAATTACAACTACGTGCGGCTAGGGGTTGACTTTTTCGAATTGCTACCGACGACGTCGTCCTGATGGGAAACCCTACAAATCGAAGGCAATATATGCGATATATGCAATGTTTGCGATAATTACACTACATAAAAGCCAAGGGGGAGACAATTATGTAACCCGATAAGCGACGGGCAGTGTGGAAAACTCTAGACAGAACTTGTGAAATTAATAACTCACCTCCTCTTCGGGCAGAGTGTTCTCTGAGTGGAGGGGAGCTCCCTCCCCGCTTTGGTCAAACATATTTATTACAAATAAAGAGACAAACACAAAAGGCAAACAAATAAACAAAGAAGAGACTTGGCCCAAAACATTCGAAAAGACGGTACAACAAAGCGTTTTGGAGCATTTAATAGGCTTAACTAAGCAGGTGGAGCAGCGGGGGGAAGTACTACATGCCGGAAGGGAGAGAACCCCAAAGTGTTGACATTTTTCTGTGGTGCGATTTAAGCGTGAGTTTGAGCAGAAAACTCAATTCTGTTGACTATAATTGTATCTTTCCTTCGATTGCTTTGATCAGTGGCGGGTCACGTAAGAGATACTTAAGCCTCTGAGCTAAGAGTGTGCTCTATAGGAAGTCCGATTGATTAACACATACGGATTTGGTTTTATCTTGGAGAAGATACAATCAGTCTTAATGGGGAATTGATTAAAGGGTCACGTTTCTCTGGGTTTTGAGGGGATTAATTGTAAATATTATCACATTACAGAGTAGAAATAGTAAAATAAATAGAGGGAAACTTTGTTTAATAGCATTAACAATTACAATTGCCAGTTCTAAACTAATAATAATAAGTTAACTTCAATTTTACTCAATTAAATGAGTACAAAAAAGGCATAATTTCTATATAAATCGGAAAATCCACAACGTAACACTCATAAACTATATAAAAACGTAAATCTTTTCATCTTCCCCACTTAAAAATCGTTCATAAAAACTTGTTTATAGAAATAGTTCATAAAAAATAGTCAATTTATCTAACAAAACCCCTAAAGATACACACATTCCACCCACAGATACAAATAAATATCTGCAAAGCAATGAAAGATACTTGCGCATCTTGCAGCTACTGGTAAAGCAAGCTTCTGATTGGCTCAGCTCCAGGAAAGTTGTTTGATTAGACACTTGGGAGCACCAGACAAATGGCTGGCACAGTACGAGATGCAAATGTATCTCTCGGATACATGAACATTTAATTCGCCCGCCAACCACCCACAAATTGTATCCCGTTTCGTTTCGATTCCAACATTTCCCCAATCATTTCCAATTCCCATACCAATTCCCATTTCAATTCCAATTCCAATTCAAATTGTGTGCGCACACTCTCGCTGGCTGCGCGTGTGTATTTGTATCTCTATCTTGTATCTGTATGTGCGCTGTGGTACTACTCGCTCTCACTCGCATTCAAGGCATCAGCCGAACCGCTCGCACCTCGATTATTTTATCTGTCGCGGAGGCAGCCAATCGGATGGCTGTTTCATAGCCAGGTGAGGCTACACCGAAATAAAAGGCGCTTATACCACACCTTAATCACGCAGCGAGGGGTGTTCTGTGAGTTTTTTCCTTGACTCTACATATATTTTTATCTATAGAGAAAAACAAAGGCGAGTAGATGGGTGTGCTTGCTCGGGATCTCATTTTATGGCCCCAACACCTGATGAGTATTTCGAGCTTACTCTGGCCAGACTACATAAATTCGTTTTACGCTCTTTTAATTGAGTTAGCTAATTAAATGTTCCGCCTTCCACCCACCTCCCTCCCCCCCTTCTCAGTTCGGCATGTTGGCAAGGTCCGGGGATGATGACCAGTGTCCTCCCCCTTTGGAGAGTCGCGTACTGTGGGAACTGCCACAGCTTTGGCGGGCATAAAAATGTGCGCCGTAATTGTCGGTTGCATTTAATTGTGATTGGACACCACTGAAAACTCGGCCGGAGCTGTATTTCATTTTATGAAAATGAAAATCTTTAAGGGAAAAAAAGTGTTACCAGACTGGTATTTAAAGCAGCAGTGGCGCCAAGATAGAGTTATTTATGTAAAGCTGTACAAGGAACATAAAACGGATACTCCTTTTTAATAAAAAGGTAAAAACTGATCGGGAAAGACCTCTTTACTTATTTAAACGTATTTATAAATACCTGATTTTAATTTAAAAGGTTTAGGAAGGGAAGGTTCAGGTATAAAAATGTGACCAGACTAGAGTTTAAAGCATCCAGAAGATAATTTTGAGTCTTTACGTGAAATATGGGCAGTCTTTTCACAAAAACATAATGAATTTATTGTAAGGGGATCGAGATAAATTTTTTACAAAATTAATGAGATTAAAATATTATTAAATTTTACTTTAAATATTAAATATTAATTTACTTTGGTCACACTTTTCTTTTAAAAATACCGCTCTTTAAATAAATCATTATAACCACCTCCCCTGACACTGCTGCAAAATGTATTTGAACTGTGCAACTTTTCACATTTTCCCAGGCCCCAGTAATTGTTGTGCACACACCTCACACACACCCGCCTACAGCTCTCAGCCCCCCCTTTACCTTAGGCTTTTCGGTGCCCGATAATTTCACGCAGTGCTAATTAATTGCCCAACAATCGAAGCGTTTTTGGAATGCAGCCTAAAGAGCGTGGGAACTGGCCGAAAAGTGAATGAAAATCAACTCCAATTTCGAGAGGGCGGAGGGTGAAGTTGTCGCCTCAGTTCGAAAGAGTTTTCACACCTGATTTCCACTCTTCGCAGTCATTGAATAGATTTCGAGTGGTGTCTAGGAGAAGGCCTAGAGCGGAGGCAGCAAATTCAATTAGTAGTAAACAAGACCTTGATATATGAAGGCCTCCTCACCCCGCTGGACCCCAATCGATCGCTGAATCCAGATTTTCGATCCAAGATCCACACATGTGTGTGACTATAAAATTTATTAAAGCCCAGGGGCTGGGTTGCAAATCAGTTGCGTGGGCACTTGTCTCGCCCCGAGTTGAAGATGAAGTTGAAGTTGGAGTTGGAGCTGCAATTCGGAGTCGGAGGAGCATAATAAAGCAATTCAGGGAAATCATTTGGGAGGCCATTTGAAGTGCGCCTATTAAATGCGGCAAAGAAGAAATCACAGCCAAGGAGCAACAAGCTGTAAACTTGTTGCAGATCAAAATAAAAAGGAAAAAATTTAAGAGATATTCGCACACACGTTCTTGGGGTTTTAAGAACAAGTGGGGAGGAGATGGTAGGTTTTTATTAAAGCCTCAAATAAATTAAGTATAAAATTATAATAAAGTAATACAGCTATATGAGAGAGATATTTGAGCACTTAAATACCAGAAAATTAATAGATTTGTATATTAAATAAGATTGAATATTAAAATAAATATATTTCGAAAGCTTGTTTAATTTCTAAAGCTTCTTTATTCGTTAAGCTTATTTAATGAAGATGTAACTCATATTTTAGCGGGTTTTTAACAAATTATATGCTGTTAATTATTTAAAAATTAGTTATTTACTTAAATTATATTATATTTTGGTATATAAGATATAATAATTACCCTTTTTTACCTATTATTTCCACCTCAACTGTATATAAATACTGAAAAAAGGAGCAAAGGGCGAGGCGGCACCAACGCAGCGTAAAGAGATCAAAATGAAACCATTTGGAGAGCCGGAGGAGCAGAATCAGGGTGCAGAGGCCACAGAGACTAGGGAGAGACCCTGCAGCTTAGCTTCACCTCCCTGCCGCATCGATCCTGTCCAGACTCCAACCCGAGGCCTGTCTGTGTGTGTGTAAATCATTGGGGGGCGTATAACGCAGCTCTTTGCTCTTCATTTGTTGTATTTTATGCGTACATGTTCGCAGAAAACTCGTAAAATTATTAAAAATCGTTTAAGTATTTCGGCATCTTTCATCGCTGCCACAGCGGAAGCAAAATATACCCGAATCCCCCTCCGAAGCAAAAAAAAATATATATTCTCTCAAGAGAGAAAGATCGGAGAAGTCGCCTCGTCTACAACATTGTTTTCCACAATCATTTCCCTGCTCCACCCAAAAAAAAAATACCCCAACTCCGGAGGCCGCCTTGCCGTCTGCCAAACTGTGCGGGTGTCAAGTGATCGATGTGGCATGGAACATATATATATATAGTATAGTATAGTATATATAGAGAGTGGGTTATATTGGGGCAAGCGACGTGGTCTTCTGCCCTCCGGCCTTCTAAATACATGTTATTAATGCTGTTTTATAAATCGATTTTCCCGCTGACCCAGTCTGCTCTCTGTTCCAGTTCTGCTTCCCACAGATCTATCAGACCTTGTGCATTATCTAATGGTTCTATAAATGTGTGTTAATTAATGATATTACCCTCGAGGGGCTTTATATGGCAACAAAACGATGATTTACCTCAACTTAAGGAGAGCAGCGATGATGTTTTATGGAGTATAATTAGGGATTTTAGAGTTTTAGTTTATTTTTAATTATAAAAGATCTGAAACTTGAAATAAATCAGAGAAATCTTATAAAAATATGACATATTTACCTAAATTTTATTTAAACAAATTTCCTTTTCCTAGTTGTGTTTATTACCTAAAAAAATATTCTCAATTCTCTTATATATTTTTTAGATTGCTTAAAAATATTACCTTCAAATAATTCTTAATAATTCCTTAATTACTTCCCTTCTACGATCCCTCGCCTACGTGAGAAATGCGAGATGTTGGCAACTCTGGAGACTATCAAAAGGCGATTTCTAGTCGCAAATTACCATGAGAGTGAACTCTGTACCCGGTTACTTGATGGCTGAGCAGTTTTTGCGGTTTTTTCGCCAGCATTTCAGCCTCGGACACACACTCGCTCACTTACACACACTGAAATGCGGTGTGTGGTGTATGCATAAACACGCTCGTACGTTTTAATATTTAGTGTTAATATGTTGACGGATTTCTGGTCATAAAAAATTTTGTGTGGAACGGTCCACGTCGTCATCCTTCTCCTCAGTCTCTCTCTCTCTCGCTTACACCCTGTCTGGCTGTCCCGCTCTCTCCCCCCCTATCCGTCGCATTACCGCCACTTGGCTATAATTTTCTTTAATGATGAAAGTTGGGCTCGAGTCGAACACGAAGTTGGAACCGAAGTTGAAGTCGGAGACGCAGAGAAAAAAATTAAGAAATATATTTTTATTTTAAGTAGTATTTGCTTTATATAGGAAGTTGGTCACATTTTTTACGGAGGGTATGGTAACACTAACGTGATAAAGTGTAATTAATATATTAACATCAAACATAAACTTGTCTTAATTTGGAAGTATTTTCAAAATCAAGCTTTATACATTTTTATTTTATTTATTATATTTTCTGTCTTATATTTGCTTAATTTATAAACTTGGTCACACTTTCCCCAGAGGAAATGTAAGTCCTACAAAGCCAAGTCAAAAGCATTTAAGACAGTATCAACTGCTCTGGAAAGTCTTAATTTGTAAGTGGCAGAAGTTATAAATTTAATAAATAAGGAAGTATTTGATTTCTTTTCTAAATTATTTTGAGTAGCTTGGCCAAACTTTTCGCAAACTGTAGTTTGACCATCTGCCATCTGTTTTGTACGCTTCTTTTTGAATTTTATTTAAAAGCTTATTATTTAAATTTATTTGCAAACTAATCAATTTCAAAGTATTTCTCCTCATGTAGAACCGACTCTTTCAGCCGAGCCTTGGGAGTTCATTAACATAACAAACATTGTGATGTTTTGGGGCCTGACTTGGGCCGAGCTTGAGTTAAAGTTAAGGCTGAAGCTAAAAGTTGGGGAGGTGGAGCCTACGCATTATAACAATAGTACGAAACCTATTAACGACAGCAATTTTAACTGCAGCTCCGACGAATGGCGACGGCATCTACGACTGCAACGGCGACTGGGACAGCGACTCCAGCTTCGACTATGACTTGGAACTTGGATGGTGGAAGTGCAACTACGAATGCGAATGCAGTATGCAGGCTGGGAGTCCGATTCGCTGCGCATCGCTGCATTTCATATTTCGCAAACGGCACGCACATGAAATGACATAAATTATGTGGCAATCAATTATCGAACTGATGATCGCGGGCAAAAGCGTTTACGGCAGCAGCTTAAGGTTTACTGGCCACCACTTGGCTCCCCGGCGATGGGGCGTTTGGATCTCCGGACCTATTTGCAATCGATCAGCATCAGCATCAGGCTGAGCCTCACTTTGAGGCTCTCGGCTTCAGCAAGAGCTACGACCCGCTGTCCAGCCCACAGAGCGGCTTAAAACTCTCACCAACTTCAGCTCAGCTCAGTATTAAAACAAAAAAATCAGCGAAAAATAAACTACGTTTTTGTTGGTCTTTTTGTTGTTATTTCTGCTGTTTTTTTGTTTTTGTTACATTGTAACTTGAGAGCATGTGCTTGGGCATTTTTAAGCATAAAACATAAAAATGAACGAAGCAGCGAAAAAGCTGCAAATACATCATGCATATTCATAGTGCAGTATGATTTTCCATTTGACAAAAAGTACAGCAATCGAAGGAACAGTGGGAACAGGTTACAGAAATATTCTTAATTTATATTCAAAAAAATATATACGAAAAAAAATAAGGAGTTGGTTTATTTCGAAACAGAGTTGATAAAGGTTTAAATTCTTTGAAATGGCTTTGATAGAGAGTATCTATATGATATGGTATCAATTATTCTCTCAAAAGTATTTTTATAACATCTCTAGTTTTCCATACATAAAAAATCGGTAATAATATGCTCGATATATTTTTTTTATTTTATAAGATTAAATATAATATGTACAATATTAAGTCTAATGGATCAGTAGCTAGGAGCTAAGACCTTCGACTCTATATGCTTTATATATTTGTCTTTATTTCATGTAGAAGTTTACATCTCTATAAACATCATAACTTTGAAATTTAGATTGGTAAATCGTGAAAATAATATATTTTCAATACATTTTAAATTAAGAAGGATATTTACAATATATTTACAGATTTTTTAAATTGAAAATCTTAGAGACTGCATAATAATTTTCCACTATTTTAAAGCTTTGTCTCAAATACTCCTCAAATAAATGCCCAAATCTAGTACAGTTCCTGAAATGACTTAAAATGAAGATGTCTTCCTCAAAGACAGAACTCATTAAATTTTGAGAACTCCCATAAATTAGTCAGAATTCCAAACCCCAGAGGGTTGTGCTCATTACGTTCTAACGTAACATATTCCATTCTAATTTTCCCAGATCATAAGTTAAGCCAAAAATCCTGACTTTTACACAGACAGGCGTTAATTTGAGCCTCTGTTTTTTTTTGGAGGCTTAACCTGACCATTTGAATTTTTGAGTAGCTTCTTGAGTAAGTTTTTGAGTAGCTTTTTGGGTAACACTTTTTTTTTTTGAGACTTAACCAGGTGAACTCGGTCCCACGGTGCACATAATTTAGTGCATGACTTTTTCAGCCAGCCAACCGTCTGCCATTGTCTCCAGGTCCGTCTCCGTCCCTCTTCTGACCATCTCCCTCTGCCTTTTGGCCAGGGAATATATCGTATCAAGGGGGCTCGATGGATGGATGTAAAAAGTTATTCGCAGTTCGTTGCTGTCTATTATTTATTGCCGTTGAAACGACGACGTTTATTATAATTCGCATTTCGAAGTCTTTTGATTTTCAGTCTTTTTGTTGCTGCCTCTGCTGCTATTTTAGCCTTTTTGCTATTGGCGGGGCCGAAGTTGGACTAAGGCGGCCATTTTTGCACTGCTGCAACATTTTAATATGCGGTTGTAAATTTAATACGCCCCGTTGTCCCCCCCAAAAACACATAAACACATATCTGACGACTGAGACGACTCCGCGGGCTCAGAGTTTTGCCATTTTGCCATTGTAAAATTTGCAATTAATTGCTTTGCACATTAATTAAGCGTTTGACTTGCTGACACGACAGGTCAAAGGCCGCTAATAAGCGTTAGACAAGTTAATTTGAATATAACTCTGACTATAGATTTTTAAGCAGAGAACCTCTCCGGCCGGCAATGCAATGAAAAAAATAAAAAATGGCTAAATAAAGATATGGCTAAATGGATTAGGGGGCATTAAGGCTAATCGCCTGACATTGCGCAAGGTTGGGAATACGTCACTATTACTATATATAAAAATGTATTTAAAATATATAGAAATAGCTGGGAAATTGGATATTTTATTTGTTAATTTAGAAAAGAAATTATTGTACATGGTTTAAGGGAGGAATAATAAATATTAACATGACTTAATTGAACTAATAAATAAAAATTTTAATAAGTATAGCATTCTTAGCTTCTTAAATTGCAGTTGAAGTAAAAGATAGATTTGAAAGTTTTCTTAATAAATTTTTAATTGTAGGCGAAAAAGAGATAAAAATTTGGTTAAGTAACACCCTTAAAATTAATTTAAATACGTCTCTAAAAAAGTTAACAAGCCAAATAACTAATTAAGACGTTTAAAAACAATGCATTATTCTAATACACTTAATATATAAAGTAGAAATCCTCAATTTACTTTCCAAATAATTAATTTTCCTAATACTGTTATTATATTAAGTAAAAATCATACTTACACTTATAATTAATACCCCAAAACGTTCGTTTAAAATTGAAATAGCTTTCGTATAAGCATAAAACTCAACGTTATTTATTTTTATATTCCCAAAAACAACTAATTGGTCATTGGTTGATATCCCCCTGCTTAAATAACAATAAATAATTGTGATGAATTTATCAAAAATACAGAATTAGCAGTGCCCAGATTAATCTTGTTGTTGAAAATGCAAATGAAAATCCCCCAAATAAATATATGTATATAGAGAGATAAATCCAACTCTGATAAAATAGAAAGAATGCCTCTTTGCCTTTGGAAAATTCAAACATTATGCGATATGTAGCGATTTATAAAAGTCACCGAAATTAAATGTGGACCGGCGAACGGACAGCAGCAACTGTGGCATTGTTTGATGTTACGCTTTATGAGGATTTGATTTCAGATGCTTTTATTCCGCTGGAGAAACATGGGAGAGAGTCTCCGTGTTTTAAGTGGGTGGAAAGTGGAAAGTGTGTGTGTTTGGCCAACTTCCTGTTGGTTTAACCCAACAGATTGTGGAATGGATTAACGGACGGATGGATATTTGCGAAAATATCTAAAGCCTTGGGTGTGTGGGCGCCGCCAAGTGTCAGCCGCCCATCAGATGAATTAATCAACGTGTGTCTCTAACGCTGTCGTCAATCTTGTGTTCTATATGTCTTTTTTTTTTGTTCTTTTGCTCCGATTTGAATAGATGTGATCCCCGGCTGGCTAATTTATTTATTTCGGTTTAGTTTCGGTTTGGCTTTGGCTTTTGGTTTTTTGTCTTTTGTCTTTGCGAACGGACGTCAACAGCTGGACTTGTTCCCTCGCTCGCATTCGATTCAATTTAAAATCTAATTTCCATCCGCGATCCTATCGAAATAGTTTAGTTTCTTTTCTCTTCTCTCACATGACACGACCGGGTGGTGCGTCACTCGAATCGATAGCACAACGTGTCGTATGCGCGATGTTTGCCTACGAATCCAAATCCAAATACTTGGCCACTGCACAGAAGCCAAGCAAGTGAGCCGAGCGGCCACTATTATTGTTATTATATATATTTATATTGTCATTTGCCTTTCGTCTAGAGTGATAAAAGCACAAACACAATAAATATGCCTGGCAAAAGGCAATGGTAAATAAACCAGTGGGAATTCAATGTCATTATTGATGTCATGCCGAGCATTGTCTTCGTCGCGTTCCAATGCTTTTATAATTATCGCCAATGTCTTTTGTTCTGGGGCGTGGATATTGGGCTTAGCATAATGAAATTATTTCTGTATTATGTTGTCTTACTAAAGGGAGGTATAGTAAAATTAATAGATCATATTTGGAATATTATAAATTTAACGAGAAAGATGGTAATTTGTTAGGGGATGAAAAGGGAATGTATATCGAGATTAAAGGTATGCTCTGATATGATTTAGTTAGAAATATCGGAAGTATTGTAATCTTCTTTATATAGGTTGAAATTATAGAAAAACATCGGTATTAACTTTTAAGAATCGATATTATCGGAAAATATCCAACAGATAATTTTTAAAGAATCACAAAACTAAAGCGAAAAAATAAGTATTGAAAAAATTATTTGAAGTATTTTATATTTTATATAAACCAAATTTAATCTTTACTCTATCGATAAATGTACTGATATTTTTATTTAATTTATCCGTTCTTTGTTATTTTGATATTTCAAAAAATATCGATAAATGGCATTTATATTGAACGTCAATTTGTAGAATAGTATAGTATTGTATGGTATAGTATATAATCAATATAGTTTCGATTTATCGATATTTTCTAAAGTACCTATAGTAACAATCGACTTAAAATTATTTTGGAAAGTTGATAAATTCTCACCTATTCCTATAATTAAATCTAAAAAATAAACTTTGCTCCAAAAATAAGGAAAATAATTATTATGATTTTAAGCAAGATTTTTCAGGTTATATTACCTAACGTTCCAACTATCTAATACAATCCAATTGAATTCTAAGTAATTTCCCCCCATTATGTATTAGGTTTACTGTCTATATGTAAATATTTCCATTAAAAAAATTCATTCTTACTCAAATATAAAAAAAAATTTCTTATATAGACGTTAAAGCGTTATACCCTCCAAGAAGCCTTTGCCTAATGATCGCCAAAAAGTTTGTTTAATGACTTTTTGGCCCAACAGCCAGATTTCTCACGAATCAAAAGCCAGGAATAGGCCCCTGCAAAAGAACAAAGAGTGAGCGGGAAAATGAAATGAAATAAAATAAAATAGCAGAGAACAGAACAGAAATCAATGTTCATAATCCAATTTGGTTTATTGTGTGGCGGCCCAAATTGACCGCGAAACATATGAGTGTATAAGAATCGGCAGACATAAGCGGGAATATATATACATAATAATTTATTGCATTTCAGCCGAGATCCGCTTCAATCAAATCTTTTATGTCAGAGATTAACGATTAAAGTCATTAGCAGTTAAGATCGAGATCAGTCAAACAGTTGACGCACCACTGAGAGACCCAGATCCGGACTGCAGCACATCGTATATAGTATATCGTATGCTATATACACACACACAAAAAGCAATACAGTTCACTCTTTTATCGCTTTTGGCATTTTTAATGCGATGTCTGGGCTTTGGGGCCTAAGGTGAATCTCGAATCTCTGCTGTTCGGATCGCCTTCAGTTGGGTTTATTGTTTCCCCACTCCGGGGCAGGACGAATATTAAAAGGGCAGAGTTATAAAACATTAGCGCATATTAATCATTTTCCTTACGGCTGCTACATATGTACAAAAAATCCATTTATTCGTTTTCATTTCTGGATCTTGATGAGTTGCAGTCGGATCTGAGGAGCTGCTGAGGAGCCGCGAAGCGAAATTCAATTAAAGTTTTTGATGTAACCATTCTCTGGTCGCATTCCGGGAATATTATATCCATATATATATCCAATGGTTCCTGGGTTCCCTGGTTCCGTGTTAGGCAGCCAGCCGAACTGTCAAAATATTGACAGCGGCATCCGTTATGCTTTTTCGCCCAAATTGATATTCTATTTTTAAAAAAGCGCGCGCACACTGACTCCCCGACTCTCCGACTTCATTAAAAATTGTGGCTCTGAAATGGGGAAGAGATCGAAATAAATATGAGTGGAAGTATGAAATGCGGCTGGCCGAGTTAATGATGATGCCCGGTGAGCCATAATGGAGACACTCTCTTCCTTCCCTCTGCCTCTGCCGCTTGACAAGCTCCTGACAGTTAGCTGCAGTTTATGAATGAATCTCCCGTCTCTCTCGCTTCTAACTGTCTATTTGTGGATTTCCACTTCCCCAAAAGCTGGGAGCTTTTTTTGGCCGAAATTATTAATGGAAACGAGCTCGGAACCAAGCTAGGAACCTACGAAGCCTCGAGCCAAAGCGTCGACTGTGTGAAGCTAGGGCCCGATCCCAGCGGATGAGATCCATCGATCCACCAGCAGTATCATCATCAATTATCGCCGCCGCTCGTCGCCTCATTCATATCTGGTCAATCAATTTGGCTTTAACCCCGTCCTAGCCCCGTCCTAGCTGGTTCTGCCCAAGGGCTAGAGGCACCGACAGGTAGAGAGACTCTCAGCTCAACGGCGGAAAATCGCTTTCTCACACATCGCTGGCCGTCCATCGATGGATTGACAAATTGCATTCCCCGGATTAATGATCGGGCTAAATGGCATTTAATTAATTGATCGGCTGACCCCTCTCCCTTGTTGTGTTGAAACTGTAAATTGACGGTAAATTATATATAATTATATTCGCATTTTTTATCTGCTCGGAACATACGTACCCCGAAGCACCTAAATTTGGATGATCTACATTCACAGCGGGAATTAATTTATGCAATCAATTAATTAGTCATTAATTGTCTCGGACGTTTTTTTTTTTTGGTATTTAATGTCTTGCAAGGGTTTGTTTTTTAATTGATTTTGCTTACTTATTTTGTTATTTTAAAGATTTTACATTGTAAAATTAACAATGCTTTTGAAATGAAAGAGATATCTATATTGATTATAATTAATATAAATTTTTTAAATCAAAAATTTTGTGGGTTAATTGGTAAGCTAAGTTCAAGTAGATTTTTAATTATATTATTATTGTCATCATTTTTGATTTTTTTAAACTTAAATTCACGTGAACTTATGTAATATTTGATATTATTAAAGCTAAGTTTCACATGTTAACTAAGCTTAACTTGGTAATTAAACAAATTAAATGGTTTTAGGTATTATTTATTTAGCGAGATAATTTAGTAACTGAAATATTTAAGTGTTTTGTCAAATTTTACCTTTTTTACAAGTTTCAAATATATATTATATTTATATTTGAAATATAGAATTTATTAATTTCGCCAAGCAAGTCACGTAATTTAAATATTTCACCCAAAACTCATTCGAAAATCCCAGTCGTTCTCTATAAAGTTTAGAGTCTAAAAAACTAATGTTTCCCCATATTAAATAGCCAACGATTTCCGTATCCCCCCAAGTCAATATTATTATATAGTTATATCCATTCCAGCCATTGATCCCAACCGCAACACTTAGTCAGCGTATCGAGTTCCGAAAATATCATGCCTCGCTTTTTGTATCTGTGAAGTTCACACAACCGAACGGCAGATAAAAAACTAAAAGAAAAGGAAACAAAACTATTGGAACGGAGAAAATATTTATGTCAAATGTGTAATTCCCAAATCACTTAATACTCATCAACTAATGAGGCCTAAAAGCTTCGAGCGCCGACGGATGTGTTGGACAATAACAACTTCAACTAATATCCATATCTATCTCTCGGCTTTTGTGTATGTTCCCTGTGTGCGGAGGGAGGTTTCTCTATCTCTATCTCATTTATTTATTTTGAAATTGTTGCGAGTACATATTTCATTTTTTTGTGTCTCCCTTCCCCCACCTCCTTCTGCTCCTCTTCTCTCTTTTTTTCGGCTAAAACACAAAATGCAGGAAATGGACGTGTTGACAAATAAACGATGTCTCCCCCTGTCCAATATTTGCCAATATGTGTATCCACGAATTAAACACAAATTTCACTTAGGTACGTACGTTGTTTGAAAATCAAATAGGGGGTATATACTATATACAGGGATTATGACAAGAAAGGAAAGTTATTATTAACACAAGTTGGGAATTTTAAACAAGGTATAAAGAGGACGTATAATTGAAGCATTTTTAGCTGTTTCTAAAGCAATATTTTGATATATTTTTGAATATAAAGCTTGATATTTGCTTGAATTATCTTTGAGATACATCTATTTGACGTTTGTAGTCCAACTTCCCTTAGATCCAGGCACCCCTCTCCCGCTCATGAATTTGACGGCGTCTCATTAGTCACATTTAAAATTGTATTTAATTACTTTCTCACTTCATCATCAGTCAAGTCGGTGGGTCGGACGACGCCTCGTCATTGGCGTTCCTCCTGCCAGGGTGGTGCTCTTTTGTAGGGTGGCCTCCCCTACGGCTGCCCAGATACAGATACAAATACAGATACAGATACAAATAATATATACATGCCACAGCGTTCGCCGCTTGTTTGTTTCACAGACAAGTCGGCGAAAATTGATATACTCTGCTGCCGTTGCTGCACTAAGACAAAAACTAATACGTTTTCCTTAATAAAGTAGAATATTTATTTAAGAATCGATTTTAAAACTTTGCTTTATATTTGCAATAAATCAATATTCTGTTTTACCAATACAATCGAACAAATACAAATAAATTAAATACGATTTTTAAGATACTTCTCATAAATATCGATAATATCGATATTCTTATTTTAAAAGGTATTTTGTCGATATATTAAGGATAAGTGCGATATTGGTTAATATTTAAATACTCGATATACAATATCGATAACGAAATTCTTCATATGATATTGAGCCTGATATTCTGTGTCGATATATCACATGGTAAACACTTTGAGAACAATTGAATAAATCCCATTAAAATTACCCATTTAAACGATATTTTTCTCAGTGCATGGATCGACTTTTCTCTGCCGTGCTGCCTCCGTCGGCGTCGCTGCCTTTCATCAATTTCAAATTAGTGAAAATCGAGAAACGGAAATTATTTACTATCTGAATGGGCGGGCGGATGTCCGTGGGACGTGGGATGAGCAGCAGGAGCAGCAGCAATCTATCCATCCATCTATCTACCGCCTTGGCCATTACAAGTGCAATTTATCTCGCAAATCATTAATCAACCTACCGTTTGTTTTTCCTCCCACTACCCAGTACCCACTCCCCACTCCCCACTCCCCACTCCCCACTCCCTACCCCAAAACCCATGCCCGCCAGTTTGGCAATTGTTTTCCGCCAGCTTTTGTGTACATATATTTATCGGCGTGAATTTGGCAAAACCACAAAAGTGAGTGACTTGGCCCCTCCCATTCGATTGGGAAAATCAACAAGCAACTCATACGGCGATTCGGCAAATGAAAAGGGCGTCACTCTTCAATCGAACCGCATATAAAACATGATTGAACGATACGCGGACTGAGCCAATACTAGTGCACGAAACTTAACACTGGTCAGCAAGGAATTGGGTGTTATGATGTGCATTTTTTTTTAATTTGATATTACAGAAGCTTAAGATTTGTGAAAGCCTACTTTGGTTAATCGATACTTTACAATTACTCATTATTCGTGTCAATATTGGATATATATTAACTTTTTTTGTAGGGAAATATTTTGAAATTCAGTCATAAAAAAAAAATTTAAAACCAGAACACAACCATTACTTACACTTGAGATTATCTAATATTTATATAATTTAGTCCCCAAGCTAGATACCAAATTTTAACTGAATGTTATGTATAAATAATTAAGTAATCGACTGACGTTTTTAGTTTCTCCCTAGAAATGTCACATTGAAATGTTGTAAAACCTTTTCCCCAATTGAGAGAAAGGTATGTCTCTTTTGATTGATTAACCAATTTCTCAATTTTCCTAAAGCTAAACTTATAAATGTAAATATATAATTATTTTAAGAATAAAATGTTTAATTAAAACTTAAATAAAAAAGCATTGTTAGGTAGTGTATCTTCGTATCTGACAGATACACAAGCACACCTTTGGCACAAAAGTGTATCTGTGTGTGTATCGGAACGAGCGAATGAGCGTTCGACTCGCACACATACACACATATCGAGTATTGCATGGATTTGGATTGCGATTACAAATTTTATTTAATTGACCGCCTCTCTGCCACCACTATTTCAATTGGGAATTGGTGGAACGGCCATCTGATTGGTTGATTCAACTCATCGTCTATCAGAGAGAAAGAGAGAGCGGGATGGCGAGAGAAAGAGCGAACAAGTTTGGAGGAACGACCGGCAAACGGAACATGAAAACATGAACATGTTTGCGCTAAGCACAGTGGTCACCAGGTCCATTTTATTGCCCAAACTTTGAAAATAACGAGCTTTAATAAAAATTAAATGACCTGTTAATTTGATCTCTGTTAGTTTTAATGATTCATTTTAACTTTTTGACGAAGAGTTTACATCAAAAAATTAAGTTGGATATCTGCAACAAAGCCAATTATTGCTAGCAATATTGTCACTAAATTATTAAATAACATAAATGGATATTGTTAAAAGACCCACTTCTGGAATATCTAACATAATAAGTCGTCTGCATTTTCCTTATTTAAGTTTATGTCAATAATGTTTCTCTATTCCATAGTACATCATTCCATCACCGCTGTTCCGCGAGAGAAAACGGGTGAGGGAGAGGGAATAAGAGTAAGCGAGCGAGAGAATAATTCCATTCCGTCATTCCCAATTGGAATTCCATCGTTGCGAAGCGATTGAAACTTGGCTATAGTTGCAGTTGAAAATTGGTAGCGGCAGCGATCGGCTGAAAATCTTATCATTGCTTATCATAGCTTTTTCAAACAGTTCGCCTATTATGTTAATCGGATATAATCTGTGCAATCGATATAATTTTCACTAAGGCCAGAGATCGGGCGAATTGTCGTCGTTGATTTTTGGTTTGATTTGATTGCGAAGGAATGACGTCGTCGGTTTTTGCGCTTCGGCTAACGGATTTTAAAATGTGTAATTAAATGCCATAAGCAACAACAACTGTATCAAGTGCAATCAGAATCGTGTTTGTGTGTGTGAATGTGACAAGAAAAACCCTTTTTAAAGTTTAAATAATAAATACACTCGAATTGCAAATAATATTTGCAACCAAACAAACAAAAAAGAGCATTGGAACCGAGCAACGGTTCCTTAGCGCGCTCTTCTTTTCGCCCCCGCTCTCAAGTACAAGAGTAACGGTAAACCAATGCAGGCGACAAAAGGAATGCCGAATAGAAGCTAGAAACACAAAGAAAACAAAAAGTGTGCTGTGCCAACAAATTAACTAAAGAAAATAGCAACTAAAAATTAATATATTCGCTGTTCGGATTAATCGGATCATCTGTTGCATTCGTGATATTCCGGAGTGAAGAGCGAAAAACTCCGCTTCAATGCAACTGCGTGTGCACCCTAATATGGACTGTCGTTCAACCAGCAATATTGAACGCGATTCTGATTTGGGAGACGATTTGGTAAGGACTACAAAATATTATTATTATATTATAGAGGAAATAGTTAAAGAAAATATACTAATCATATTCTGTATAAGAATTCTAAGAAAATGTAAGGAGTTATGTTGCAATTTTATTATCATCAAAACAACAGTATCTTTTTTAGGAAAGCAAAGAAAATAGAAAAAAACCTTTATTTCAATTATTCAAAAAGAGTAAACAATTAAAAATATCAGTAGATCACTTATCAGAAAGCCATATATCATGTTCAAAATTAATAAAGATTACCCTTAATGCCTTTATTGTACAAATTAAAAGTCTTTTAATTGACAAATAAAATCGTAAAATATATATCTCTTTCCCCATAATTGCTATCTGATAAACAAAATTCCAATTCGATGACTAAATTTGTTAACAAATATATTTTTGTTTTGTCTTTGAATAAATAAATCACCTTCATGAGAATCACTTTATCCATTTCATGCCAAATATATATTTTTTACCATCGCGATTCAAAAGTATTTTCCAAGGTATAGATTTCACCAAATGTAATTTGTCAAACATTCAAATTAATAATGTATTCAACCTTTCATCTATCCATTTATATATAGAATTTGATTTGTTTTTTACTCGGCCGAAGCGGTAATTTGAGTAACTAATGCATCAATTTCCATTTGCCACGCGAAAATATTATTTAATCTTCGAGCCGGATAGAAAAAAAAGAGTGACAACTGGCGGGGCGAATGTGGGGGGTATAATATCTCATGACAGGTGCGAGGTGCGTAGCCAAGATCCAGAAGAAAATACAGATTTGCCGACGGCAAATAATTCCCCACTTCCATATGTATTTCGGACAGATTTCACCACGATCTGTTGTTTGGTTAGCAACTTATACTTGAGCTTTTTTCACTTTTTTTCACTGCCGAAAGGCAAATCAAGCAATTCGACTCACATTGTTTGCAGATGATTCAAAAGGTAATTATAATGTTAAGAAAATATATGTTGATTCAATCGGAGAAAGAGGGAGAACGAGACTCTGATTTTTGGCGTTTCTGTTTGCCGGAGAGCCGTTAAAAGGTGACATGCTAAATGGTCGCATACAAGACGGTTATTATACAGCCGCGATTCCAGATACTCGATACTCACACATTGATCGGGGGGCTAAGTGCATAACATACTCATAAATACAAATAGATTCATCTGTTTCGGCGGCCCATCTTGGGATCTCGGGTGCCCAAGTAGCGGTGGGATCTCGTTCACAATTTCCATCGATTGAAAGATCTCTTTCAATTCAAGCTCTTTGATGGCGTTCATATGTAAATAAATTGTTCAAATATTTGCATTATTTGTTAGTACCTTAAATGAATATTAAATGGGTTTTATTGCCTTTCAGGCCTTTCGGCCATTCGCTTTCAGGTATGCAGCTACAGCCTTAGCCTCAGCCTCTGTCTCAGCCTTAGCATCATCTTCAATTCAATAAAACTCTTGTTAGTTTTTTCTGCCTCTTTGTTGTTCTTTCATTTTTATTATTGTTAATAGACATTGCCGGCTTGATCAACAATGAGCCAGACTTTATACACTCACTCCCGGGGCCGGCTATTTACATAATTTTTAATAGCCAGCTCAGCTCCATCGGTTCCATCATATCCATCAGTTCCATCGGCTCCTCTGGGCTGTGCAAACACAATCTCAGATCTCGGATCTTCGGATCCCTTCTCTCTCAGTCACCAAAGTGGTGCTGTTTGGATTCAGCCTCGATATTCCCTTCTTGGCGGTGGTGTTAATTGAAGGGTTTCTGGAGGAGATGGGTTCGCTCACAATTGAATATCCACATGTGGGTGTTATTTAATTAACCCGACTCCCTCACCCTCACACCATCTTATCCAGCTAATATATGCTGGTGTCATTCGCACATCCGATCTGAAAACAATCCGTATTCCGTATTCTGTATTTCTATTCAAATCAAATCCTGCGGCCGCCACTCGCTCCGATTTTCGACTCGAAAGTCACGATTAAACAATAATGTGGGCTGTCAAAAAGTCATAAATTCTCGAATGAAACCAAGTCCGAGAGACCGAGGAGAAGTCGTGCCCAACGACGGCCCATGTCCGAGAAGCCCAAATGCCCGGCATCGTCATCCGAGCATCGCTTTAATTACTTGGGTTAAACGCAGAGTTTAAAATTATTGCTGAATTGCTTGTCTGTAATTTTTGAATCGTTTTTAAATTAAATCAAGCCCGCGAACATGACTTTGGACAATTGAGAGTCGCCGCTTGATTCTGACCACTCTACACTGTTCTGCACGTGCTACGGGCCGAGTTCCCACATTAAATCACTGACCATGGGAGCGGGGAATCCCCCAAAAACAGAATCTCAGCGGTTGGTAATGGGCTTGACTGGCTGGCGTTGGGTGTCTGCCCTGGATTCATACTTTGCTTTGATTTTAACAGCATTTTCCATTTTTATTTATGGCAATTTTAATGTGAAAGCAGGGTTTGGGAAAAGTTATAAATTTAATGAGGTTCGAGCATATTGTTTAATGGGGGTTTTGGATTTCTAGAAACTTGTAGAGAAGTACAACTAAAGGGATTGTTTTTTTAAGCAATTTATATTTGAATCCCTTTAAAAATAATTAAATAAATATACAATTAAAAGAATTATGTATAAGGATTTCCACCCTACTTGATCTAGTCATGTTCATTTGTACATCTGTGTTCATTCATTCTATGTTCATCCAATATTGAAGAGGCTTTGGTTCATTCTATCAAAGATTCCTTTAAATTAAGGCTTCCAATAATAATAATAGCATTAAATGTTGATTACCATAAATGTATAATTATAAATGTATTAATTATAAAACGTTCGATTCCGACTATATAATCCAGTATAAATGATGAAATACCTTAAAGAATTCAAATTCAAACTTCCCAATAAATATTTCATTTGCTTACGAAATCATTTACCTGTTTTGTTAAGGGGTTAACTGTTTCACACTTGGTTGATTCAAAAGCAAGCCAGATTGGGCCACTTACTGGCAACCCTCTCCCTCCCCCCTTTTCATCACCCTTCCCGCCGCCCCTGTCCCTGGGCCAGCGAACCATTTGGGTCGGACGAGCAGCGGCACCTGTTATAATTTGTTTGGCTTCTTGTACGCTGACAGGCAACGATTTTTATTAAATTCTTCCGCGGCTCTTCTTTATTCTCTCCTCCGGTCTTCCTCTTGCATAACCATATAGCAGGGGAAATATTTGATTAAGTATCTAGTGGGGGCCTTTGGGGATGACATGTCCGTGACTCTTTCCCCTCCAAATGAATATTTTTCTTTTTCTATTTTTTTTTTATTTTGGTTTTTGGTGGCGCTTTCAACCGCAATGACAAACGAAATTTGTTTTGCTTTTAGTTTCTGGTGTTGGTTGGGGCGCGAACTTGAAACTGCCAAAAAGGGGGAGGAACTGGGCGATATGTCACGTCATTCGTGGCAAAGTCAGTTTATATATATATAGTTTCTTTATATTTTTCAATTTAAAATTTACAACAAAGTGCAGTGGGGCGAGAAATGTCAGCAGCCGCAATAACAGCAGAAATAGATCGTAAAAAATATGATTATTATTGGTACTATTACGGTTTTGCGTTTTTCGTATTGTTTTTAATGAATTTATGAATTATTTTGCCAACCATAGCTAATAAAACTGTTAATTGGATTTTTCCAGTACAGCTGCCGATTGCGATTGCGAAAAAATAAAGAGTGTAAATAAACGGCAAGAAAAAACGAATTGCGAATTGCGAATCGCAAAGCGAAAATGTGAATATGCGAGGGCACGAACTAGGTAGATCGGTGTGTGGATAAAAGGTGTATTTATCAGCGTGCTAATAAAGCCCCAGAGCTCTCTCTCTGTATAGGTGTATATATATATATATATCGGGGTATATCCCCATCTCCCTTTGAACTAGATGTGAGCTACAATGGGCGTGGCCAAGAGCTCAAGGGAAGAAAAGCTGAGAATAGCGTCGTGAGCATTAACAAATTGAATAATCAAGAGCTGGCAAACAAATTATTATTGTTATCGTTGTTGTTGTATTTAAGCACTAAAAACATCCTTGTTTAATGTTTGGCTGCCTCAGCTCACTTCACACCTGAGTGCCCCCCCTAAAATATCTTTTGAAGGAAGCCAAACAAATGGGTGCTGAAATCAATATACAACCAATTATTATTGATTTCAGAATGTAATCAATACCTTATGTGGAATTTAAACATTTCAATTAGTTTGTAAAAGAAAAAGGAATTACTGGAATTCTTTTGTATAACTATAAATATGTATTTTTTAATATTTAAAGACTCTTTTGCATTATCCTTAGCGCCTTGACCTACCTCTCAGATAGGTTCTTCATAATTTGCCAATTTAACAAATTCTCTTGAGTAAAAAACAAGCTAGAAATTGGGGTCTGAGCAAACTTTCTTTATGTGGCGACACCCAAGTCATAAAATAGATGTATATTTTTGGGACTGTACCTCCTCGTAACCCCCTCTGTACGGATCCAATAAAGTGAGGTCTTAACGTCCAGACAAGACAGGCGGACTCGAGGGCTGGCCAAGGCAATAAAATAATGCAGTTTTTAATTATTGCCGCCTGCAATCGAAGCTAGACGCAATGAATCCACCCCGGAGACTTGAAGCTCCCAAGACCCAGACTTCGAATCCAGAGACCCGAGAAGTGGGACTTTCGCATAAAGGCCAAAAAACTTCAGACGGAGAACTTTTCAGTCCCTGGGACCCAGCCCAGCAATTACACTGGGAAAATGATTGTTAACTATTAGTTAATTTACCTTATGTCTTTGCGTTTTGTAGGGAATTATTATTTTAAAAGTTTTGATAACATAAAAATGATATAGGTGATACCATATGAAGGGACTTAAGAGTTTTTTAAATTAATTAAGAGCAAGTCAAAAAAGATTTCAAGCAGCATTTCCTGCCTAGTCGATCTATTCATTTTCATTTATTCATCTGTATTCATCCATTCATCTGGTTCATCCCATATTAAAGTGCCTTTGTTTCATCCTACTATTAATTTATTTCTTAAATAAATCTTATCTTTTTCCCGGTGTACTGCTTAACCGTTGTGCATTTCCGTCTCTTTCTTCCTTGTTCATTTTTTAACCGGTTACTTTTTTTGTATTTTTTATTGTTTACGCGAAATTTTTCGTCTGCCCGTCGCTCAGTTTACATGGGCGTGCGTGCCAAAAAGGGATAAAGGGGTGCCCAGGGTGATGGCTAGAGGAGGGGCAGTGGCAAGAGGGGTTTATCTCGAGGGGGGCACGGCCAGCGCCATTATGTTTCTGCCAGTGTGTGTGTGTCTACGGGTGTGTGTTTGCTGGCCGTTTGTTGTTTCCATTTTTATATTTTATTCGCTTTATTTTTTCCGCTTCGACGCTTGGCGAGCGAATGAAATCGCGTTTGTACGCGCACACAAACACATGCACAGAGCTCGGGTATACATATGTGTGTGAGTGCCGGCATATGTATCTTTCAGATACGTTTTGCATTTTAATTTTATTTCCATGCTCTCGTTGCCCGAAGACCACGTTGCACATGTTTTAGTCCCTTTTTACACATTTTTTGTTGTTGTTTCTGTCTTAGTTTTCAGGCGCTTTTGGTTTTTTGTTGTTGCTTTTTTTAAGAGTATCTTGTGCAGTTGCATTGCCTGAAAATACATAATTCGCCACGGGGTAGATGCGTAAATGAGCAATTTTTATTTATATATTTATTCGGTTATAAGAGGCGAGCACATGTGCGCACGACAGCTTGAGGGGTTGATGGGGTATATAGAAAAAATTAAAAAAAACATTTTTTAAAGCCTGGAGTAGTGTATATATTAATAATATTATAATCCAATTATAATATATATATATTTTTTTTAAATTAATACAGTTTAAAAAATATAGAAAAATGATCGTGAAGTTAAGACGAGAATAATTTTTAAAATACATTTAAAAAAATCATTTTAATTACTTTTTTTTTATTATCTTGAGCCTACGGTTTTTTAATGTATATATATTTATTTAGAATTAAATTTACAGTATAAAATTCTCCCGATTTCATATTAAATCTCCCGCCGACATAAAACCCTAAGGGGCAGAAAAGAATCCCATCTCTAGTGGGGCTTCGTCATGTCATCTACGATTACGTTTTGTTTTTGACAGCTTCGAAGATGTGACAAATATGAATTTATATTTATAGCTCTGATGCCTGTCGGCAAATGAATACTTCCTCAAGCCCTAAATCATAATTTACACATTACCAAAAAAACAAATAAATTCTATTAGTTTAGTATTATAATAAACTGTACAAAATAGCCAGCAAATTACTGCGAAGTTCTCCGAATAACCCATGATTAGTTTTATTAAGTATTTACAAAATCTTTGCCGCTTTACTACATTGTCAGAACAATGTGTCTAATTTCTGAGACTTAAAATTTGAATAAGACAAACGTAATAAACGCAAAGACGCCAGTACGCCCCGGACTGATCCAGGGCGAAACCCACTTGAGTCCTAAGGACATTAAGGTTAGAGTTCGGGCTAAAAAAAAAAAGGAGAACAAAAAACAAAACAAGGAAATGCAGTTGTAAAACCGGCGACCAGAAGAATCGAGAGCCACAGATACAGATGCGGATACACATGCTCGCAGGCTCGTAATCTTAATCCTTCACACAATAAACGCCCCTTGGCCGAGCTGCTGCTGTATATATATATATATATATATTCCACTAGGATACTCTCTCTCTCCAGGCTGGTAGCAATATCCTGATCCTGTTTGCCGGCAGCGCCCTTCACAGCTTCGCCTCGGGATTGTCGCATTATGGGTTTCCGAGCGGTCGCAGCGGTTCGTCCTTTTGTTTTAAATTAGCACGGCATGTTGCACATACGGTGTGTCTGTCCACCAGTCCGTCTCTCTGTCCGTTGTCCGTCCGCCTCTGTAGAGACCGAACCTCGACCGAACCCCGGAGCCAATTTACTATAGAAATTTGTCAATTGCCAGTCAGAGAGAGTCGTACAGCGAATGAAAATTAGGCAAATTGCATTTGTGGCTGCTTGCCAATGCAATGATAATAAATTTAGATAAATTATTTTCATTTTCCAGCTACCTCTATCGAACATGTAATGTCAACTAATTAGCGATAAAAACCTGTGGGCTGGGGCCGCAAATAAATTAAATA
The DNA here is from genome assembly GCA_008042585.1 of Drosophila punjabiensis. Lineage (NCBI taxonomy): Eukaryota > Metazoa > Arthropoda > Insecta > Diptera > Drosophilidae > Drosophila > Drosophila punjabiensis. The sequence continues at coordinate 23,733 of VNJR01006013.1, read as the reverse complement.
TTTTACCTATACAGGCCACTCAGATAGCCTCAGTCTTGCGGTGCATTGAAAGCTATTAAAGTAAATTGCACAGGTGCCTCTCGTCTCCCAACCCTCCGTCTGGGACCCACATAGACATTATTTGAGTTTCGGAGTAGTATCTCCCTAGGACATGTGTATACCGCGGAGTTTTCCTCATTGTCTGTGGGTCTAATTGCGATTTAATGTCTCTCCTCACTCGAAAGTCCGTCTTCGGTTTTAGCTGCCCGATAACAGTAGCGTTTTATCAACGCAGAAATTAATGGAGCCAGCGTGTCCCCCGATATATGTATATACATATATATATAGCTATATAGTACAGGTACACCTACAGGTACCAGGCTGTACATTAGTCGATTTGCGGTGGTTTAGCGGTGAGTGTGCGGGTGTGTTTTTCCCGCCATCCATTGGATGTGACTTAATGCCTTCGAAGTGGAACACCTTATCGCTTCATGGTGATTTATGCGACGCCTATTACGACTATATATATTCCACGGAAGCTCTCGGCCGATATTCCAATGAAATTCCATATCTTAAATGGGCATCGTTGCGGTGCTTTGATGGATTTCTTCCTTGAAGTTGCAAGTTCTGTTCTGGTTTTCTAGGAAGTATGTTAAGGTGAAGCGAAGTTGGCTTTAAGCTTGATTGAGTTTGGTTTTTTATTTACTTTACTTTATTCTGCAGAAGACTTAAATAATATTTTATTGGAATTTACGGAGTCTAGCTTAGAATCTTAGAATTTATTAAATATTATTCTTACAGCATTTTTTTTTTATAAATGTGAAATAAAAATATTAATAGTTTCTAAATTATTTGTTCTTTATTTTTCTGAACATTTAAAAAAAAAATAAAGTTATCCTACAGTATTTTGTACTTCCTAAAATATAACAATTTATATTTAACAATTTATGAACCCAAAAGTTTCCCTTCTTTAACTATTTCTTGACTCATATTTCTTAATTTTTTCATTGTCAGCTTTTTTTAATGAATATTTTTTAAATAAATTACATGTGTGAGCTGAGCTCTTCTTCTTGGAGCAACATTAAAGCGGCACAAATTCGTTGTGCATTAATTAGACATTTTATAGGTGCAAGTTGGCATGGCCTGCATGCTGGCTCTCAGCTCTTGGCCATTGGCCATTGGAGCACAGACCACAATTGCTGGGCACTCGTGTTTGGGCCTGGTCAACAGCAGACCGCAACTAAAACGCAGCCCGGCTTTCAGAGAAGCGGCTCATGGTTGTGTGCCTGTGTGTGCCTGTATTTCGCACGGCTTCGATAAGTTACATTAATTTGATATACACACACTCGCAAACATGGACCGAGTATAGCCGCCAAGTCGAGTTAACTAACCAACCAACCAGCCAGGCCAAGTTAAGTTGAGTTCAGTGAAGAGTTACCTTGGCTTCAAGAGGCCGCAGCCAATGCGAGGGGAGATTAAGGGAAGTGTGATCTATGGGTTCTTATTCTTAGCTAAATTTAGAAGGGATTTTTAAGGTTTAAATATATTATATAAAGTCGGGGATACCTTAAGAAATTTTTGTTGTCTTTTTTCACATTTAAAAAGTACATCATTATTATTTTAATAATTAAAGATGACTTTACCTTTAAGTAAAATAATTTATTATCGTAGATATCAAATCAGGGGTATTTTAGGGATATATAGATTCCTTCTATTAACAAGAAAACAAAATTTATTTAATTAACAACAATTTATAAAGCAGCTTAAGAAAGAGTGAAAGAATGTTATAGTTCTGACCATTAACTTACCGGTCAACCTTCAGTACAAACCGTTGCCTACTTTCTGGCTTAACTGTGCTTTAAAGCATCTAAAAACTTTCTGGGATAAAAGATGGAATCATAATAGCTAACCATTCTTAAGTAATTATAGCCTTTTATCATGCCTTTAGCTCACATCTTCCTAAAATAATCACAATTCCTTAGTTAAAACTACTATAAATAATTTTCCTAAGCTCTTCTTAAAGTCAAATTGCATTAACTCCGTAATTATTTTGACCGCAACTCGTATATGCAACATTTTTGCCAACACCGCGGTGTGTTCAAAGAATTCCGGGAACTCTCTTTCCCTATGCTCGAAGGGGGCATTGTCTATGCCTTGGTTTTGGTTGCATTTATGATTATGCCCAAGCGACACCACTAGCTCCAGCTCCATGGAAGCTCCAAAGAGCCAGGCGATAAATGTTGAGCACACATACAGAGCCAGCAGAGTTACAGTCACAGCCTCAGATATATACATATACATACTCGTATATATCCGAGACGGACTCAAGTTGGCCTGGCTTACTTTGTGTTGGCCCCGCTCCCCCCGCGAAATGCTGCTGCTGCTTCACTCTTGCCCCTCCGATGGCTGTGTTTAAATTGAAAATTCCCGATTTGCACACAGTCACAGATGCGCTTAATTTGCACCTCTCCAAATGCATAAAAACCAAGAAGCCGTGATGGAGTTGCATTCAAGAGAGAGAGCTGCGAAAGGAGCTCCGTTGAGCTGTGGCACTCTGGAGCCATGGTTATGCAGCTAAAGACTCCGTTGCACTCGCAGTTGCAGTCGCAGTTGCAGTCGCAGTTGGTGACTTCAACACTCTCGGCCATGCGTGGCGGACTTCTTGGCAAAGAGTCACGGCTTCAGCTCCAGGAGCGGACTCTACTGCCTCTCCTATGTCATGGAGGAGCCCCAGAGCCCGGCCCTGGACTCAGTACAGAGTGTGGAGTGGAGTGGAGTGGAGTGCGAACAGCTCTGGGGCTGATTGCCGTTTTGTGGGTCTGCCATTGTTAATTTATTAAGTGGTTACCTTTGTTGTCACCCCGCCCGGAGGAAGTTGTTTTCAGTTGCTTTCAATTGAAATTGCTCTTGCTCGGCGTGCCTTGGTTAATGTGAGCTCTTGGCACATGCCATAAACCAGAATCGAACCTCTGACTCAGTCCGAGAGACTCAGAGAGTCCGGCTAGATCAATGACCACCACTGCCCACGCAGGCAGAAGATCTCCAAGTAACTGAATAACTCGATTTCAATACCGATTTGCCCTGACTAAGCGCTGCATATTAAGGCGGCCCAGCAGGCCGCTTGTTGACATAAGCGCCGCCATTAATTCCCCATCAACTTGGAGGTTTGCTCGTCGGGGTTTCTTTGTTTATACGTAATTGAGGCACTGGGGGAAAATGTTGCCTTAAAATGTATAAAGAAAAATATATCTTTAGAGGGTTTTGTCTAAATGAAATCAGTGGAATATGAATTATTTAATATTTAACTAAAGGTAAACTAAGAAGGGAAGGATAATCATAAGGAGTTTTCTTTACTATATTTTTACTTTAATGTTACTTAAGCTTTAATTTTTCATATTTATTGAAGCAATATGTATTTTTTTTCCGTGTACAGTCACATGGTGATCGAACAGACGACGAAATGAGAGACTGCGACTCTGTGGATGGAGAGCATCATCAGCTGAGCGCCAAGGCGGCTATTGCGGCCCGTCTAAGTCACACAGTTTCCGGCGGAGGAGGCAACTTTGCCAGTCCCGAGCCACAGACCGAGCTGCCCCTGAGGTGAGTGACTGCTCCTGATAAATGGCAATAGGATAACCCCTACATATATATATGTATATATTCTTCATATTCCTTTCAGCCATCATCATCAACTGCCGCCGAATCATCCGCTGAATGCCCTGGGCAGCTTCATGGGCATCGGTGGCCTACACAGCATTCCAAATCTGCAGCACAGCGATGTGCTAGAGAAGCTCAAGATGCAGGTGCGCGACATGAAGGTGGGACTGATGGTGAGTTCTGAATATATATTTGATTTTCCTATAAAAATTGTATAATTAATCATATAATTAGCTCAGGCAAATACTGTCAAATATTATAATCACAACTTTATTGAGCTTTGATAGAACGTAATCCGATTCTTATATAATTTTTACAATTATGCCAAAGCAGGAACAGGATTATGCAGCGGCAGCCCATGCAGCAGCCTTTGGGGCCAACATGCTGCCCACCACCATCAACTCGGGCTTCCCGCTGCCCCACAATTCGGTGGCTGCCGCGGCGGCAGCTGCCTCCTTTGGCCACGTGACCTCGGCACCGAGTGGCGGCAACAACTACAACGGTGGCACCAACACAACACCCAGCTCTAATAGTAATCCCAGCAGCAACGGTGGCGGAGGAGGAGCAGGCACAGCTGGAGGAGGAGGAGGAGGCGGAGGTACAGGAACCGCCAGTGGAGGCAATAGCAGCGGAGGACACCCCTTCTCATTCGCATCCCCGACAGCAGCGCCCAGCGGCAAAGAAGGTTGGTATCCTATATCCTATTGATCGCGTGGCGACTCCATTTGTGTTTAACTGTTGCACTCAGCCCGCCACTTTGCAGCCAATTCCGCATCCAACTCGTCGACGTCCAGCGAGGCATCCAATTCATCCCAACAGAATAATGGATGGAGCTTTGAAGAGCAGTACAAACAAGTCAGACAGGTTAGTAGAAGGGTCCACATCCCAAGCCTACATACATATATCCTACAGCTTCAGTCAATTGAAATCGACAATCGACAAAACTGTGTGTAAACAAGATGCTGGCAAACTATCAATTAACGACTAATAGCCGGCAAGGAAGAGCAGAGCAGAGCCAAGCCAGTCCAACCCACCTGGGGCTCATCTTTTGCTGCAAAACCAGTTGCAAGATGCTCCAGTGCTCGCCGGTCCAGTGTGGTGATCTCGTTTCGCCTCGAGGCTATGATGAGATAGTTCCGGTTTGCAATTGTGCAATTAATGAAGTGGCCCCTTTTTCAGGGCGTTAATTTGGTGAGAAAATAGCCGGCTATCACAGCTAAGCAGCTAAGCAGCATCCCTCCTTGGCGGCATGTGAGGTCCAGATGCTGACCAAGGCGGGCAATTAGGCAGGAGGCCTGAGGAAGACCGACCTCTCGAGTGCACAATATTTCGGTCATTAAGTGTGGTTGCCAAAAATAAGCGAGAGCAGAGATACAGAGATACATCTATGGCTACACTGTGTGAACCCGGGCAGCTTTTGGTTTGAACTGACTCTTTACGTCGTCTCGCTGTGGCCATAAAAACCAAATTTCGATTAACTTTAAATGCACACACACACACGGGACTCCCTTTCGGCCATCCATCAAACGAAGCCCGCATTCTCTATGCACTATAAAAACTTTGACCCTCGCAGTGCAATGCAAAAGATACTTATGTATCTCGCGGGGTTGTATGTATCTTTAAATGTATCCGTAGCTGCGCTTCACGCTTAACACCTTCGCTTACACCGTGTGCGGCTTGAATGATGATGATGTGTTTGCAGAAACCGGCTCGCATCTGTATCTGTATCCACCCTGGGACTAGAGCTGAGGCCCCTGTAAGCTGTAGGTGTTGGATAAATCCAAGCCCGAAGCTTGAAGCTCACTCAAAATGGCCGTTGCCCCGTTTCATTAATTGTGGAAACGAGACGAAACGTTAATTATGTTAATTGAAGCGATAGCGCGGCGACTATATGAAAGCCATTTTGAAAGAGGCCTCTGTGGCAATTCACCAGATACGTTCATTCATTCGTCGGGCCACTCAGCCATTTGCCTTTCCCAAAAAAAAAAAAAAAGCGTTGGGTCTACGCTCTGATTTCTGTTCTCAGTCTTGGCCATCAGTCAGCCAGCTAGCTAGTCAGCCGTCCGTCCATCTATCTATCTATCTATCTATCTATCTATCTATCTTTCCATCCATCCATCCGCAGACGAAGACAACAAGTAAAACAAAAATATTATTTTTGGTACATTTCGCTGCTCATTTCTCGTATTATATAGTTTCTGTTCTGTCCTGCCCTGCTCTGCTCTCATTAATCAATGTCAATTATCTGTACATACTGAATAATTATGTTTAATTATAGACCCCGTAAAGCATTTTCCAATAATATTCTTTAGTTTATTTTATTTCTTTGTACTTAATTCTGAATTCTGAATTCTGAAGGCGAGACGCCAAAAATATGAATCTGTTTTCTGAGAGGGGAATTCAATCTTTGAAATTTTGCAATTTCCTTTCGATTCGAAGCTCTTTTTTGGCGCGTGTTCCGCCTGCTGTAATTAGTTGATTTAGAACTTGAGTTAGTCATTGTTGGGTTAACGTTCTAAAAGTGAAATAAGTGAATGAGGGTTAAGTTGGTCTGTCGAAGTTTAATCATCTAAATTATTTCTTTGTTTGAGATGGAAGGAAGTGGATTTTATTTGTTTGTTGTTTGTAGAAGGAATTTAGAGTAATGTTTTAGCTTATTTAAATAATAAATCTAATTAATCATTATGTTACAATTATGAAAATAATGAAAATAAATTCTAAACTAATGATTAAATGAATTATAAAGTAATAACATTTTTATATTAGCTTGCTCTAAAGACATTTTCCGTGAGACTTTTCCTTTTGAAATAGTTATAATAACAAATTTAACAATTTAAATATTAAATTTTAACTCTTCTTTGGATATATATTTACTTTATTCACTGCCTCATGCATTCCCCAGAAAATCCAAAGACCCCGTAAATGAAATTAAATATAAAACACAACAAAAACGAAAAATCTGTTCAACACATTTCCAATAGTGAGTGTGAAATTCTTGAATAAATATGCAAGCAACCTGCAGATGCTTTTACATCTGTATCTTGTATCTTGTATCTGAAAATCTAGCTGCTTCTGCATTTACTTCCAAGTGTAAGTGCGAGGAGCGGTCAAATTATGCACTCGATAGGCAGCAGGATAACACTTAGGATCTAAAACCGTGCAACGGGATCTCTGTGCCTATAAATTTTAATGTCCATCGAGGAACCTTTTTGCCTACATGTGTCTTTAAGCTATATCGATATATATATATATATATATATATGTATCTGATAGTTATAAATTACACCGAAGCGCAGGCTGATCTGCTGCTGGCGAAAATGCCGCCTAGAAGAAGATGGTTTCCCAGAATCAAGGATTCAAATTTCATGGGCTCAGGCAGCGGCGTCGCAGGCGGATTTGTACTAGGTACTAAGTCCAGGCGACAAATAAGTGAGATTATTTTTATAACCCGAACCCAAATCGGAGTCCGCAGCATGTGTTTGTGTGCAGCTCAGACAGGCGACCAGGCAGGCTTCGATAGTTATAAAAACGATTATGATTGGTCCAGGCTATCCTTGTTAAGGGATAGAATTCCTGTTTTACCGTTTTATGGTTTTATTGCCGCGATTTGCCGCGATAGATAGATGCGGCGGCTGCTGTGATGCAAGGATCTAGCCGGGAGAATCGAGGGAAACCGGAGTAGCTATCGAGACACAGGCAGGTTTGCAAGCAACCCTTGTGTGCGTGCGTGAAAGCGGGACTTCATTTTATGATTATTAATACAAATATATACCCCAGACAGACAGGCAGGCAGGCAGGCCCAAAGACACACATAGATACATATATCTTTAAGCATGTGTGCGTGCAGCGACTGCGACGCCGGCAGCATTACGATCCCAGAATCCCAGAGACACTGAGCCTACTCCTGCTATATTTTTAGTTGATAAACGACCTTTGATGGCGTTGCATCGTCGCGTTGATCAATGCCCGACCTGAAATAAAAACCCAGCCGAGTTTGCAAGTGTGCCAGATACTACCAATACCCCGATAACTATATAGAAAACCCCCTGCAAGTGTTACTCGAAGAAATGCTCATCTCGGAGGATCAAATACAGGAGGTACTACTAAAGTGAATGTGAATCAGTGAAAAGGAGCGAAAGAAACCAATCCAGTTGAATTTCAATTAATTTATTTTGTGTTCGGTGAAGCCTCCAGATATATATATATATATATACTCGTATCCCAACCATACCTTCACATACACATATATATGCAGTATGGCTCTTGTGGGCGTCGAGCATCATAAAAAATAAACCCAGACCAGCTTGGGGAAGAAGCTGGAGTTGGAGTTGAAGTTGAAGTTGGAGTCGAAGTTGGAGTCTCTGACTTGGTTTTAAATCATTTATGCCAGGAGGTGAGAGGGACAAGGAGCAGGAGCAGGAGGAGAGCGGGAGCAGTTCATCATTCGCATTGACTTAGAATGTGCACCACGTCTGAGATGATGGGATGATGCTATAGGATAGAAGCTGCCTGGGATCTGGCCAAACTCCAGCTCCAACTCCAACTCCAACTCCGACTCCTTTTCCCTGCAGTAGGCGGAAAGTATGATGAATTCCGAATTTGATGAGTTCACTCCGATGTTGTCATTAATTCTGAACGTACGAGGACGAGGAAGAGTACGAGTACGAGTACGGGAATGGAGTAAGGGAACAAGTACAAGTTCGAAGTTGTGACTAAGTTTTAGCTCTTTCGAGTTGGTTCCTGGTGGCAAAGGTCAAAGCATGAGCCGCAGGAAAACCTCAGATAGCAGCGATGATAAATAATATAGCAGAGAACTCTCAGATACATATATGTATCTTTGTATCTCTGCATCTCACTGTTTGCATCTCTTTCCCTTCTATCTTTATCACCTAATTATCCATTGTACAATTTACGCTTCACACTCTTTTCAAGTCAGGGATAGGGGAGGGTTGGAGTTTTGGACTCAGGGGAATGTTTCCCTAACAACCCCCAGCAAACAGTATAGGAGGAGTAAGAGAGACAGGATCACAACACGCGCCCTTGAGCATCCTTTTGTTGTTTTGGCAACACAAAAGACCAGAAGTGAGCCAAAGAACTCCATTTTGTGGCTAACCATTGGCCAAAAGAGTCAAGTTGTTGGCTCTTTTGTTAGATGATTTTGTTATTATTGCGTCATAATACGCTTCAAATTGTTTGTTTTGTAAAGAGAAAAAAATATATCTAGGATTTTGGGGAGTTTTAAAAAGGATTAGGGTTTATATTACAAAGAGTTACTTGACTTTTAGGGAAATAAAATTTTATTTGGGGTTTTGGAAAGAAAGTTATAAGGTGGTTAAGGATTTATTAAAGAGATTAATAATTATAATAGAAAGAGTTGCTCTACTCTTAGGAAAATATAAGAATTTGAAGGATTTTATAATGCTAAATAACGAAATTTGTTTAATAAATAATACTAATATTCTTTCTACTTTTAACCTTTAAAATAGATTCTTGAAACTATGCAAGACTATTTAAGGGCTTATTTAGCTTAAAAAAATATCTGAAAATACCTAATATATATCAAACAAAAATATTTAGTATAATAAAATATCTAAAAATGCCTTAAAAAATATCTTATAATTATTTTTACTTTATTTCCAGCTCTATGAAATCAACGATGACCCGAAACGCAAAGAATTCCTGGACGATTTGTTCTCATTTATGCAAAAGCGCGGTAAGTTGCATCTTGCATTTGAAGTTCTTTTTGTATTTGTTTTAATTTGAGGCAGAGAGAGAGAAGGGAAGGGAACTCTGGGGTCTATTTGCATATCCCTGGCCCAGATGGCGGATTTGCTGACTCAGTCAGCCAAGTGCTTTTCGGGCTCACTCAAATTATGTTAATTGAATAAATTTCTCGGCACTTTGACGTTTGATTTTCGAGCGTCGAGGGGAGCCATTAAAATATGCAGAAAAATTCATCATCTTCTGAGGGGAAAAGCAGAGGAAACCAGAGGAAAGAAGTAGAGAAATCATATTTGGTGCCTGACTTTTTGTCATTTTGTCACTTCAAATTACTGTCGCACCAGGGAAAGGAAAAGGGGTATGGGGGGGATACCATATGCATATTGGTACTTAAATTTTTAAGGCAACTGTATGCTATTTATAAACCCGAGTAGTAGTATGCTTTTCCTGCACTTTTGTCATTAATTATGAGCGGATTTCGTGGCATGCAAGCAATACAATACAATACTGTGATGTCATTAGTGGTCTTGAATGCCTGACGTGACTGTACTTTCTCGAATAAATTACATTTCCTGCAAGTCCTGGCATGTTTTGTGCTTTAATTTGAATACCTTTTTGAGTGTGTTAATTGGAAAATGCATTAACTTTAGTTGGGTTTGCTTAGGGAAGAGCTTGAAGGAAGGACTAGAGAGTTGAAGGTTTAAAAACGTTCATTGAGAGAAAGAGAGGTTAATAAACATTAATTAAAATTAAAATGATAAGGAATTAAGTTAATTAAATTTTGATTTTAGCAATTTACGAGGAAACAAGCCGCTGGGATCCTTGTATCTTAATTTAATAACAAATATATTTATAAAGAATTTCTATTTAATTTTTACTGTTTACTTTTAGGCTATTCTAAATATTAATTTCCCAGCAAAAACCTCATTTTAGTTAGAGAATTTCCCCTTTTATTTATTTCATTTCACAAAATGCCTTAGTTATTTATTTAATTTCAAAGAATTCCTTTATTTATTTATTTATTTTATGTAAATCCGTATGATTTACATACAAAGTATATATAAAAAATCTATGCTTACTTACACATACCAATGGCTAGACCGTCCCCGGTGCCTTGACAACTTAATGGATTTTAATCTGTCACATGCGCTCAAGTTTTGACATATGCACGCTCCGACGACGCGGTCACTGCAAAGGGGACTGGGTTGGGGGTACTACCAGTGGGGATCAGGGGATCAGGGGGGAACTGAGAAACTGAGGGATCTTCGGAACTGGGAACTGGGGGTGCCTGCTGCTGCTTGAAGAACTGTCTAAAGTGTCGTCCGCCCCAAAGAGAAGGAAGCGCCGAAAATGCCGAAACTGCCGAAAAATGCGACTCGGACTCGGGGAAAAGTATTCCGCGTCCATATGTCTATAGCCGAATGATATTGTACAATTGTACCACTAACTAAAGGAAATTATGCTGAAGCTATAGACTATATAAAATAGAAAATGTGGATCGCTTGCCGTGAGATGAGATGAGTTCGTGTTTGTGCAGCAAAGAGGCGGCGCAATTCTTAATTAAAAGACGTCAATCACTTATCAACGCGGAGGCTATTTTTGTAGTTATTTCCCTGGCACAGGCCATAGGAAAAATCAGACACTAGACTCGACTCGACTCCCTCTGGTGGCGTTATGATTTCAGACTCGATCAAGTTTCTTTTAATTTCCATTAAAAACGCCTGACATCTAGGAAAACAAATGCAAGCATCGTCCAAATAAATAAATGCGAGGTGCCAGTGCCAGTGCCAGTGCCTGGGCCCCCGAAAAGAGTTCACTGAAAACACCAGAAACAAAAAAAGTAAAAATAATGTAAAAGGCTGCCAAGAAAAATAATAATAATAATGTGTGCGGCGCATGTGCGTGCGGTACAAGTTCATATATAGGATCCAATCTGAATCGAAATCGGTATCGGATCGGAATTGCATACCGCTTCAGGGCCTTCGATCCTGCAGAGTTTAACGATCGATTCGAGTGACGGGCAGTGCCCGAGTTGATCATTAAATTGCCATTGATTATAAGTGTTGGCTCGTGCAGCGATCCAATCTTTAGTTTTTGCTTAGTTTTCAGCCTGCTCCTTTTTTTGATACTAGCCTCAGTTGGCCACTCAATTTGTTTATATGCATAAAAAACAAACGTATTTTCATTCAATCAACACGTCCATCACCGGGTTTGATTGATTCCTTTCGGGCTCATAAAACACACACACACAGCCGAAAGTCGATCGAATGCTGGATCTCTGGATTGCTATATATATATATTTCTGGATCGTAAAAAAGGAGAGATAAAAAAGGAGGCGGGCGGCATTATACAAATTTGTACAGAGAGAGCCCAGCAATTATGCAGGTTGATTTCTTTTTTATATGTTTTCGTCTTCCCTACACAAAAAGTTTAGGCTGCTTAAGTGTTTAAAGAGAAGGATAAATGGTGCTCTGGAGGCTAAAGGGAGATATTAGAGGAAGTTAAGGAGTTGAGACATATTTTTAGGGATTTTTTTAGGAGTTAAGGACTTGATTCTTAGACTAATTAAGCTTAAAGATAGCTTTGGATTTTATAAAACGTATTTAATACCCCTAATTCTTGTACTTAATTTTGATTTTTAATTAAAAATCAATCAATTTCATCTTAATTTCATTTAATTTTTTTTTCGGTGTTCAATAAAAAGAGATAACCGAGAGGATTGAATAACACCCATTTTAAATGGCAAATAGAGGCGAATGCCAATGTATATGATGATGATTAGCCGCCATAAACAGATCAACATATGTACAAACACGCGTCTATATCTCTTTAGTAATCTATGTGTGTGTGTATTGGGCAGCAATTAGGATTTATTTCAGTTTTTATCGGCTTCGGTCTGCACTTTTCAGCTGCTACCGGGGTCTACAAGTGTTAATTGCTTCGTGATCGATGAGTGGGTGAGGGTATAAGATGCTGCTCCTCGATGCTGCTGCTGCTGCTGCACTCGATGGTAGAGATAAATCTGTTTTATGGATCTTTAAATCGTTTCGTGTTTTGCTTGTTGTTTCGAATTTAACGAGCCAAGTGCAAGAGGAACGAACAAACGAACAAGTTGCATTCTACATTTGGCCGATTTTTCTAATTTTCAATTTCTTGATTTTTTATTTCCCTTTTTAGGCACTCCGATCAATCGGCTGCCAATTATGGCCAAATCCGTGCTGGATCTGTACGAACTGTACAATCTGGTGATAGCCCGCGGCGGTCTGGTGGATGTTATCAACAAGAAGCTGTGGCAGGAGATCATCAAGGGACTGCATCTGCCGTCTAGCATCACCAGTGCCGCCTTCACCCTGCGCACCCAGTAAGTGTCTTCTCCTCACTCCTCTAGCTCCCAGTCCCAGGTCCCATGTCCCAGGTCCCTTCCTGGTTATACCTGCCATGTCCAAGACAAACACAAATACCATCAGAGATGCTGGGTTGCTGAGAGGCCGGGCAAACAATCAAACATTGCAGCGATCAAGCAACAATCGATCAGCGATCCCTGCACTCTCTCTCTCTCGGTCTCTCTTGGTGGGATTGTGATTTGTTTGCCTGTCGCTTTCGTATTTACACGATAATTCAACTTAAGCAGGACATCAACGTGAAGTTTCCCTGCCCATCCCTCCCTGATGTTTGCCGCGCTTATTAATAATTTTATGCATCTTGCAGATACATGAAGTATCTCTACCCGTACGAGTGCGAGAAGAAGAACCTCAGCACGCCGGCGGAGCTGCAGGCGGCCATCGATGGCAATCGGCGGGAAGGACGCCGCTCCAGCTACGGCCAGTACGAGGCCATGCACAATCAGATGCCGCTGGTGAGTGTTTTGATCTTAAGAATGAGACAATATATACTTCTTCGATTTTCTATTAAATTCTAATCTTTTCTTTATAAAATTCATTACTTTTTCCTCCAATAGACGCCCATTTCGCGACCCTCACTCCCTGGTGGCATGCAACAAATGTCCCCTTTGGCTTTGGTCACCCATGCCGCGGTGGCCAACAATCAGCAGGCTCAGGCTGCTGCCGCCGCCGCCGCTGCCCATCACCGACTGATGGGAGCCCCGGCCTTTGGCCAAATGCCCAACCTGGTCAAGCAGGAGATCGAAAGCCGCATGATGGAATATTTGCAGTTGATTCAGGCCAAGAAGGAGCAGGCCATGCCGCCGGGCTTGGGTGCTAGCCTGCCCCATCAGCAGCATCAGCAACAGCAGCAGGCGCAGCAGCAGCAGCAACACCAGCAGCAGCAGTCACAGTCGCAGCAGCAACAGCAACAGCAGCAGCAACATCACCTGCAGCAGCAACAGCAGCAGCAGCGTCAGCGCTCGCAGAGTCCCGATCTGAGCAAGCACGAGGCGCTCAGCGCCCAGGTGGCTCTGTGGCATATGTATCACAACAACAACAGCCCGCCGGGATCCGCACACACCTCCCCACAGCAACGGTAAGATTTCAATTAGCTGAAAATGTTTAATTTTTGGATTACGCAATATTTTTTGAGGCACACAAACATGAGGTGTAACTAGGGATGTACAAATGTGGAGAGGGAAAGTCTGTTATAATATATTTAACATCGTTAACTTTCATATATACATATGATAAACTTTTAAAAATTGAATTTAGCGTTAAAGGCTCGTTGTTATCGAAAATGTTTTGTCATTTTGGTCTTGGACCCCGCATCAAGACATTAGATTTGTTTAATTTGTAGTTCTTATTAAAAAATGTTTTAATTATTATTATTTTATGATCTAGTAGCGCCATCTAGTTCAGCAAATATAATACCTAGCATCCTCTAGCTCACAAAAGTTTTCCAGAAAGCGCCCTCTGGTTTAGAAATTATGAACCTATGTAGACCAGACCTAAACCATTTCCATTTCTCTCTCCATTCTCCACTCTCCACTACAGCGAAGCTCTGAACCTCTCCGACTCGCCGCCGAATCTCACGAACATCAAAAGGGAACGCGAAAGGGAGCCGACGCCCGAGCCCGTGGAGCAGGACGACCTGTCCACCGGCCATCAGCCGCCGCCGGCTAAGCGCATGGGCAGCGGCCTCCTGCCACCCGGCTTCCCCGCCAACTTCTACCTGAATCCCCACAACATGGCCGCAGTGGCAGCTGCGGCGGGCTTCCACCATCAACAGGCAGCAGCGGCGGCAGCAGGTCATCATCATCAGCAGCAGCAGCACCACGATGCCGCCTCCGAGGGCGAGCCGGAGGACGAGTATGGCCATGGGGAGCACAATACCACCGGCAACTCGTCCTCCCTGCACGACGACAGCGAGACAGCGCAGCCCATGAATGGCCATGGACACCACCACCATCATCATCATCATCACCAGAGCCATCAGCTGGACAAATCGGATGATTCGGCCATTGAGAACTCGCCCAGCACATCCACCACCACCGCCTCGGTGGGTCATCGCCACAGCTCACCAGTGTCCACCAAGAAAAAGAGCGGCTGTGGGTCAAAGGATAAGGATAAGGATCTAGCTGGCGAGGATAAGAGCATGGCCAGTGGCAAGCTGAATCCCTTGGAAACGCTGAGTCTGCTCTCCGGCATGCAGTTCCAGGTGGCCAGAAATGGTGAGTTCAATAGCTGAAAGGATTCAACAAGCACATACTAATCCCTAATCCTTTAAAGGCACCGGCGAGAATGGTGAACAGCAGCTAATGGTCAATCTGGAGCTAAACGGCGTCAAGTACTCCGGTGTCCTGGTGGCCAATGTGGCTCACTCAAATCAGAGTGTGACCAGGACCAGCTCGCCCTGCCACGAGGCTGAAGTCCCCCTAAACCAGGAGGAGGAAGAGGAGCACGACGATGAGGAAGGAGAGGAGGAGGAGCAGAGGAAAGCCGCTGAAGTAGAGAACGAATCCCATCGATCGCCCATTAAGCAGGAGGTAGAGAACGAGCATGACGATGACCAGGACATGGAGACCACAGCGGCAGCGGCCATTGTAAATGGAGGAGCAGGTGGAGGCAATGGCACTTCAGTGGGTGGTGCTGCCGTGGCAATGCCCCTGCTCAAGGACGCGGTGGTCAGCTAGAGAGGCGAGAGAAGAGGACACAAGGAGCACCGGCAAGGAGCAAGAGGAATACCAAAGTTATATTTTTCAGAAAAATACAAAAGAAGTTCAACTCAAACACACAACAAGCACACACACACCGAGATGCCGAACCATAAATGTACATACACACACGCAGGCTAAACAGGATGCGGAGGATGTGAAGGCTGAAGAGGCTGCGGAGGATGTGAAGGATGCGAAGGATGCTTCACCAGGCCCCGGACAAGAGGACAAGGAAAGCGCATTAGGCCGAAAATCCAACATCCAACGATGCAAGACTTGAATGCCTGCCACCGCCGCCGCCGCCAGCAGAAGATCATACAGATATATACACCTATATAGAAGGATATATATGGGATATTTCCACACTTACATAAAAGACAAGCCAGCGAGCGTGTATTTATCGATAGCCATTACCTACATAAGCGAGTGCATCATCACCTTGGGTAGTACCGATACACGTACTATATATATATGATATACTATATGATATATAATTATATATGAATATATAAAACTAGGTTAGACTTGACCCCGAAAATCCTCCGTTTGTTTTTAGCATCAAATCTGTTTTTTTGTCGTCGACGTCCCCCAGAAGCTATCCTGACATTTCTTGTGTTAACCTTAGCCCCCCAAGACCCCTCTGTACATATCAATCAATATTTAGCATATACTATATATATATATATATATATAATCTGAAGCGTAATCATAAGAGCACACATTCACACATCACCGCGCACGCATATGTAACCATTATGACCACATCGTAGACCTATTTTAGACGTAGAGCAACCGCAGAAACACAAGTAATAAGCATAAATGTATCTGTCGTAAAATTAAATTGCGCTTTCGGCACACACACAACACACAGAACACACACTCTACACACACCCCACACACATCTTCTACAACTACTCCAAAGCCAAGCGGAAAGTAGCGGCAACAACAAGCAAGCACTTTGATGAGCATCATATTCTAAGCATAAGCGTTCAATTTATTGAATAATAAATCTATTTAATTTTAGTTCAATACGCATTCGAATCCTGCTGGTGGCTAATTAACGCCCACTCGTATTTTTTTTCCACGGGGGTATCTATAGCAGGGGACAGGATGAAGTACTTTGTCCTGGCAAACAACATAAAAAGCACTCAAACTCTGCAATGTTTTGCTTCCTCTTCCCCCTCTGTCGGTTTGTGTGTGCGTTATAAAACAAAAAAAAACATATTTGTTTTTGTTGCCACCGATTTTTGACAAGGCGAAAAAGTCATAAAGTCACACAAACACACACAGGAACTCCGAAGGACCCTTAGATTATTATCAACGCCATTGGATTCATTGCGGCCCGCAAAATGCACACCAAACAAAGTGATGAAAAGCAAATGTTGTCGGCAAGCAATGGATGCGTGAAATTGTTCGCACCCAGAGGGCCAGACGGGACCGAAGGGGGGCAGGCTCGGCAGGCTCAGGTTGCTCCACTCCTTGCCCTCCTGCGAGAGTTGCCGCCTGCCTTCAGGTGAGGTCGAGTGCTAACTACATTAATGCATAATGTGGTGGTCGGGCGGGGGCGCTGCCAGCTTCCTGAACCTGGACGCTGGACCCATCAGCCTAATGACTTGCGTACCTTGGACGCAGCCTGGCCAAAAGGACCTTGATAAGTGGCAAGTGCGTTTAGGGCCTTGGCCATAAACCGCTAAAGCTGAGAGGCGGTCAGGCAGCAAGGTGGCTCCCATTTGTACAGGGAACTTGGACTAGGCACAAAGGGTGGGTCTTCATGTCTTTAAAATGAGTTGATGAGTTGGTTTTACAAAAGGGAAATTGATCAAGATGGATTAAGGCGATTTTTTGTTCATAAATAAATTTTAATTTTAAGCTGAAATAAATTAAAAAGCTAAATAAATGCACTCTGTAAGCGGCCAGAAATTTAAATCATTCTTGTATATATTTTCTAATTGCATACTTTCAGGATGTGCTAAATATTGCTACGATGTTTTATTGTAGCATACTTTTACGCGGTAAAATGAAAATGCGATGATCTGACGTCATGGAAACTTTTGCACCAAACTTTTTTATAACAGTTTATAACAGATCTCCGTCGCCTTCTTCTGCTTTCTGTTCGCCTGTTACCCAAAATCAGGAAATGGACAATTTGCTTGCAAAATATCGGGAAATTTAATGGAAAAGTATTGTTGTTGTAGAGAGGTTGTCCTACAAATTTTTGTTTTTGTTATAATGTGGTTGTTGTAGGCAAGAAAAAGGTATAAATCTTCATATGAGCATAACATAAATTATAACAGTTTATACCAGTTTCTGTCGTTGATCTACTGGTTTCTGTTCGCCTGTTACCCCAAATCGGAAAATGGACAAATTGTTTGCCGATTCGCTGATCGTCGATTACAGATGTCATATCAGTGATGATCATCTAGCTATTTTTCATTTTTCACCAGTGATGCTCATCTAGCTATATTGCATTTTTAATAAGAAAAGAAATGTCACTTTCTTTCAGTGATGCTCATCTAGCTATTTTGCAAATTAGGGAGAAAAGGAAATATCACTTTCCACCAGTGATGCTCATCTAGCTATCTTGCAGTAAAGGGAGAAAAATTAATCCCACTTTACACCAGTGATGCTCATCTAGCTATATTGTACATATTACAACTCTTGCATAATAAATTTGTATAACTTTCTTCTGGCCAGGCATTGTGTTCAAGCTTTTATATTATGGCTTCAGGTCCTCAGGCTTAATTCCCTCCTCAATTTAGGATCAAAAACAATATTAACTTGGCCAAAGACGATTGCGGCTGTTATTATCTATTATCCGCACAAAGTCCAATAAATATCTTTAATGGCTTTGTTGCAGTAATGCGAGTTGGCAAATTGAGTCAATTTCACAGCGGAATTTCAATAATTTGATGAGGCCAGAATACACACCTTGTCTTGCATTCGGCATTTCAATTTAAAATTGGACACCACATTTGTCGCATACCTGTTGTTGTTGTTGGCCAAAAGCCTCACTTAATTGCTGCTGTAGTTGGAAATTAATTAAAATAAATGTGAATAATGCGGCAGGGATTTAACCCCGCGGCTGAGGTCGCCGGGAGTGGTCGCAATAAATTGCGGAAAAATCAAAAATAAATTATTCAAAGGGAACCGGTCACGTGTTGAATGCCCTCAAATTGCCCAACTAATCAGGTCCAAGGTCCTGCCCGCCCGCTCATAAATCGTTTGTGCCCTGGCCCCGGGGCGTTCTTCTTATATTTTCTTTATTATTTTTATTTGCTGACACACAAAGGAAAGAATGGAAAAAACATTACAGAAATTAGCTGAAAAAATGGGTATGGAAGGAAGAGAGATGGAAGGAAGTGACGCCAGGGAAATGTACGTATACGTAATATTTATATAAATTTGTGCGGAGTGCTGTATTGCTGTTCAAGCTCAAATTAAAGGCCAATAATACAGTAATAAAGTCGGCAGCCAATCGACCTGTGGACCACCTAAGCCAAGCCAAATCGAATCACACACACACACACACACACACAGGGACACACACACAGAGGCATACGCACGGGCAGACGCACACAGACGCACCTTGGCAGGCCGCGCTTAAAAGTATTTATAAATTTTATATAATGTGCTCCCAGCGAGCGAGATACATCGTCATCCCCTGCGTGAGTTACACCATGGGTCAAGACTTTAGCACTAAGGGTTGCTTCTTTATAATTTACATAAATAAAATGGTGTTTTAACAGAATATTTTAAAAAGTTACAACTAGTTTTTAAGATGATAAGAGTAGTAAAAAATAAATAAATTATAGCTTGTACCTTTTACATTTATAATTAAATCAATGACAAATTAATGACAAAAATTAATGCTGTGATTTGTAAAAAACAAATTTTTTTTTTGTTAATTTGAAGTATTGTTGCAGGGTTTTATAATTTCAGTTAAAAGTTCAAAATTTATTGAAGGAATCATATATAAATCATATATATTCTTGATCAGCATCAAGAGCCAAGTAAATCTAGCTATGTCCAAAAGGAAAAAAAAAAATTTTCAAATTTTTTCAAATTTTATAAGGGGTTACATCGTCAAAATTGTCAAAAATTAAAAAAAAAATATTTGTAGTTATTAACTTTTAAAATTTATATGCAAATTTTTTAACCCAATCAAGATTAGCACAGAGAAGCGTTCCATATACAAATTAAAGAATTTTTGGCAAAGTTATGAAAATTAAAAATTTAAATTTTTTCTAAAAGCAAAGGGAAAATAATAATACTATTTAAAGATTAAACAAAATCACAACTAGGTAAAGAGTATGCAATAAATAGTAAGTTCTAAATTTGATGCAACTTAAACCATCTATCCCAAAAATCCCAAAACAACCCTAAAATGCTTCTAATAAAATAACCTTAACATAAATAGAGCCCTCGAATATTTAAATTAACTAGAAAAAAACACTCTAGTTCCCATTATTTCACCCTCCGCTGTATGTATGCGAGGTTTAGTACTATACATAAAGTACGACGATTTGCCCTTTTGGGCGCCGAGCGGGAAGTAACCTCTATTATTTACCAATACAAACTAAGCTTTAAAAAAGAAAAAAATGTAAAATTACCCGAAGCGCCAGCTGACGGAAGCGGGACAGGGAGGTAGGCCCTTCGGGGCTCGGTTAGAGCCTTGTGCCTTGGCTCCAGACAAACATGTGTATAATGTGCTTAATACAACAATTGTGTGGCTTTTTAGTACGTCTCTCCCCACGTGTGTTTCCCTCTGAGCGTGTGTGTGTGTCCGTGCCTCACACGCAACAGTTGTTTTTAGCGGGATGTTGCCGAGCATAAAAGCTTGCCACGCAGCAGCGACGCCTGCGCCTTGCCTACTTTTTGGGGCAACGCGAAGTACTGGCCGCTGACGTTCATCCCCTGTGGCCATGCCACCCTTATCGGCGGCAGTGGCAAGCTTTTCGGCTTTTTGTATCTCAACATTTTGAGGGCATGCAACAAGCGTGTGTATCGCGGCCGTATCTGTATCTGTATATCTGAGGCAGCGCGCTCTGTATCTGTATCTGTGACCGTGCGCAACATATCTCTGCTCAGCCTCAGCTGCGACAGCCGCTCAACATAGAGCCACTCGGCTGGGCACGAGGATGCGGAACGACGAGCACAGGAGCAGGGCCGAGGACCACGGGCACTCGACTTATGTACGATTTCGCACACTTGAGAGTTTTTAGTTCGGTTTCGGCAGAATTGATAGATACACGCAGCTCCCAGCTCGCAGCTCGCCACTCGCAGCGCGCCATTCGCTTTCGCAGCACCACCAAAAAAAAGGAAAAAAAAATACTCGGAGGCTATAGATACAGATACACACACGTACTTGTACTCGCTTTGGTATCGGTGGTACTCTCACTTCGTCCCGCTAACTGACTGACTGACTGGCCGCTTTGGCTTTAGCTTTGGCCCACATCGTGTCTATCTATTGCCATCGGGCATCGGCTGGAGCAGCAGCTGAATCGGATTCAGAATCGGAATCGAAATCGGAATCAGAATCAGAGCCACAATCATAACCAGGAGCAGCATAACCAGCAGCAGTGCGCTTCCAGGGGACAAAAAACATTGGGCCAAAGTATCCGCGTTGCTTCTTTTTTTTATCGCTTCGCGTTCGCAATTGTGATTTACAGCACACACACACACGCGGCACAGCAAATTAACCACCGAACTGAAGTGAACTGAATTAGAAACCAGAAGCGAATTACAGTGCTTTTTCCTGGAGAATACCCATCGATAGATAGCCCACAAATTGGGTATATACGAACTGGCAAACAGGTAATGCAAACCATACCAAAACAAGCTCAATGAAATCCTTAAATATTCGGTTATCCTTTTTGCTTCTAAATCCCCCTACAAAAACTCAAGCTAAATATATTCAAACGATTTAAGATTGTGAGTGTTTTGCCAGGTTTTGTGCCCTGGAGAGTGCCGTGAGTCAGGTAATAAAAAAATAAAAGAAACCTCCCCAAAGAGCATAGTCCGTCGGGTAAAAAACCAAAGAACAGTGATTTCCGGTAGCTGAATTTCCCAGCATTATAACCAAAAACCAATCTCCCACCGTTATTCCTTGAATGTTTTCCAATAGTTTCGTCTCTAAAGGATTCCGGCTAACCAAAGATCCACCAATCCAAACCCCTAAACCCTAAAACGAGTAGCTGCATCCGTGATTTTGTGCCACATTGTTTGCGGTCTCCCGCCCGGCTCGTGGCTAATTGATAGTTGGAGCTGCTGGTCTGATAAAGCACTTGGCCAGGCCAAACATGAGGCGAGAGCAAACGCAATTACAATTACCCGAAAGAACAAAAAAAAAGGCAGCAAAAATCCCATTGCTCATATAAGCTCATCAAGAAGTGCTCATGTGCACGTGTGTGTGTTTTGTGTGTGTGATTTTGATGGGGGATGCAGGAGCAGGGAGCAAGGAGCCAGGAGTGAGTGTGCCGGGGGCTCGACAAGACCTTGCCTTGCGTGCAGACTCCATCTGGAGTGTAAGCATTCGCCCGGGGCCCGAGAAAAGCCGTTAATGGAATGGCCAGGCCAACGATCCTTGGGTCTGTCAATTTGCAAGGACCCCCAAAACACACACACCACACACTTCGGGCGACGACAACTCTCACCTTTAATATCCTCCCCGCAAATCGAAATATTGTGCTTTAAAGCTAGGCATGAGTCACGGGAGGGCGGGTATTTTGGGTCAGCTTATCTTATGATGCTATAAATGATTCATATTCCTTGGGTTAGTTTGCAATGTCATAATTGGCCATGTTGGGCCCTAATCGGGGTTAGGAAGGTTTTATTTTTATTTACTCTCTTGATAATCTTCGAATAGATAATGTATTCAATGGGTTTCTTATCAAATTCGTTTTAATTGTCATAGCGTAGGGTCTGGAATTACTTGAGATAGATTTTATAAATGATTCTGAATAGATTTTGAATCAAGGAAGCTTTATTTTATAAATCATTATTGTGGCATTACTTTATGGTTAGTAAAAACTCAGGAACGAGAATTATTTATCTATTAAATGTAAGTTTATTTTTTAAAAATTATTCTAGAATATGTCGCTGTTAGAAATATAGATATATATGGCAACGCCGTCTGTCACCGATTTCGATTGTTGCCTGCGAGCAACTGAACATCGTGAAGTATCGATATGATCTGAGTTGATTCTGTTTTGAATTCCGCAGCGAGTAGACGCGTTCCTTATTTTGTATTCTTTAATCTCTAAATAAAGCACTCACATTTTTTCCCAATAGGTTATGGGCCCAGAGTGTCTTTACTGCGCGAAAAGAATGCAAAGAGTTTTTGGTGATCGTGTTTATTAATCGCGGTAAAAGGTGAACTATTCCCTGCGTGGAAAGTTCTGGACCTAAGGCCGAGCGAATGGCTTCGCGTTAAAACACGGTGGCTGCGGTTGTGTGTGTGTATTAGTTGCGGTAAAAAGTGATCTTGTCCCTGCGTGGAAAGTTCTGGACTTAAGGCTGAGTTAGCAGCTTCGCGACTAAACACGGGAAAATGAATCCGAATATGAATTCCATAGAAAGACTTGACGATGAAAATTACAGCGCGTGGGCTGTACAGATGAAAAGCGTTTTAATATACGCAGATTTGTGGGCAGTGGTGTGCCGTCGTTTGGTGAAAAACGAAAATGACAGTGAAGAAGTTAAGGCTGCATTTGATATTAAAGACGAGAAAGCTCTTGCGAGCATTATGTTGCACATAAAACCGTCTCAAATAAATCATGTGAAACATTGTGTTAGTGCAGCAGAAGCTTGGGATAAGCTACAGGGAATTCATAGGCCAACAGGGCCGGCGCGGCGTGTGTTTCTACTTCGCCAATTGCTTCGCATGAAAATGGCAGAAGAAGAGAATATTGGATCGCATATAAATAAGTTTTCTGATATTCTGGAAAAACTGAACGAAGTCGGGGTGACGCTACCCGAAGAAGTTACAGTTATTTTGTTGCTAAGTGGCCTAAGTGATGGCTTTGAAAATTTTGTTGTTGCTGTCGAGACGCGCGACAGATTGCCGTCGTTGCATTTGCTGAAAATCAAATTGCTGGAAGAAGGAGAGAGACGAAAGAACGACGATACGGTTCGTGAGAAAGAGACAAAAATGTTCGCGTCGCGAAGTGAAAAAAGTGCGGTTTTTTGTCCGTATCGAGAGCAGTTGAAAACGGATTTCGTGCAGAGTTTTCTGGAAATAGTGCGCAAATAATAAATAAAAATGGAAATGTTGTTTT